>CAKAOJ020000067.1:2742500-3213106 GCA_916701645.2 Sebastolobus alascanus | reverse complement strand
TCCAAAAAAGAGCATTTTAAAATTTTGACTTGAAATTTTAAACTGAGTTTTTTTTCCACCAAATGAATCGACAGACTATACTATGCCTTTTTTCATGAAAATTTTCGACATTCTATACTATGAAATTTTTTTACGAATATTTTCGTATGACTTTTTTCATGAAAATTTTCGAAAATATTCGTAAAAAATTGTCATAGTATAGAATGTCGAAAATGTTCATGAAAAAAGGCAGAGTATAGTCTGTCGATTAATTTGGTGGAAAAAAAACTCAGTTTAAAATTTCGAAAATTTTCATGAAAAAAGTCATACTATAGTATGACTTTTTTCATGAAAATTTTTCATGTCGAAAATATTCTAAAAAAATGCCATAGTATAGAATGTGGAACATTTTCATGAAAAAAGGCATAGTATAGTCTGTCGATTAATTTGGTGGAAAAAAAACTCAGTTTAAAATTTCGAAAATTTCCATGAAAGAAGTCATACTATAGTATGACTTTTTTCATGAAAATTTTTCATGTCGAAAATATTCTAAAAAAATGCCATAGTATAGAATGTCGAAATGTTCATGAAAAAAGGCATAGTATAGTCTGTCCATTAATTTCGTGGAAAAAAAAAGTTTAAAATTTCAAACATTTTCATGAAAAAAGTCATACTATAGTATGTCGAAAATTTTCAAAAAAAAATGTCAGTATATAATGTCGAAAATGTTCATTGGAAAAGGCATAGTATAGTCTTTCCATTAATTTCGTGGAAAAAAAACCCAGTTTAAAATTTCGAAAATTTTCATGAAAAAAGTCATACTATAGTATGTCGAACATTTTCGTAAAAAAATGTCATACTGTAGAATGTCGAAAATTTTCATGAATAAAGGCATAGTATAGTCTGTCCATTAATTTCGTGGAAAAAAAAAAGTTTAAAATTTCAAACATTTTCATGAAAAAAGTCATACTATAGTATGTCGAAAATTTTCGTGAAAAAATGTCATAGTATATAATGTCGAAAATGTTCATTGGAAAAGGCATAGTATAGTCTGTTGATTTCATTTTGTGGAAAAAAAACTCAGTTTAAAATGTCGAAAATATTCATGAAAAAAAAAAAAGTCATACTATAGTATGTCGAACATTTTCGTGAAAAAATGTCATAGTATAGAATGTCGAAAATGTTCATTGGAAAAGGCATAGTATAGTCTGTTGATTTCATTTTGTGGAAAAAAAACTCAGTTTAAAATGTCGAAAATATTCATGAAAAAAAAAAGTCATACTATAGTATGTCGAACATTTTCGTGAAAAAATGTCATAGTATAGAATGTCGAAAATTTTCATTGGAAAAGGCATTGTATAGTCTACATTAATTTCATGGAAAAAAAACTCAGTTTAAAATTTCGAAAATTTTCATGAAAAAAGTCATAGTATAGAATGTAGAACATTTTCATGAAAAAAGGCATAGTATAGTCTGTCGATTAATTTCGTGGAAAAAAACCCAGTTTAAAATTTCGAAAATTTTCATGAAAAAAGTCATACTATAGTATGTCGAACATTTTCGTAAAAAAATGTCATACTGTAGAATGTCGAAAATTTTCATGAATAAAGGCATAGTATAGTCTGTCCATTAATTTCGTGGAAAAAAAACCCAGTTCAAAATTCCGAAAATTTTCATGGAAAAAGACATAGTATAGTCGGTCCATTAATTTCGTGGAAAAAAAAAAGTTTAAAATTTCAAACATTTTCATGAAAAAAGTCATACTATAGTATGTCGAAAATTTTCGTGAAAAAATGTCATAGTATATAATGTCGAAAATGTTCATTGGAAAAGGCATAGTATAGTCTGTTGATTTCATTTTGTGGAAAAAAAACTCAGTTTAAAATGTCGAAAATATTCATGAAAAAAAAAAAAGTCATACTATAGTATGTCGAACATTTTCGTGAAAAAATGTCATAGTATAGAATGTCGAAAATTTTCATTGGAAAAGGCATTGTATAGTCTACATTAATTTCATGGAAAAAAAACTCAGTTTAAAATTTCGAAAATTTTCATGAAAAAAGTCATAGTATAGAATGTAGAACATTTTCATGAAAAAAGGCATAGTATAGTCTTTCCATTAATTTCGTGGAAAAAAACCCAGTTTAAAATTTCGAAAATTTTCATGAAAAAAGTCATACTATAGTATGTCGAACATTTTCGGAAAAAAATGTCATACTGTAGAATGTCGAAAATTTTCATGAATAAAGGCATAGTATAGTCTGTCCATTAATTTTGTGGAAAAAAAACCCAGTTCAAAATTTCGAAAATTTTCATGAAAAAAGTCATACTATAGTATGTCGAACATTTTCGGAAAAAAATGTCATACTGTAGAATGTCGAAAATTTTCATGAATAAAGGCATAGTATAGTCGGTCCATTAATTTCGTGCAAAAAAAACCCAGTTTAAAATTTCGAAAGTTTGAATGAAAAGTCATACTATAGTATGTCATAAATGTATGTAAAAAAATGTCATAGTATAGAATGTAGAAAATTTTCATGAAAAAAGGCATAGTATAGTCCATTAATTTCGTGGAAAAAAAACCCAGTTTAAAATTTCGAAAATGTTCATGAAAAAAGTAATAGTATAGAATGTCGAAAATTTTCGTAAAAAAATGTCATAGTATAAAATTTCGAAAATTTTCATGAAAAAAGGCATAGTATAGTCGGTCCATTAATTTCGTGGAAAAAAAACCCAGTTTAAAATTTCGAAAGTTTGAATGAAAAGTCATACTATAGTATGTCGAAAATTTATGTGAAAAAATGTCATAGTATAGAATGTAGAAAATTTTCATGAAAAAAGGCATAGTATAGTCTCCATTAATTTCGTGGAAAAAAAACCCAGTTTAAAATTTCAAAAATGTTCATGAAAAAAGTAATAGTATAGAATGTCGAAAATTTTCGTAAAAAAATGTCATAGTATAAAATTTCGAAAATTTTCATGAAAAAAGGCATAGTATAGTCGGTCCATTAATTTCGTGGAAAAAAAACCCAGTTTAAAATTTCGAAAATTTTCATTAAAAAAGTCATACTATAGTATGTCGACAAAATAAAGTCATAGTATAGTTTGTAAAAAAAAGTTCATAGAATAATATCTCGAAAAAGTTTTTAGAAGTCATAGTATGTTAAAAAAAAGTCATGGTATAATAAGTCGAAAAAATTTAAAAAAGACAGTATAGTATGTCGAAAAAAAAGTCATAGTATAGTATGTCGAAAAAAATTTAAGAAAGTCATAGTATAGTATGTCGAAAAAATAAAAAAGTCATAGTATAGTATGTCGTAAAAAAACTATCATAGTATAATATGTATAAAAAATTATAAGTCATAGTATTGTATGTCGAAAATTTTCATGAAAAAAGGCATAGTATAGTCTGTCCATTAATTTCGTGGAAAAAAAAAAGTTTAAAATTTCAAACATTTTCATGAAAAAAGTCATACTATAGTATGTCGAAAATTTTCGTGAAAAAATGTCATAGTATATAATGTCGAAAATGTTCATTGGAAAAGGCATAGTATAGTCTGTTGATTTCATTTTGTGGAAAAAAAACTCAGTTTAAAATGTCGAAAATATTCATGAAAAAAAAAAGTCATACTATAGTATGTCGAACATTTTCGTGAAAAGATGTCATAGTATAGAATGTCGAAAATTTTCATTGGAAAAGGCATTGTATAGTCTACATTAATTTCATGGAAAAAAAACTCAGTTTAAAATTTCGAAAATTTTCATGAAAAAAGTCATAGTATAAAATGTAGAACATTTTCATGAAAAAAAGCATAGTATAGTCTTTCCATTAATTTCGTGGAAAAAAAACCCAGTTTAAAATTTCGAAAATTTTCATGAAAAGTCATACTATAGTATGTCGAACATTTTCGTAAAAAAATGTCATACTGTAGAATGTCGAAAATTTTCATGAATAAAGGCATAGTATAGTCTGTCCATTAATTTCGTGGAAAAAAAACCCAGTTCAAAATTCCGAAAATTTTCATGGAAAAAGACATAGTATAGTCGGTCCATTAATTTCGTGGAAAAAAAACCCAGTTTAAAATTTCGAAAATGTTCATGAAAAAAGTAATAGTATAGAATGTCGAAAATTTTCGTAAAAAAATGTCATAGTATAAAATTTCAAAAATTTTCATGAAAAAAGGCATAGTATAGTCGGTCCATTAATTTCGTGGGAAAAAAAACCCAGTTTAAAATTTCGAAAGTTTGAATGAAAAGTCATACTATAGTATGTCGAAAATTTATGTAAAAAAATGTCATAGTATAGAATGTAGAAAATTTTCATGAAAAAAGGCATAGTATAGTCTCCATTAATTTCGTGGAAAAAAAACTCAGTTTAAAATTTCGAAAATTTTCATTAAAAAAGTCATACTATAGTATGTCGACAAAATAAAGTCATAGTATAGTTTGTAAAAAAAAGTCATAGAATAATATCTCGAAAAAGTTTTTAGAAGTCATAGTATGTTAAAAAAAAGTCATGGTATAATAAGTCGAAAAAAATTAAAAGACAGTATAGTATGTCGAAAAAAAAGTCATAGTATAGTATGTCGAAAAAAATTTAAGAAAGTCATAGTATAGTATGTCGAAAAAATAAAAAAGTCATAGTATAGTATGTCGTAAAAAAACTATCATAGTATAATATGTATAAAAAATTATGTCATAGTATTGTATGTCGAAAAAAAATCACAGTATAGTATGTCGAAAAAAATTCATAGTATAGTATGTCGAAAAAAATTTAAGAAAGTCATAGTATAGTATGTCGAAAAAAATTTAAGAAAGTCATAGGATAGTATGTCGAAAAAATAAAAGTCATAGTATAGTATGTCGAAAAAAAACTATCAGAGTATAATATGTATAAAAAATTATGTCATAGTATTGTATGTCGAAAAAAAATCACAGTATAGTATGTCGAATAAAATTCATAGTATAGTATGTCGAAAAAAATTTAAGAAAGTCATAGTATAGTATGTTGAAAAAATAAAAAAGTCATAGTATAGTATGTCGAAAAAATTAAGTCATAGCATAATATGTCGACAAAAATTCATAGTATAATATGTTAAAAAGATAAAAAAGTCATAGTATGTCAAAAAAATTATAAAAGTCATAGCATTGTACGTTGAAAAAAAGAAAAAAAAAGACAGTATAGTATGTCGAAAAAAAGTTATAGTATATTATGTCGAAAAAAGTCATAGTATAGTATGTTGAAAAAATAAAAAGACAGTACATTATATTCAAAAAATGACAGTATAGGATGTCTAAAAAAAGTCATAGTATAGTCTGTCAAAAAATTTAGAAAAGTCATAGTACAGTATGTCAAAAAAAATATAGTATGTCGAAAAAAAAAATCACAGTATAGTATGTCGACAAAAAGTCATAGTATAGTTTGTCCATTAATTTCGTGGAAAAAAAACTCAGTTTAAAATTTCGAAGATTTTCATGAAAAAAGTCATACTATAGTATGTCGAAAATTTCCGTAAAAAAATGTCATAGCGTAGAATGTCGAAAAATTTATAAAAGTCATAGTATAGTATGTCGAAAAAATAAAAAAGTCATAGTATAGTATGTTGAAAAAAAGTTATAGTATAGTATGTTGAAAAAAGTCCTAGTATAGTATGTCGAAAAAAAATAAAGAGTCATAGTATAGTTTGTCCAAAAAATAAAGAAAGTCATGGTAAAGTATGTCGAAAAAAAATCATAGTATAGTATGTTGAAAAAATAAAATAAAATTCATAGTAGTATGTCAAAAAAAATAGTCATAATATTGTGTGTCGAAAAAATAAAAGTCATAGTATGCCAAAAAAAAGTCATAGTATAGTATTTCGAAAAAATGAAAAAAAAAATTCCCAATAGCCTATGTCAAAAAGAAGTCATGGTATAGTATGTCGAAAAAATCAAAAGTACAGTATGTTGAAAAAAATTCATTGTATCGTATGTCGAAAACATTTAAAAAGTCATAATATAGTATGTCAAAAATATAGTCATAGTATAGTATGTCAAAAAAATTTAAAAAAGTAATAGTATAGTATGTTGAGAAAAATTCATTGTATAGTATGTCGAAAACATTTAAAAAGTCATAATATAGTATGTTGAAAAAATATAGTCATAGTATAGTTTGTCCAAAAAATAAAGAAAGTCATAGTAAAGTATGTCGAAAAAAAATCATAGTATAGTATGTTGAAAAAATAAGTCATAGTATAGTATATCGAAAAAAGTCATAGTATAGTATGTTGAAAAAATAAAAAGGTCCTTGTATAGTATGTCTTAAAAAAAGTCATAGTATAGTATGTCGAAAAAATAAAATAAAATTCATAGTATAGTATGTCGAAAAAATATAGACAGTATAGTATGTCAAAAAAAAAAATCACAGTATAGTATGTTGAAAGAAAGTCATAGTATAGTATGTTAAAAAAGTCATGTTATAGTATGTCGAAATAATAAAAGTCATAGTATAGTATGTCAAAAAAAAAAAAAAAAGTCATAGTATAGTATGTTGAAAAAATAACAGAAGTCCTAGTATAGTACGTTGAAAAAAAGTCATAGTATTGTAGGTCGAAAAAATAAAAAAGACGTAGTATAGTATATCACAAAATGAAAAAAAAGTCCTAGTATATTGAAAAAAGTCCTAGTATAGTATCGAAAAAATAAAAGGTCATAGTATAAAATGTCGAAAATAAGTTAAAAACAAGTCATAGTATAGTATGTCAAAAAAAGTGAAAGTATAGCATGTCGAAAAAAAGCCAGTATAGTATGTGGAATTTTTTTTTTTTTTTTAGAAGTCAAGTCTGCACACAGCTGTTGTTGCCCGTCGAGCTTCAGTTTGTCCCAGATGTGGGCATATTTTTTCTGCTAAATGCAGTACCTGGGTTTCTGGACAATATTTGTCATTGTTTTGTGTTAATTGATTTCCAATAATAAATATATACATACATTTGCATAAAGCAATTTTATCCACTCCCATGTTGATAAGAGTATTAAATACTTGACAAATTTCCCATTTTTAACAGATAAAAAATGTGCGATTAATCATGGACAATAGTGTGATTAATTGCGATTAAATATTTTAATCAATTGACAGCCCTAATTGAGACTGATCTGACTCCATAGTATAGCTCTATTTTAACAATGACATTAAAGGTCCAGTGTGTAGGATTTAGCAGTGAGGAGAGGAGATTGCAACCAACTGAAGCATCCTCCGTGTACCAAATGTATGTGTACCTCTCTAGAGTCAGAGGGCCAACAGACAGAGAGCGGCGGTGACAGGAGTGAGTAACGGAATTGACTCCGGCCCAAGCAGGAAAAGTTGACAGAGTTTGGTTTATCCGTTCTGGGCTACTGTTGAAACATGGCGGATTCCGTGGAGAGGGGACCTGCTCCATACGTAGATCGGCTCATTCTAAGGTAACGAAAACACGATTCTTATTATCAGGTGATTATACACTAATGAAAACACTTATTATATTCCATTTCTACCAATTAACCCCCCTAGTTGTTACACACTTGTCTTTTAAAGCATTTCTTTTGTTGATTACCAAAAACTGAGAGTCAATGATCTAATGTGAATCCTTTTTATAGGTACTGCATATTTCACTGGCAATTCAGTAATACATTTATTAATTCTAATGAAGTGGTTGTTTTGATGATAATTTCCTGTTGCTTGTCCATCATGTAGCAAATTAGTAATTACAGTGACAAGATGCCTTTGTGTACTTGAGCAGTAACTAGTTATAGAAGCAGGCTACACCGGTTCCTTTGTGTTACTTTATTCAGATCAAGATACAGTAGTACAGCGTCCCAATTTTTGGAGAGAATTCAAAATAAAAATAAAAGCACGGTCTTCAAGATAGAGGACAATCAACAACAAAATGAGAGGGGAGGAGAAGGGAACTGCGTGAGTATTTCAGGGAAAGACAAAAGTTTCTTTTATCAACACAGACGATACATTTATTCAACCCGCCCATAACCACCCCAGCTCCCACCCCATAATAAAACATTATGTGGCCTTACGTACACATGCTCCATGTCCCCCATCCCACTTTCTTTGAAAGCATGCGCTTGTTTTCCATCGTGTAGAGATTTGTAAGCAAGAATCATTGGGTGGCCCTTTTTCACGTTCGCTGACCCTATGCTTTTAAATCGCATGTACAGTGGAGGACTTGGCATGGATTTAAGGGAACTCTGGGTGGCTCTAGGACACAAAGAGTGCCATGGTTTTGTTAAGCTCATGGCCCTCATAACTGTAGTCAATTTAGTTTTGCCCTCCCATTAACGTCCAAGGAATAAAGTGTCCCTTACAGAAAAAGAACATCGTCTCTTTACAGGATAGGTGAGAACTGCTTACCCAGGCATACTAAAAGAAAACACTGCTTATCAAAGTCATTGGCACAAAGATTAAGAGCAATGCCGAGAACATATTGCAGAAAATCACAACTGACAACTACTTCCCACCCTAGCACATCAACAAAATCACTGAGGATTTGGAGGAGGGATAATTAGGAGCAACACTTTACGACTGAGCTGGTCCCTATTACAGTGGGCCGATGTAATTCATTTGTTTGACCAATTCAATCTGTGTTGCTGCAGAGAACAAACGGTGCACAAGGGCATGGTAGGCTGGTTGATAGAGTTGGGAAAGGACACTATTTGAGATTGATTAGTACATGCAATCATTGAGAGAGTTCATCAGATTACGTGCAGTAATTGACACCCCGTTATTTCTCTGTCAGAGCTTTGCACAGAACAATCCTGTGAAGCATTCGCAACAGGTTTGGTCTGGTGGAAAAAATAGAGCCTAGTAGACCTCAACAGACTTTCCAATCACTTCTCTCGAGAGCCACAGCAGTGTCTCAGGGAAAAGAGAGCTATCAAAGGGCTGATTTGGGAGGAAGCTCAGCAAAATAAACAGCTTGCTCCACCATCTGCTGCTCAAAGTTTGTGTCTAGCATTGGGAGAAAAGCGCCGCAGTACAGAGAGCTAGCACAGCCCTAGGTGCTAGGTGGCGAACATGGACATGTGGTAAGCTGCAACGACTGTGGCTAAAGTACAACAGTGGCCGAGGATGTAAAAGGGAGGAATGTGAGAAGGGTTTTGGTTAGCGATGCCTAGCTAGTACAGTAGCACATTAGTCAGCATGCACTACTCAATGCAATTTCATCACACTTTGCCTGCGTTAAAGCGCTCATTTACAGCAAATAGGTTAACGGAGAAGCCTGTGCTATGCCTGGATATGGTCTACTATTGGACATTAAACAAAAGAGAGAAAAAAAAAATGATAAAAACAATTGTTAACAGCTTTTTCTATACATTTACCAGTTGTTCCTGAACATCAATAAATATCTTGTAAAAGTGTTTGCGTTGTTGCCTTGGGTGGTTGTCTGGTTTTGCCATGTTGGGTTGGTTATGCTAGGGCCAGAACTGTGTAAAAATGAGAAAACGAGAATAAGATTTCTGACAACCTTTAAGTTTAAAATTACTGTCAGATTTGATTCATGTCATTTAAAGTTTGTTTACAAAGATAAAAAGGAGAGAGAGAAATGCTTACCACTGATAGCCTCCTGGGCAAAGTACTTGACATCCATGTCTGTGTCCGTCGCCAGCTTCTCCAGCACTGGCTTCACTTCTGTTTGAAGGGCACTTTAGGACAAAGAGGATGAGAATTATTAAACTAATTGTCAATGCTGGTTCTTGATTTCAGTGTGATGGCACATTTCTGTCACTGTGGAGAGAAAACATCTGATGCCAACATACTTGCTGTCAAGGACGGGGCCGATCTTCTGAAGGGATTTGGCCACGTTGAAGCGAACGTTAGCCACCTGGTCATTGGACATCTTGAGGACCACTGGTAGCATCTGCTTAGTGGTGATGTCCTGGCCACATGCCTCTGACAGAGCCTGAGACACAATACAGATGGCCACCAACAGTAAACAACATTTACAGACAATGAACAAATAAGTTTTAAAAAAAAGAAAGAAACTAATATAGTTTTAGACAGACTGATATAAATAGTACAGAAAAATGTGTCGCATTAATGGAAAGTTTGACTCACGTTGATGCAGAATAGAGTAGTCATCCTGTGGAGGTAGTTGGGGTCGTTGGCCATGCCCAGCACTTTGGGCACGATGGTGTTCTGAGCCCACTCCGCTCCAAACTTCTCCACCAGCTTCATCAGGTTACAGGTGGCTGCCTCACGGATGGCATACACTGGAAAATTACAATGACAGCATTGAATGAATGAATGGTTTTCTCGAGTTTTGTCTATTTACGAGACTCCATGATGTAGAGGAAATCACGTGGCTCAGGTCCTGTTCGTTTGACAGCACCTGGATGTTGCTCAATGTCCTTCCGGATCATACTCTTCATATACTCAGACACTCTTTCTATGCTTTCACAGATGATAAACCCCTTGAGGCAGATCTGTGGCAATAGGCTATATAAATAGGGGTGTCACGATTTCGATCCTAAATCAGAAATCAATCGAAATTACCTTCAGATCTCGACCATCGAAATCAAAAACAGGATCATCAGGAGTTCAGTTCTTTTTTTAAAGAACAATTTGAAAGTGTATATGACAGTGGTGTAAAGGGGGCATAAAACCAATGATGGTGTTGATCTTTACGAATCAAGACTCCACAGTCTAACAGTGGCATGTTTAAATAGAAAATCGAATCATGACCTTAAAATCGAAGGTCAAATCGAATCGTTACACCCCTAATAAACAACACTGACGTGACTTAATTCACAGACAATATTCATATGATGGAAACGTCTTACAAAGTCTATATAAACTTCACTCCGTATACTGGGTAAATACACTGAGAAATTTTTAAGTATCGGGAAGATTAAAAACACCAGAAATCATGGCATTTGTATGTCATGTGAAAAGTTAAAATGATAGAAAAAGACAGCTTTGTAATAGAG
The DNA here is from genome assembly GCA_916701645.2 of Sebastolobus alascanus. NCBI lineage: Eukaryota > Metazoa > Chordata > Actinopteri > Perciformes > Sebastidae > Sebastolobus > Sebastolobus alascanus. Next base: position 3,202,174 of record CAKAOJ020000067.1, on the reverse strand, counting down.
TCAGTGAGGCAAAGATTCTGGGCTGATTTTGTAGTCCTGTCTTGCTTTGAAGGGCTTACGTAAGGGTGGCACATCCCTAACCCCAGCTACAGCCGAACACACACACACGGAAACTCACACCAGCAGCATTCCAATGATGTAACCCAGTTGGCCCTTTGTCCTCAATAGCGAGCGTGTGTGTGTGTCTCTCTAATTGGAAAACTTGGTATGAAGAGAACATTATATACTCTGAGTGAAAATTTGTGCAAAAGTCAATGTTTCAGGTTATAAAATGGAGCAGGGTGTGTTGTGTATCTCTACTGGTAGACAGCTCTTCCAGGAATTAAATATGGGTGATCGTCTCGCAAAACAGTTTAAACTAAAGAGAAGTAGGGCTGTCAAAATTTGCAAAACAATGACGTTCGAATATTAGTTCTAAAAAAAAAAAACACATGTTGAAACTATCTGAATATCTAGCATCCACAAAGTAGGTTAATAGAGCAAGTATGACAGAGCACAACAGGGTAGCTTAACTGTCCCTTGGAGACACAAATTCAGACTCCAGTGACACAAATTCTGATGACAACTTGTCACAAACTTGTACTACAGGTTTGTAATTGTCTTTCACATTTTCCTTTCCATACTCACAGCTAAAGACGTTTGAAAGAAGAGGACCTCTTATTCACAGCCTTCTATTAGCATGTACATGATAGCAGAGAGCTGCAGATTGCCACATCTCGCACCTCCCTTAGCCCCCAAATTTTCTCACTCTCACTAATGGCACAGTATCAGAGCGATAAGAGTGTGGTGGGATAAGAGAGGGCTAGTGCATTATAAAAGCTGTCACAGGCTGCTGCAGAGCATCAAGGGCCAAAAATAAAAGTAAGTTTAGAGATTTTTGGGAGGTTATTGTGTAGCAAGAACAGAAATTGAACTAGAAAACAATTGCCATGTTATGATTTGAGCATATTTTTATGTTAAATGCAGTACCTGTGAGGGTTTCTGGACAACATTTGTCATTGTTTTGTGTTGTTAAATGATTTACAATAATAAATATACACATCAATTTGCATAAAGCAAGCATATTTGCCCACTCCCATGCTGATGAGAGTAAATCTCACTTTAAGGTACATTTTGAACAGATAAATGTGATTAATTTGCAATTAATCGTGATTAACTATAGACAATCATGCGTTTAATCGCGATTACATTTTTTAATTGATTGACAGCCCTAGAGAAAAACCCATTAAAGTGCCTTACCGTGGTCAATAAGCCAGGCCATACAAAGGGTGTTGAGCTTCTCGTCAAAGAACTCCACTCCCTGAAAAATCATGGACACAGTGAAATTAGAGCGAATCAGTCAACTCAGGCCTGATAAAATCTGTTTGTCTGCACATTGCTAATATTTCCAGTTCTACGCATGGTACTAATTAAAAAAAACCTTTAAAACATATTCTATATGGGTTTCAGCTGTGTTCCTAGACTCCATGACTCACCAGCTGTCCTGCCAACAAGGGCATGTACTCTATGATGGCGAGGCGGACCCTCCACTTTGCGTCCTCCGCCAGCTCCACAATGGCCGGCAGCAGTGACTGGGAGAGCTGACGGATGCCAATCACCTCGTTCACACAGTCAAGGTTGGAGATGATGTTGAGTCGCACCTCGGGGCACTGTGACAGAAAAATTTAGATGAGCGTGTAAAAAGCTTATGGCAGCACGCCTTCATCACAACAAAATATTTCGATAGACAAATGATTAAAAGCTAGAAAATCTGCATTCCAAGTGCAATTGGAATTACCAGAGACAATGGGTCTAAAAGTAGGGTAAGTAGGATCTTAATGTACCTTAGCCCTTATATTACAGGAGTTATAGGATATGTAAGCTGCATAAAGTCAAATTCTGTTTTTGTTATCCAATTACAGTACAATGCATGTTATCAATCTCTGACTTATGACAATCAAGACTGTGGAAGGAGTTGTTGCTGAGTTTGAGTTCTAATAGGATAGGTCCTTGTCCTTTCTTAACAACAATTCCAATTGTTTTTCCACCAAAGGTGGTCACTATGGGACTCAGATTATTGGGAGGGACAGTGTTTACACCCCTTTTGGGTGTGATCTGCTGTACACCTGTGTTGATTGTCTTGTGATTGTGTATCAGATTTGCCTTTGGCACTGATATTTCAATAAAATGTGGAGCTCTACAGGCATTGTTTGCTTTGACGGTGTGTCACCCTTTTTCAACTTATGAACCGATTGGACAAATCCTCTCATAAACCTGATATAATCTACAGTTTTAAGTTTTTAGCTTCATATTGAACAACTCCAGCACTGTTTTTACTCTCTCCAAAGTGTAAATTTCTTGTCTCCAGCCAAGCCACTTTAGTCACTATAAACAAAATAGACTTCCAAGTAGTTTTGTCTGGAATAACGTAACCGAGGTTTATATTCAAGAACCTTAAATGGAGATCTGCTTTAGTTCAAATTTGGACATGATATGAACAACTGGAACAGCTAAATTTTATCCACATATTCCAAAAAACAGGAGCCCTAAACTGCACAAAGATTTGACACTCTCAGTCAGGCTTGCTGATTACGTGGGAACAGAGAAGCACCCAAATAAGGCACAGTAACAATTTGAAATAATTCAGCTTTTAAATGGATGGCATGTTTGCAGAACATTCTCCATCTTGCTCCCTTTAAACTGTCCTCAGCACCTTGAATTATTGAAATTTGCAAGTCAAAGCTGTCAGTTTGGACATAAATCTAATTAGACACTCTTGGTCTTGCGTTTGTGCTGTGAGGAAATGGGGCCATCTTTAAATAGGACTAAAGAAAGAGGCAGTGGAAGAGCTGACAGCCTCAAGCCTTCCAAAACATTTATATACATTTGTGGCTAACCTGTCAAACTCATATCTAATCTCAATATGCAAATTAATGGCATGGAAATGTATTCATAGGACAAGATGTGACTGGGCTATTGTTGTTCTAGATGAACCTGTTACGTTAGCTGATGAATGTCCTTGCACGTAGTCTCTCTCTACAACCCAGCCCATTATAACTTTAGGCAGACTCAAAACACATTGCTGTACAAATTGTATACATACAGATTGTTCTAAGCATCAGTCTGGCTGCCAACTGCATGAATCATTCTCCCACCCAGACAGGTGGCAGCCAGGTAGATGTGGTGACTGCGGCTAAGTGGCTTTACCCTGTCTCAGACGTGCTGATCCCAAAAGGCCAAAGAAGTTGGTTAAAGCTCAGGCGCTTCACAGGAAGCTTTTGTTGCAAATGTTACCAAACTAAGCACTGCCTTGAGGATTTCCAAAGCCAGCTGTGTTAAATGTAAAAAAAAAAGAAATTGAGGCCCACGATTACAAGTCTGCATTTCTTTTACCTCGTCCTTGAGCTGAGCCAGGAAGAGAGGCAGTAAGTGCTCTATTGTGTTGTCCTTGCCCAGGATGGTTGAAAGGCCCATAATGACCGAGGCCAGGGCTGACTTCACATGCTGGTTGGTGTCTGAAACAAGTTCCTGGTCAGAGACGGGACACACAGGAGACAGAGAGATCAGCACAAACAAATAGTTGAGACAGAAAGTACGTAAATAAACATTAAGACTACTGCTATGGGTCATAGTCACAACACACTACAGAGAGGGAGGCTATAATCGAGGCCACAATCGTGTATTACGCAGAAGAGTGGACGTAATACTAGTGCAGACAGAAAACAGTCATTGCACTACTGTGGGTGAAATAAGTTCAAATATGTTGTTGACAGAAACAACATAATATAATTAAGGGGCACAGAAATTGCCTATTACCCTGTTATGCTCACTGATTACATCAAATATAATTGATCCAACCAATATCACATGGAAGCTTTTAGTAGAAAGTAGTACTAAATAACTGTATGACTTTCTATAGCTTTCTAAGGTTGTGTGCCAGTGACAGAATGACCCTTTGTGACACTGATCTGTACCTTTTACAAACAATAGTTTATAGTTTCAGGAATTTCACTGCAGGTCTTCCTGTACTGCCATTACCATTAGTGAATAAAAAAACAACTGGTAATGATATAAGATTTTTTAATCAGTAGCACTACGACAGAACTTATTGTTGAACAAAAAAAGCAACAGTGCCACCTGCTGTTCAAAATCTGACCAACACTGGCACACAGACACATAATGTCTTGTATAATGTATAACATGTCCCCTTAATAGCCGGGGTGCCGTTAGTGGGCATCTTTGGGTATCTAAATGTCTGCCATGTCAACAGGTTGTAGTCAGACCGTTTGTGGTGTATGTGACGCCGTCTACTTGAATGGAACTTATAGATTATTCTGATCAATAGCATCAAAGCAAACACATGGGTCATCAGAGTAGAGCAGTGGAAATATTTCTATTCCTGACCTACACCAATATGCTGTCATCCATGATCTTGTTATAAGATCTTGTCTTGATCTAATATTTTACTCATCAACTGCTGAGATCTGGGGAAATTAAGTCTAGTAGAGTAAGCAATATACAGCTTGTAAACAAAACCAGTTTTACCAAAGTTGGAAGAGAAAACTAAAAAAAAAAAATGTGAAAATAAATCATTACTGTGTGTTTTAAATGTTCATTCAATTTTACAGAGCACTTTCTGGCTCAACCTACTGTACTTATGAGCACACTGTTTTTCTAAGCAACTGACAATATATAGAAATTTTAAGTGTACACACTTTAATTTTCATATCTGTATGAGTGGTTTGTATAATGCTTGTTAAAAACACTGTTTTGACAACTTCTGTTGCTTGGCCTGTAGGCCTAATTACCACACTTGAGATATCAGCATTTCCGCTGGTAAATACAATCTGTAGGCCTAATTACCACACTTGAGATATCAGCATTTCCGTTGGTAAATAAATATTATCAGTATCAAAACGAATAATGGCCAGCATTATAAAAGTAAGACTGAAGTTGTAAAAACAACCGTTTTCATTTAGCCAGACACCACATGCATAAATGCTTTGGGGAAGACTATAAAAAGATAAGCCTCTAGTCCTTTTCCATGCTTAATAACGCATAACGACTCAAAGTGTTTTTTGTTCAGCTGAGAAGTGAAGGAGTAGAAAAATGTCACAATGTGGCGGACAGAAAAGTTTATTTCTTACCTTGACACAGGGCAGAATGTGAGTCATGATGATTTGCTCACGATTGTCCTCTGGGAGGTTCTCACAGAACTCTAACAAAAAGAAGAAGAGTACATCGTCAAAATATGGAACATATACTGGACAAGAAGCTGAAACAAGCGGTTCAGTTTTTCTTTAATTACTGTGTATTCATGTACTGACCTTTGACTTTGTTGGCTGCAGCAGCACGGACCTCAGCTTCACAGTCCTTCAGAAGATTCTGGAAGGCTGGGACCAGATCGTTCTTGGTGATCTCTGGTCCCACTGCTTTCTGGAGCTACATTCAGAGAGAAATCAACATGTCTCAAAATCCAAATAAGCATGTGGAGAAAATATCAATACAAAAGACATGAATGGATTTTAGTGGAGAATCAGGAATAAAAGGGGGGTAAAAAAAGAGACAGAACATTAACAAGTGACATACCAACTATGATGACCAAAGTAATATCTTTACCCAATCGTTTCCAATTTTCAAAGTTAAGCTGTTATATAACTAAGTTGGAAAATTGGCTCCAACAATAAGCATGCTTAGATGTAGATAAACCTTCCATTAACCCAGTTACGGCGTCACATGCCAAAGGCCTGAATGCATTGCAACAGCCTGGTTGAGCAGTCCGAGTAAGACAAACCCAGTTAAGGATGATCTACTCAAACATTAAATAGGTTACTGTGTCATAAAAAGATCAGCAGCATTCTTTTCTTTGTCAATTGTCTGCAACTGCACAGCAGCATGGATAGATTTTGGTGCCAATATAAAGCCTCAAAATATAGCCTAGTAAGTACCCTTAAAAAACTCATGTATGTAATCGTCATCAGGGTCTGAAATTAGCAACCGCGGGTAAATTGTTGTCAGTGGTAGGGAAAATCGCCAGGCCATCCGCCACTTTGGCGGACAGGGAAAATGCTAGGGATGGGAATCGAGAATCTGCTCCTGTTGAGAAGGTTCCTAGTTGTCATGCCTCTGTGACTAGCGATTCCTTTTAACAATGCTTTCCGACAGTAACGCATGAACAATGAGGTACCGTCACAAGCACGCTGTATCAGGTTTCAGTTTGTTTGGGATCGGAGCCATGGAGGATAAACACAACGCTCAATAGAGTGGAGCTAATACACCTCAGAGGATGCATGCTATTTTTTCCCTGATAATGCTACTTTTTAAACAACACATCAGTGTTGAAATCGGAAGGAGTAGAGCTAGTTAACGTTACCAGCACAGTCCTGCTTGGCTAAATAACGAAGTTACTAACGTTAACGGAGGTTCCACTGAGTGACATTATGGTGCGTTCAAGATAGGGCTGTCGCAATGAAGGAATTTCCCCTGCGGTGATAATGGCTCAACAGCGCTATATGTGATATGTCTTTTTTGGGACAAATTACTTAACTTATCCTGATTTTAGTGCTATATAAATAAGCTTTATTGTTATGCTATTACTAGGTGTATTGTTGCTTTTTAAATGACAAAGATGACAGTTTTAAAACTAATTAAATACTTGTTTAATGTTTATTGTTAAATGCAGAACACAGAAGAGCAATGAGGTGCAGCTTTTTTTTCGGCTGAGGTGCTTTGGTTGTGTTTGGTTGCTATGATAAGGAATACCTGCAGCCGCAGAAGTAAAAATGTCAGCACAAGGTAAAGTACTTGCTCTGGATGAAGGGAAGGCTGAAGCACGTAGAGAGAGAAGACAGACCCGCCGGTCTATATGTATATGTGTACATCAGATCTAAAATGTTATTCTTTCATTTAGCGCATAGATTTAAAAAGTGGCAAAAAATAAATAAATACTAATTTAATTTCAGACAAACAGGTTTTATTGCTTTATCTTAGTTTTCCTAAAATCTCAACTGACTTTCTGAGAAGTGTTTTTTGGTAAAAACCCACAGTCGGATGACAATTTAATGATTCAATTTCATCTCTGTGGATCCAGTTCAAAGATGGGTCATGCTTTTCCAAGCATAGCACATGATTATGAAGGAACGGAAACCAGTTAGCCTAACTCATTCAAAGGTGAAAAATTAGCTACATCTTTCAACACATTGCTTCAATGTGAAAAAAAACATTGCATACAAAAGACTGTTGTATGATGTGCACCAGTGAATGCATGTTATCTCTATTCATCAGGGATGCAACACATATATGGTGAAAAAAAAGAGAGCGCTACCCGAAGTCGAAAAATATATGCAACAGCGCAATATCATAGAACCATGCAACGAAGGGCTGTGCTACATGCTTAAATAAAAAGGAAATCTCAAAAGTATCTGGAGTAGCCAGCCAGTAGGAAAAGGTAGCCACCTAGGGGGATCTGGGGGGATGCAATGGTGCAATGGTTAATGTAATGTTTTACTAGAAACATGAACACACTCTTATTCAACAAAAATAAACAATGTTTTTTTAAGGGGAACATGTTTTTAATCCCATGTCTTATCTAGCCTATGTATTGGTTTTAAATTAAATTATTTATAAAATTAACCCATGTCAAAAATAACAAAACATGAGAATCACTTGACTAAAGCTGAATACTAAATCAACTCAACTTCTAAAATTTCCTCTCCAACTTGGAGCATGTGTGCGCCCTAGAAAATATTAATCATGAGCACATGTCAATACTGTTTGAGCTAAAGGGTTCTTAGGAAATGGACAACTTGAAAGCAACTCTAAGTATGACTTGCTTCTCAATTGACATGTTTTGCCAATTCTACATTTAACCAGGATGCCATGGGGGAGTTGGCTGCTTACCTCAGAGAACTTGTCAGCTACCATGTAGCGGACCCTCCAGGATTTGTCTTCTGCAGCCTGGCGCAGGGTTGGCATCACCAAGGTCTCAAGGTCCTCCTGAGGCAGCAGAGTGGCGATGCTGACACAAGCCTCCACGGCAAGCAGCCGCACTGAGTCCTGATGGTGAAAGGACATGGTATCAGTTTGGCCATCCCTGGGTTTAACAGCCAGAGGGGACTGCAGAACACAGGGTACAACAGCAATTTAGGTTGACAAGAAGGAAGACGAGTGCTCATACCTGCTCATCAGAGGCCAAAGCAGTGAAGAGGGAAATGATGTCACTTTTTACATAATCCAGCTCCAGGACTTTGGCAAACTCCCCCAGTTTAGATGCTGCAGCACGACGCACCATAGGAGTGTCATCTGAGCACAAGGTGCGAAAATGCCTAGAGATAACCACAAATAGACATTTTATCAGAGAACAGACTAACCAAACCTGGTTAGAAGCCCAAAAACAATCACCTCAGGTATACATTAAATTACATGCCAAATGTCATGTCATACATAATGTACACAATTGCAAATAAGGATTTAGTGCACATACTGGCGGATCTCGGCCTTTACAGTGCTGGAGACACGGGGATAACAGACGCTGAAGAGGCCGCAGGCAGATGTGCGAGAAGTGAACCAGTCACCACTGGCCAGCCGCTTGACTAAAGGCTCAAAATGGACCTCCAGGTCAACTGGAGAGTGCTCCTGAGAGATCTTCCGCAGGGACTCCACGGCTTTATCTCTGACTACTGTCTCCTCCACTGTAGCAAGGCTCTCCAGAGGAGGCTGTGTATCAAGAAGGAATAAGGTTAGATAGGGTTAATGTTCTTCAACTATTCACAAATGCAAGACATTTGAGGAAGTGTATGTAGTATTTTTTACTTCTAATGTATATAAAAAGGTAGAGGGCAATACCAAATACACCAATAGCTCGTCATAGATAATGTTACAATATTTTGGGATAAAAGGTAGGACTTGTGGTCTATGTAGGGGTGAAAAACCTTAGTAATTGTCTATATAAAATCCAAATACACTAACTTAAATCTACTAAGCTAGAAAGTCAAGTGATTTTAAAAATGCCCTTAACTTAAAAATAATGCAGCATTTAGGTTATCTCAACAAATTCCCTGAAGAGACCAAACCCAAAAATGAATTCATCATATAAACAAGTAATGTGTGCAATCCACAGCCTGATATCTAAACTCTCCAGTGACTTACCAAGAGACAGTGGACGTATTCTGGCCCTCCCACCAACATAGTGAAATTGCCAAGCTGCTCAGCCAAGGCCAAGAGCACCTCATCTTCATCATAGATGGTGTCTAGGGGATTACAAGAAAACTTGTGAGAATATATAGTAAGTTCTGAAAATGTAACACATTGACTGACAATTATTGCAACAGCTTGGAGTTGTTTTAAGTAGAACACAATCAGCATTTCTCTATGTGACAACCTTTTGAAAATAACATTGATGTCGTAACTGCTGTGTCAAACATCAGGTGATTTATATGATTCATTTTATTACCTGTGAGGAAAGGAAGGAGTTCAGTGCGAGTCCTCTCAACACCAAGGGCCAGAGCTATGGTGGACAGCTTCTTGATGCTGTTCAGTCGCAACTGTGCACAAAATGGGCATTCATTAGCGTTCACAATAAAGTGTAAGCACATTTTAATAAACGGTATCATGATGACCCTCTGGTAGGAGATACAGGAGCATCAACAGCAGAACGAACAGACTCAAAGACAGTTTTTATCCGTGGGCTATCAGGACACTCAATAACCACATGAGCCACTAACTTCCCTCAGCCGTCAAAGAAATGTGCAATATTAACATATCCACAACATTCTAACATGTGCAATATATTTATTACCCCCATCCTGATTTATAACTGTGACATCATCTGTTCTTTATGACCTAAGTGCTCTTTTTTATTTTTTATTATTATTTATTCCTGTTGTTCTTACGTGTTTTCTTTTATTCTTGATTTTATTGCGAGAAGGGGTGGGATTAAATAAGTTTGTACTTCTTCTCACTCCTTTTCGAATATGTAAACCAAGGCAAGTGTTTGACAATTTCTTTTGCTTATGATTTTCATTGTATGTGGATACTGCTTTTTTTCTGGCAGTCCACTTGTTGTATGATGATTCTCTTTTTTTTTATTATTATTATTTTACATGTTCGAAATAAAATTTGAAATGAATGAATGAATGAAATATTGCAAATGCACCTTCAGTTGTAGCACCCCTAAATTTCGTTGTATAGGAGACTGTGCAATGACAATAAAGGCTATTCTATTCTATTCTATTAAGTTAAGCCTCGCTGTACCTTGCTAACGTTAGGCCCAGGTTGTAAATAAAGTAAGTAACATAGCTAACTAGCTTTAGCCAGCATTTCAAAAAGGCGTTAAACTGAGATAGCTACCATAAGCTGAATCGAAATGATGGTTTTACATTAATTGACAATGAATACACAGGGTAACAACAGTGAGCTCTTCACACCTGACCTGAAAACGTTCAATGAAAAGGTGAAACACTGGCTGAAACTAAACCAAACCAATTATTTATTGGGAACATACATATTTAAATTGATTGTAATGTACGATGTTGTATTATGTGATTTTATGTATGACGTGCTATTCTGTATTTTCTTTTTTATCTTCTTTTTCTTAAAAGCCTAACCAGGGACAAGGTCTGCAAATTAGCTATGGCTGGAAGTCCTATATACGTTGCATCGGTTGCACTTTAACTAAGTGTAACAATGCCTATGTTTTGTCCCTGTCAAATAAACTAATAAATAAAAAATAAAACTGCGGCCTTGCTGTTGTGAGCGCTAACTCTAGTATATTAGCCTTTAGCGGCTAACGTTAAACCAATGACCTGGTTAGCTTGTCTAACCCAACTCATTGTGTTACCTTTACACTCACCGTTTCTCCACATAAACAGTTAACGTCGTAAATGATAGCAGTAAAACCACCTAGATTGGTAAAGCAGGGTGCGCCCGGTAATAGGCCTCGGTCTGGAGCGTTAGCTTAGCATAGGTGCTAGTTAGCATCTGTGCTAGTTAGCATACTGTTAGCTGGTAATGAGACGAGCGGCGACTGAAATACGTCGAATGGGCCTCATTTTACTGAACAACATAAAACGACGATTAAACGTCGAAACTAGCGTTGTTACCTGAACGTCCTCATTTCGCAGCTCGTCGATGAGAACGGCGATAGGGTAGAGAGAGTCGTCTCCATCAGCTCCTGCCATTTTGGATACTGTTGCAGTTACCGAATGGCGCTGCTGTGCTGCACTACGGGGTTTCCTGCCAGAAAAGAACAGGCTGCAGGGCCCCTCCCACCTCCCGCTACTGCTGCCTTCAAGACCCCGCCGAGAAAAACCGCCAAGGAACAACTCTAGGCCACACAATTAAAAAATCACACAAAACAAAATGAAATACTTTATGAAAACAATATCCGAATTGTGTAATAAATAAAGTAATCCAATGGTTACAGATGTAAAAGTATCAAATTATCTATTTACATCCAAAGTCCTGAATTTAAAATTGTAAGTAGGCCGACACTGTAAAGAACGACCGTTCAAAGATTCACAAACACAACCTAAAGTCAGATGAAAATCTGACCCCACTTGTTACATTTAAATATACAGAAACATAATATGCATTCTTGATATGTTAGCTAGACTATACTATCTGTAATTGGTAAAATTCAAAAATATTATTTTATACAATGTATATAATCTGGACACAATTGTCCAGATTAAATACAATACATGATTATACAATGAGAAGTCGTGGTAGTGCCTACATGCAACACATATAGATAATGTATAAATAAGACAAAATAAATAAACTGGAATACATGATACATTAATATGTGTCACAATATAAATGCAAAGTAGTAATACAAAGAAACGAGGTATTATAACACATAGTGGGAATGGGCACTTTTTTATTTTTTTTTATTTTATTAGTTTATTTGACAGGGACAATACATAGGCATTGTTACACTTAATTAAAGTGCAACCGATGCAACGTATATAGGACTTCTAGCCATAGCTAATTTGCAGACCTTGTCCCTGGTTAGGCTTTTAAGAAAAAGAAGATAAAATAAAAAAAGAAAATACAGAATAGCACATCATACATAAAATCACATAATACAACATCGTACAATACAGTCGAATTAAATATGTTAGTTCCCAATAAATAATCAGTGATCGCAGGTTTGGTTTAGTTTCAGCCAGTGTTTCACCTTTTCATTGAACGTTTTCATGTCAGGTTGTATTTTTATTTTCGTTGGTAGAGCGTTCCAGAAATGTATTCCCTTTACTGAAAAAGATGACTGACCGAAGGTTGTTTTACGCTGTGCCACTCCGCAGTTACCATTTGTTGATCCCCTGGTGGCTATTCTATTGGTATTCACTTCCATCAATATTAGGTATATACAGTGCTGGACTGGCCATCTGGCATACCGGGCGTTTTCCCGGTGGGCCGACGTCCTTTTGGGGCCGACGTCCTTTTGGGGCCGACGTATGTCCTTTTTCTTTTTTGGCCTATAAAACAAGTTAATCGGCCCATTTCTTTTCCTTAATTGACACTGGGCTGGCCCAATCGCTCTGTGCCGGGCGGCCACAGTGAGGAGGAGAGGGAGAGAGATGAGGGAGGAGATGGAGGGAGATGAGGGAGGGAATGTAGAGTTTGCAGTAAGCAGTTATGTGCTAGCAGCCTGGCTCAACATGTCATGAGAGATGAGCAGTGCTCGAAGTGGGCCGGTACGTAGCGGTACGCAGTATTTTAGTCATTTCACTCCTTGGCATACCGTGACTTTTTCATGCGTACCGGAGCTCCTCACAAGCTGCCGGTACTCTCCTCTGCCCTCTCCATATCAGGTTCTCTGGGAGATTCATAACGGCACAGAGCCAGCGTATTTGCGCCGCGTCGGTTCCCGTAGGGGACGGAAGCACCGCGCTATTAATGTCCGCTCGAGCTGAAGCCTGGCTGTTTCCATCAGAAGCGCATTTCTCTGCTTCTTCTGATCCTCTGCTGTTTACTATCCATCTCTCTGTGTCTGTCTGCTTATATGTGTCTGCCAGGGGCGGGGCTAAAGTGGGGGCCGGGGCTGGCACGGGCCACCCCTGGAATCTAAATGCCCCCCCCCTCCCATCAGAGTCTGAATGTGATAGGTCCAATAAGACTCAACAAACATTAATGATGATCTGATGTATTACTGATATACTGTATGAGACCCAGCTGAACCTCTCAAACAATTTTAATAAGGAATTCAGCATCACTGTTTCCTTGAACTGTAAAGCAATATAATCCTAAAAAGGGACAGCAGTGGCAAAAAAATGAATTATAATTTATGAATATTAGTTTATGCTAGATATTCACATGCAAAGTTTATGCCAGAGGGGCAAATTATTCAGTTTTCTTTCCTGAGATTTAAAGGTAAAATTAGAAGTTCAACATAAAATGCTGTTGCGGTGTACTTATTATTTTGTTATTTTCATTGTTTTAAAGTCACCAGAATTCAGGAAACAAAGTCTTTGAAACTCAATTTTTCTGGGGGAGGATCCCCAGACCCCCCGCTTTGGTTTGAAATCCTCCCTATTTTTGAGGTTTGAGGTCTCAAGGTTGGCAAGTATACAAAACAACCACATTTGAAGGTATTTCCTTGAATAGAGCCTTCAACAAAACATGGTACACACAGCACAAATGGGCGGTGATGGGGCCGGTCTGGGCCAAAATTCCAGGGCCGATTTTTCTGTCCCAGTCCAGCCCTGTTTACAATGATCTTTACCTCACTATTGGTTTACCAAACAAAGCAAGGTCAATGGGTGTATATCATTAAGTAAACATTTCTATTATATGTTATATTGTTATATTACATTATTATTGTATTAGATGTTTATTATTGTATTATAGTACATGCAGTGGTGGAAGTACTCAGATCTTGTACTTCAGTAAAAGTAGCAATACTACCATGTCGAAATACTCTGTTACAAGTAAGAGTCCTGCATTCAAAATCCTTCTTCAGTAAAAGCTCAAAAATATTAGCATATGAATGTACTTAAAGTACCAAACATAAAAGTACCCATTATGCAGAATAATGTACATTATTGGATTATACTTATTGATGCATTAATGTGTTCATCACTTTAATGTTGCAGCTGGTAAAAGTGGAGCTCATTTTAATGACTTAATATACTGCTGGGTAGTTTAATCTATAATAATACATAATTTATTCGTTATTCATTTTAGCCTACTTGATTCCTTTTAAGAGTCAACCATAAACCTTTACATGCTACAATAAAACCAACTGAAAATATCATATCTGTTGAATTGGCTAATGAGAAAGAATACCAAAGGCAATACTGCATTTATTTAGCTCCAAAGATGCAGTCACATCAAATTTCACCTTGACTAGGCTACAGTGTAAATCAACATAAATTGAGTATAACTGAAAACATATGATTCATTTCTTAACTCCACCTGCTGCTGTCAGCAATATTTGATCATGGGGCTACTCATCAGAGTGAGCACGATCGGATTATTTGATTGCTTCATTTGATTTGACTGGAATTTAGTGCGGAATATCTCTGAGGTAACGTCACAATTCGTTGGCGATTCTTTTGTTCCGTGATGTCACTAGTCCCGTCACTGGCCTTCCAACCGAGTTTACATATAGGACCCGTTTTTCTCATTCCTGTACGCTCCGGTCTCCCTTTGAGGAGACCTTGGAGTAGTCTGAATCTCTGTCAGACGCCAGAGACAAGACTGTGTGCCAACCCAAGATCCTCTCACGAGCTTAGAGCACAGGGGATCCTGGACGGTTGTGTGCCACAGGCAATCCTTTGACGGGCAGAGGATCCTGGGCACCTCCGTGGCTATACTGCCAGGCATGGACGTGTGCGCGGAGCTTTGCTCCACTGGCACGTGTAGTCGCTAGGCCACAGCCATTGTTTCAGAGTCAACCTGCCAGGCACGGACGCGTGCGTGGTAGAGACTCCGGGCGGTTTCAGGGGTTCAGAGCCTTTTTTTTCAATTCTGTCCAAAAATCAAATAAGCTGACACACAGAGTATATCTGAACAGTCTACTATGTGTCACAGCTTCATAACTGTCACCAGTGGTGGAATGTAACTAAGTACATTTACTCAAGTACTAATCAATTCTGAGAGGTCAGCAGGATTATTGATTATTATTAATGTGATTTGTGTACCAAAGTGTTTTATCTATAGTATAACACCAGTAATACTATGTCTATATAATATAAGCAACCTGTTACATTAATCATTCAATATTTATTGCAGCATATTTGCACTCTGCCCTGTATTATTGTTTACAATTTACAGAAACAGCCTGATTTATATGCATTGTATGTTGTTTTTCCTTCCTTCTTGTATTGTTTATATATATTTATCTTCTTCCTTTACTCGTCTACTTGTCCTTGTTTTAGCTGTATTCTATTTCTGTGTATGTATTGTACAATGTGAGCAAAATAACCGGAGTCCGATTCAGATTTTTGAAAGCTATGTAGTTCAAGAAACGCTTTTATTTTGAAAAACAACGAACCGGATATTTTACTCTTCTTCCGGCTTGTACATTGTAGCCGGTCAAGATGGCGTCTCAGCAGCAGCAGCAGCAGCCCGGCGGGCCGATGTCTCAACCCGGATTACAGACTAATGCATTACAACAACAACAACAGCAGCAGCAGCAGCAACTGAGCCAACAGCAAGACTTCGATCCAGTTCACAGATTTAAGATGCTTATTCCACAACTGAAGGAAAGTCTGCAGGTAATTATGCGGCATCGAGCTGAGAACTGATATAAAAAATGCCCCAAAAACATCTGATCACAATAAGCTAAAGTTGGTTTAACGAGCTCACACACTAGAAAATAACAAATCAATTAAAGATCTTCATCTTATTTTTCTTTCTTTCAGAATGTAATGAAGATCGCATCCCTGAATTTGGCCCACAACACGACAATAGACAACGGCATGTAAGTTGACTGGTTGGTGCACTTATGGTGCTGAAGAAAGATGCTTCTGATTTTTTTTTTTTCATGTGATTTTTTGTTTTGTTTCTTCAGGTCGAGCAAAAGCAGCGACACACCTGTTCAGCGCTTTGACAAGAGCCTGGAGGAGTTTTATGCTCTTTGCGATCAACTCGAGCTGTGTTTGGTGAGACTTCAACACAATACACACACTATAGGGTTTTTTTTTTTTCAATACTTTATTTAGAAAGTTCAATACAGTAGTTACAGTATACAGTGTTCAGATTTTTCATTACAGAAAATTCAGTAAATATATTGCACAGTATAAAAATGAAATAAATTATACAACAAATAAAATGTAAGGAAAGGAAAAGAAGTTGAATAAAAACAAAAAAACAATTGAGGTCTGATAAACAATTGGAATAGATTTGAAATGTCTAAATAATCTAATAGTTTTTGCCAATATAGAGTTTTCAATCGTAGTCAAATATGTTTTAAAATCAGTATCTTTAAAAGTGTAAAAGGAGGTTAGTCTGTTAAGCCATATCATTTCAAGTATATCAAATTTTGCTAAGATATTAATTATGTAAATTTCATCTGCCAAAATACTGGGATTATTAAAAGCCAGTAATATTTCAATCAATAAACAATGCACACACGTATTGTTGAAGTACCAGGTGATGTTTTCAGGCGTTCTTTGGTCATCACAGCTAATATTAAGGAAGTTCCTTCCCTTATTTTCTACTTCAAATATATTGCTTCTATAAATAAATAAAGCTCAACCCTGTTAAAGCCATAAATAACTTTAACATTAACTTGATGGGAGGAGTGAGTCACTATCTCATAAGACACTTCCAACCCACCTCACAAGGAGCATTGGAAAAGCATTTAAATTAATATAGTGGAATAGACCATTGCTTTAACAGAGCATTGTACACTGCAGCCACAACACACTGTGCCTACTGCATTGGAAATTAATGAGATAGTGCTTTTGAAGAATTTCATTAGCAGTGGTTTGAATAAGTGTGGGTTTTCTCCGGGTTCTCCGGTTTCCTCCCACAGTCCAAAGACATGCAGGTTAGGTTACTTGTTGACTCTAAATTGCCCGCCGGTGTGAATGTGAGTGTGAACATTGTAACATGTGTAACACCCGCTACGTATACTGTATCTACACTTAAAATATACCATACAATCTCACGTTTTGTCTCCCCTGTGCAGCGGCTGGCATACGAGTGCCTCTCCCAGAGCATTGACAGCGCCAAACACTCACCCAACCTGGTCCCAACAGCCACCAAGCCGGACACAGTGCAGACGGAGTCCATGTCTTACGCCCAATACCTCGGCATGATCAAGTCTCAGATCTCCTGTGCCAAAGATATCCACAACGCTTTGCTGGAGTGCTCCAAGAAGATCGCAGGGAAGGCCCCACCTCAGGGAATCATGTAGACCTGCAAGAACTCTCCCAACTCTTTCTACAGCTGGTGACATTTATGAGAAGGATGATGGATTTCATATACGAGGCTGTCCCATATTCAGATCTCAGTTTTTGGTCAAGATGCTGTTTAATTTCTCAAGCTCCTGTATATTTGGTTCAGATTTTTTTTTTTTAAGCAAGTTATGTTTCTTGTGAGCGCTGTGTAAATATTCCGGATAAAAAGTCATGTTCTAAGATGACCAGCAGGTGGTGGCAGAGTTGTAACTGCCAACTCATTATTCACAAGACTTTTGTAGCTTATTTGTACTGAATATTAAACCTTTGTAATTATGTTGAAGAAAAGAGTAAAGCATTATTTGTTCAAATATACAAGTGAATAACCGCACATTGTTTAATTTTACTTTTTTTGTCTGCAGTAAAGTTTAAAAAGATTTAACGCTGGAAGTAGTAGAAGGGAAGAAAATGTCAGACCAGATGCAGTAGAATGAAGCATCTTTAAAATAAAAGCGGTCGCATGCATTGAGTAATAGCCAAGCTCTTTGTCCTTGGAGGATCCTCTAAAAGAAGTATCCGATTTACTGTCACATGACACATCAGAGAGGCATAAGTTTGACCACAGAGTTCATGTTCAACACCCTGAGAAGTTCTCTTTAATGGCTCATCTTCCAAGTTACATAAACATACTAAGGAGACAGCAAACCGAGGACTCGGTTTACACTTGGATCCTTGTTATATATATATATAGCCATAGATATAAAACAGTTATAAGAACTGTTTCATATCTATGTATATAGCTATATATTGGTGCTCGGTCCCTTCCTATCTGTATGTTGAAGCTAAGGGATTAATGAAGTCTGATACACAAGCATGTGAGAAGGGAGCCTGCAGCTGTGTAACATCTCAGACCAATCTGAGCTACTGACAAGCGCTTGGATCCAAAAATACTACCAGGGGTCACTACCAAACAGACACGAGAGGTTCATCACAATACACACTCTCATAGACCCTCTGCCGGCCTACAGCAACGTTCAGTAACTGCAGTTCAGCATTTGTAAATTGAAACTCTTCCTTGTCAGTGAATATCAACGTGAAACTGGTTTGGGACTGATTAAAAAAAAAAAAAACACAACATTAATCTTCATGTTTTTTATTTTCAGACAATAGTCTGACACATAACTTATTTTTAAAGCTTGAAAAAAAATATACAAGAAGAAAGCTAGAATTATTGAGAATAATCCAGACGCTGTCAAGATAACGTGCTACGCAGCACAGAGTTCATCAGATGAAAAACAAGAGAAACCAAAGAAACATATAAAAAGGGAAGAGTATTATTTTACAGCAGATAAAACACATATATCTCTAGAGCATCAGGTACTAGACAGTATAATTACAAAAAGACAATTTAGACATTGTCTAAGTGCACTAGTGGATTTCAAACAGTCAAAGTCACTACATTATGACATCATCAGAATACCATACATAGAGCAAATTCTATTAATCTGATGCCAAATCATAGAAATGAATTGCTCTTGGACTGTGATTGTGTGATGATATAAGTAGTGCCTACCACCCTTAATTAATGTATTTCTTACATTGTATGAGATTATTTTAATCGGTTTCAACACGGCTACATCCATAGAAATACTAATGACCCTTTTAGTTTCCTGGTTGTTGTGAAAGATTAAGGACCCCTTTGTAACTTTACTATGATGTCCTGGTTTTACTTGCTCTACAGCCAACACACTGCACATTTCTAATTTTGTTATATGTGTCTTGCCAGCTTTCTGTTTTCAAATTCAAGTGTGAGCTGTGCTAAAATTCAATATATTAACAGTGAGATGGTTGGAGTAATTTGACCCATGAAAAAGCAGAATAATTATCCACTGTAATGTAATTCATAACTGTGCAGTATGCTTTAGAAAACGGGCAGCAGAAATGTAAAACGTATAGTCTCTTTAAACATTTCTAAATCTGGGTCGGTACCTCCTGATTATGTTTATATGATGAAACCAGGGTGTCTGTGAATGTGTGGGTGTGTGTATTGGGGGGGTGGGGGGGGGGTGGTGTACAGAGCACCAGAGTGTACTTCATGATGCTTGAAATACTTTAATAAGCACACAAACAGATGATTTCACTGCTTTGTCGAGCCTGGGCCTTTCATGTTGCTTTCACCCCCAGCCCTGCCCTTTGATTGGTCACTGTGGAAAAAACAAAACATATCAAAATAATCACAGTTTGAACGCTAAATAAACTGCAGTATCATAACATAACAACATACTTAACGAAGCATACTGTATGTGTCTGCTATCAGTGTGTTTGTCATTTGATCCTGAACTGCACATTCTGGCCTGTCTTCAACACCGCATGGGGTCTGAGCGTGTTAATACTGACCTGTGCTCCGGCTCAGGACCGGTGAGGGCTGCCCGGTGAACGCCACGGAGTCGGGGCTCCTCCGGACGAGACATCGGGCCAGACGGGTGAAACTTGGACACCTCCTGCTGCCACTCGTCGTCAAAAGTTTGTGCTTCAGCTGGGGGCGGAGGATCAGGATCATGTTAGGGGATATTCTGTCTGTGAACTGATGGCCTAGAAATGTTGTATTCAACCGGCTGGTCTACTTAACAAGTCCACCAACTCATCAAAACACATAAACATGCAAGATCCGACCACATATTTACTGTTTATCTATCATTGTAATGGGTGTCTTGGTTTTTTAATACTGTGAATCATGGTTCATAATTCAATTGACAAAATTAGAATGATCTCTGGAATAGCTCCAGTTACATTTTTAAGTAGTGCAACAAATATGGCAGGACCCTCTACATTTATGGAACAAACATGCGTAGCTAGTACTGCAACAACTCGATAAAGAAGCAACATTTGGGTAGTTTAGAGCAGACTATCGGGGAATGGAAACTGTCTCAAGGCAACAAAAAAAAAATCACTTTAACATACATTCATCCATATTCTGAAAGTCCTGGTTGAACTCCTTCCCTCCTGTTTTCTTGTTGTATTTCTTCTCAACAACATGTCCCCTTTCCTGGATGTGGTGACCAACGGACATTTTCTCCAGACCGCTCTCAGAGTCTTTAACTGCTTGCAGGGTCTCCTTGATCTGGTGATAAAACATTATTAAACCCATCAGACACATCAGTTGATCCATGAAAAAGCGCATTAATTCGAGCCATCAACATGTTTATTTCCTTTACTCCTTACATAAAGAAGTCCTGTCAGAAAGTAGACAGTTGGACAGTTTGACTACTAGTCAATCACAAGTGTAGCTAATAATAGTAGTAATGGCTGCGTTCCATTTAGGAGTGCCTGTTCCAGGGTCATAGAGTGCTACAGGGATGATTCCTAAAACCTGGAAATGAGTTCGCATTTTAGCTCTTTCGGTTCCTTCGTCTGGAAGTCAATGGGTTTTTTGAATGGGTTTTTAGTTAGATGCCTGAAATGAGGTTTGTGGTTAAACACAAGCTGAAGAGATTTTAACGTTTTGTTCTACGACATAAAATATGTCAGTAAATATCCCATCGGTGAATTTTGAAGCTTTTATACGTCTTAAAAAAGGCGGTTGCTAACAAGTGGCTAAATCAGAGTAATAAACGTCATCACGCCGACTCGTCCGCCTTTACAGCCTCGTTGTGTTTACTGCGACCGAGATGTAGTTTGTTAAGTTAACATTAGCTTTTTAATTCTGGCAAAAATCATAAAAGTGGTGTTTATTTGTGGAGATTATCTTGCTGAACAAAACGTGTAAGTATCACAAACGTTTGTTTGCCACAGAGCTTATTTTCTTCAATAATCCAAAACCCAATGGAAAAATCCCGTTGGCTTTTTGTCGAGGGAACCATAGCGATGCTTACTTCCCGGTTAGCCTACAAAATTACGTCATCCCTGCACCAATCTATGGTGTATGCAGGATCACAAAAATGATTTCTGGCACGCCTTAATGGAACAGAGCCACCGTACCCTGCTGTGAGAAAAGTTTGCTTGCGATAATATTCTCACAAGGAAAGGCCAGGGGGAAGTGATCGCCATGATCACTCTTCTACAGGATTTACTTCTCTCTGAGCTCAGTGTACTAAACTGTGGTCTAATGTGCTGTGATATGATGTAGTAACACATCTGATTGGGTGCTTACCCCTCCGGGGGCACGGCGTGTCGACGAGCTCGACTGGAAGACCTTGGGAGGCTCATTTCCAACCTTTGAATATGTCATGACTGATGAGGAGCTGAACGAGTGGGCGTTCGAGTCTGTGGACATGTTCTCCTGAAACACAAACACACACCGTTAAGCAGCTACAGTTTATGCACCGCAACAGTCTGAGAAAAAGCAGCGAAACAAAAAAGGAGACAACACAAAATCATTAAACTCACAACGTTCCTGTGCATATCCTGCATCCTGTTTCTCATGTTGGACATCACGTTGTCGAACATGCCGAAAGGGTTCCTAGTCGTGTCCTGCACCAACACAAAAGGAAAAGAACATAAAAGTCATAAAAGAAGTCCAGAAGAGTTGAATGGCTGGGCGCGTGCATGCCACACGGTCGCTAGGCATTATCAGCTCATAAACAACTCCGTCATGTGTACAAACAAAATCGCTCACAGTACAGAGAGCTAAATGCGTCTTACATATGTGCCATCTGGGACACTGTAGCCAGGACATTCACATTTTAACACCTCACCATATGTGACCTAGTAACATTACAAAACTAGTAACCAAGTCCAGCATGCAAATATGTATGTCTATGTTTGATAAAGGTTGGATTTATTACAGGACATATAACAGATAAGATGATCTGGAAAAAAAAAATCTTGCTTGTAATAACTGTTGACAACCATGTAAACTGTATTTTTTAAATTAAAAAAACACATTTTAATCATTATTATAAAAATGCCAAAACACCTCATATAACTGGATCGTAACTCACAATTTATTCTCAGTTCTTAGGACCCAGTGCATGTTCACATTGATTTTCCTATTAAATAAATTGATAAAGTTTCTGTAGGTCACAGTTGAGGTACCACCTTTAACTCAAGTCTCACGTCTTTGACTCAAATCAGTCATGCATGTCGCTGTAAGATGCCATCAATCAGCATGCATACAAAATGTGTTCTCATTAGATATTCTGTTAGGGTGCAGCCACAAAAAAGACAGACAGGTAGACATTGCAGATCACTATGGATTCATCCTTGTAATGTAAAAGCAGCTAAAGAGATAACCCTTATCTTGTCAAAGGAACAACGGTGAAGATGCTGCAGTTAAGAACAGCAGCACATATTAGATTTTGCAAACCTCAGAAAGCAACTCACTAGTCATTCCACATAATGGTCACAGTGTTTCCACAATAATAATTTTTTTGAGAGGTGTGTAATGACCAATTAGTTAGTTGTGGGTTGCATTCAAAATATTCCCTAAATTCTGCAAATTATTTCTTATTCTCTAATTATTCTATAATATTAAATCATCAATAAGTGTGCAAGTTAAAGGGTCAGTGTGTAGGATTCGGCAGCATCTAGTGGTGTGGTTGCAGATTGCAACCAACTGAGTACCCCTCCGTTCACTCCTCCCTTACCAAGACTGCGGTAACGTGAGCCGACGAGTGTAAAACCATGGTAACGCCGTTCGCCTCGCTCAGGGGCCATCCTTACGATAATAAAACTACTTTAGGAGCAACGGAAGTCAGACGGCGGCTGGCGGTACCACGGTTTTGCACCCTGCGGCTCACGTTACCGCAGTTTCACAAGCGTGTCGGAGAACTACGCTGGCCTTCAGGTAACGTAAAAAACGTGAAAGGCTCTCTCTAGAGCCAGTGTTTGGTTTGTCCGTTCTGGGCTACCGCAGAAACATGGCGGTGCAACATGGCGGACTCTGTGGAAGAGGACCCGCTCCCTATGTAGATATGAAGGGCTCATTCTAAGGTAACGAAAACACGATTCTTAGTTTCAGGTGATCATACACTAATGAAAACATAAGTTATGAATATTATATTCCATTTCTGCTAATAGATCCCCTGAAATGCTACACACTGGCCCTTTAAACCACACTGTAACCGAGTTAATTTTAATTGATGATGAAAAATAATGCAATCTCGTGTACATGGGCTGACGTGATGGTGTATATTTGGAGTGAATGTAGTGGAAAACACTGTGACCACTTCTACTCACAAAGTAATGGGCAGAGTCACTTATAAAGTTAGAGCATGCACTTAAAGTATTTAAGAACTCATATGATAGAGCAGTTGAACAGCAGATAGATATACTGACCGTGTTGTCAATACTGCCAAAGGGCAACAATGACCGGCTCATATCCTGAGGAGTCAAACAATATCAGTTACACAACACAGCATCAAATTGTATTTGTATAGCATGTTACACACACACACTCAAATCTAGACTTTTTGCATGTATGTAGAGGTTGTTGCCAGCAAGCTGTTAGGTTGTCTTACATCGGTCACTAAGCCCTTGACAGAGCTACACAGAGCTCTCCCCGTGGCCTAAAGCACAACCCTCCAAGGCCATGAACCTTCTGGGAGTGAGGAGGGAGCAGCCTGCAGCCTTCAGTCAGACCCCGGCCTGTGTTCTTTGGGCCAAAACCGCAGGTGTTTATGACCCCGCGGCCCTGGATAAGCATCTCAACAGCCGCCGCTATGCGGGTGTGTGTATTTTCTGGGGGTGTGATGCACAGGGGTATTGTGCGTAATCAGTGGGGTGTTGAATGACTTGTGTTCCATGTGTAATTGGGTCGCATTGCCGGAGATTAGCGTGGGTTTAACACTGAAACCGAGCTTCATTCTAGGAAGGCTGGATGGACCAGTCAGGACAGGGATCTAACGGGGGTCAAAGAGTCCAAGGCTGCTCTCTCAGCTCTTTTCAAATGTCAAGCTGATGTAAAACGCTCCCGACCGGTATCTATGAAGCCTCGCGGCCAATTTTATCCCAGAGTGGCATCTATGAACTAATAAATGCCAGTTACATATCTGCCAGCATTATATTTAGACCGGGGTTGAGCAGAGGGTGCGAGATAAGGAACGTAGACCCGGTGGTCTTTAACACATTATTTTAGGCTGTCTGGACTACTGCAGATTGACATTCTCTTTTCCATCTCTCTCTCTCTCAATCTGATATTGAACTGCCACTGTGCCCTCTGAGGCAGACCACTCCTGGGGGAGCTATGAGTTACACCGCCGGGGACATGTGCTGTAGATATGATTCATACCTAAAAGGGAAAAGTGAGGGTTTGTGCTGCAAATGCATAACACCTAAGAAGGGGTGCATCACCAGGGGAGTTAAGAGGTATTTTGTTAAATGTATGTTCTAGAAGACCACAGAGAAGATAAGGAGGCAGTGAAATTGATTGTGGGGACTGTGATGTTTTTAAAGCTGCTGTGGGTGAATAAGGGGTGTAGGAACCGCTTAATTTCACAGTGACGCACATTTCATTTTTGTACCAGAGCACGAGGAACATCTGACTTAAAGGGCATGAATCTACAACAAATACGATATCAGATCTACAGTACCTAGTCCTAACCCAGCCCTAGGACCACCAGTCACACTCAGTATAAACCATAGACTGCATATAAGAAGTGGACGTAGTCACCGTGGCATCACCCATTGGTTCGTGGACTTCCGTTTTGAAGCCGGTTTTTGGCCGTCGCCATCTTGGTCTTTTGCAACCAGAAGTGACACGAGAGGGTGGAGCTAACTACAACCGAACGCTGAATAAGACATTTTTAGGCGACCAAAACGTTACAATTAACTTTCATGAACTGAAAACCCACTGTGAAAGGGTTAACGTTCCAGACCAGACAACCCTGTGGTAGCGACCTGTCAATCACAAAGTAGTCACGCCCTAAATCATACCCTGCTTTATTGTCTATTTGACTCTAAATGGGACAGTGATTTACTAAATGAACATCATGCTGTATTGAATAAAACTTTGAAACTAGTGATTGAGACCATAAACTCATGTTTACAATGTTTACTGAGGTAATAAATCAAGTGAGAAGTAGGCTCATTTTCTCATAAACTTCTATACAATCAGACTTCTTTTAGCAACCAGAGGAGTCGCCCCCTGCTGGCTGTTAGAAAGAATGCAAGTTTAAGGCACTTCAGCATTGGCTTCACTTTTCAGACCCCGGAGTTGCTCACCGGTATAAACCATAGAATCAAAGAAAGTACATCTAACATATAATGATGCTTGATTGTCATTCTGCAGTGCTTTATAAACTAGAAGAATCTCGCAATGTTAATGAAAGTGCAAAATGATTTGTGTATGCGCCCCATGATTCAGATTCACTCCCAAATTTACTGAATTCTTTCTTGGCCCCAAAACATAACCTCCTTGGCGGAGGTAACAAGTGCTGTGACGAATGAGTGCTTTGAAAGGTGATATGAAGCAGGTAGTGGATATTGGCAAGAAACTGGGCAATGTGAGAAGATGGGGCTTATTTTCCCATTGGGAATCTGATGCTTAGCGAGTTAATACAAGAAGTACAAGCCTTCCAGCAGTATGCGACCAATGTGCGTGTATGTATTTGCATGCCAGCGTGTCTGTGTTAGCTTGCATGCTGTGACCGTGTGTAACTGTGCTTGTGTTTTAATACTGCATGTGTGTGTTTATGCATGTATTTTTATGTGCACATTTGTGCCTGTGATATCGGAGAGCAGTATGAGCGCGAGCTGTCTGTCATCTAGCTGCTAATGCACCAGCACTGCCAAGGCACGTTCTGCCAAACAGATGGACCAAAAGAGCAACAATGAGAAAACAGAGTGTCCATGACATCCGCACACATGATGCCTTCCCAAAGCCAACAACACGGCACCAGAGCTCCAGCCCTCTGACCACTGCTGGGCACCACAAGACTGCTCCTCATCTTCACATTAATGAGTGCGTGTGTGGGAGTTAGAGAGCAGACTTGTGTGATGTAAACTGTGGATCCTTATGGTAATTCAGTTAACCTTAATTCCATGTATCTTACCAGACAGTAGGTATTCTGTTTATTGTTCGTGACAAACAAAGCAGCCTAGAGATCGGGAGGCTATGGAAATATTCATAGATCTCACATCTGCATCTCCTATCCAAATGTCTGTGTATGAATCAAGTAAAAAAAAAAAGATCCTTTCACATGGTCCTATTCAATATCACAGAGACCTCACGAATGATTATTTTACTAATTGCAATTGCTGCAACTTGTGATCCAGCTCAGCAGAGCCCTAACACCTCATAATATCCTGTTGTTCCTCAAAAAACTCTGCCAAAGGACTGTGATACTGTATTTTCATACTCATGAGTGAAAAATATCTTGTCAACAATTGACGGACAAGTCAAAAAACATTTGAGACATATACAAAAACAGTATATTACTCCTAATATTAGATTAAATAATTTGTTTGGATTGACACTTTGCAGTGTAGCTCCATTTCACCCACTGTCACTGATGACATTAGTCAAGTCCTCAGAGCTCCTCCTCAGCTGGCATTAGCTAGTTAATGGCATGATGCTAATTCAGAGAAAGCAGGCTGCTGGCTATTGAGGCCATGCAGGCTTCTGATGAAAGTCATTATCAAGGATAAATATACAGGCTCTCATGAGATAGTGGGATTAAAGCAGGTGACAGGGACTAAGATTGATTTAGCAGGGATATATAAGCAGTACAGTGGCTGATTTAGGAAAGGTGAACGGGTGCAAACTATGGCTGACCAGAACTATCCCCCTGCCTGCCTTTTCATTAATATGCTGCACAAATGACCTCAAAATGTTCTGTAGCAAACAACTATTGAAAATGTTTATTATTACACTGAATGGCCACAGCTTTTACAGCTTTATCCTTAGGTAATATAACAGAAGTAGGACTGCAACTAACGGTTATTCTTATTGTTGATTAATCGATTGGTTGTTTGGTCTATAAAATGTCAGAAAATGGTGAAACATGTCGATCAGCGTTTCCCAAAGCCCAAGATGACGTCCTCAAATGTCTTGTTTTGTCCACAACTTAAAGATTTTCAGTTTGCTGTCATAGAGAAGTAAAGAAACCAGAAAAAATTCACATTGAAGAAGCTGGAATAAGAGAATTTTTTTTTAATTTTTTTTTTTTAAATGACTCGATTAATCGATTATCAAAATAGTTTGCGATTAATTTAATAGCCGACAACGGAACAGAAGTGTATGGTATCAAAGATTTATGGGTAAGCAGTAATATTGGAAGATAAACTATACTTGGCCAACTAGGGTGATATCGAAATAAACTGTTATTTCCAGCAGCGGCTCATCTCAGCAGAGCAAAGCAGAATTCTCCGGGGTGCAATTGGTTTGAGTGTTAAAGAAGTCTGTGAGCGTATTCGCAAGAAAGCAGTGTGTCAGTGGAACAATGCACTATAAATAGGGCTCCTCAGGGCTAGATATAACTGTCCAGAGAGGCCAAGGGGGTTGCCCTTCTACTAAACCAGAGGCTCACATGGCCCCATACCTCAGTGAGTGGTGCTCCAGTTACGCTGCCAGTGGCCAGCTTCCACTATAACCTTAGTAAACTTAGCGCTTCCTCCAAACGCTAATCTTCTGCTATGAGCAGTGGACAAGGAGGGTCATCAGGCCTAATTGTATGAGCGAACTGCTGAAGCAGAGACTTCATCCTTCGTCCCAATGATATGTATGTAGGTTAGTCAGTCATGTGCCTGTACACACATATGGATACAGGAATACACTGGTATCGCCTATCACTTAAGTCCACAAGCAGACAAACCACTCATAATTGTAAAAGGAGTTCTTCTTGAAATTCGTGTTCTCACCCTGTGTTCGCCCCTCAGTGCCAGGGATGAGCTCGGATGCTCTGCCATGTCACGACCACGGTTTCTCCCATCCATTATACTGGGCATTACGGGCCCGCCGTACGGCTCAGAGAAGCTACGCATCATCTGCCGCATATGTTCCCTGTGAGCCCGGAATGGATCCCTATGGCAGAGGAAGAGGAAGACAAAATTTAATCTCAACTCCCACTGAGAAAGTCTAAGCAAATCTGCAAGATGATGTTTAGGACTGCAAGCCATGATAACGGTTCCTGGAGAGGAAAAAGAAAATGTCTCTACACCTGACACTGTATCACCTATGCCATCTTGGAGCCCATCATACTGTATATTCTTCAATGAACACAACACATTGAAATAAGAAGCCCCCCTAAGGTCAAGTGTGGCCACACTAACTCAGCAGGTGTTCACTCATCCACTAAATCAAAGTGACCGGGGCGAACAGTGTCCATGTAGATTGTTATTAAAATATATATATTATATTATATACATTATAGATTATTTATTATATATATCAATCACTTTCTCTAAATTGTACTGGAAATTCTGTCACTAGTACATGGATGGAAACAAAATAATGCTCTACTACTTTATAAAGAGCCCTACTTACTTTTAAAAAATATAAAGTTACATACAAAAACAGCTGTTGCTAGGTAACAGTGGCATTAAATTGTAACGGAAATGGCTAATGTTGAAAATCAATGTAAGTTAGCATTAACAAGTTATGGATATGTTGTATAATTAACCTACATTCAAATTAGCCCAATGGCAGAATGGCAGTAACATTGCAGAGCCAAAAGAAAACTATTAACAAGCTGTTCACCTCCCATGGTGCACCTGTGCAAGACCTCCATGTTTTAATGATGTTATAAACCTAGTGAGGCAACAAACAAGCTAAGAGAGACTGAAGTTAAACTAGCTACGTCTAATATGTCAACATTTCGTTCGAATAAAAAAATAATAATTAAAAGTGGAACTACATTTTATATCCTCGACAGTAACTCACTCGTTTATTTTTAACGTTAGCCTAAAAAAAATAAAAGGCTAATATTAGCTTTATTAACATTACCTTGTGAGTTTGTTTTTCTGGGTTTTCTATGCACATTATTATTAAAGTCTATCTTGACTGGGATCATTTATACCACTTGCTATTAGTGATAAACTGCTTCTGAGTTTAGTTGAACTGAATCATTGTGAGAATAACCTGCAACACATTTCAACAATACCAGTTATGATAGATTTAACACAACAAGTTTAGCTACTCACGAGAAGAACGGGTCCTCATCAAACTCCACACGATTACTGTTGAACATTTCCACAGATTTTTAAGGGCTGTAAACAAAAACTGAGATTAAGATTTTCTATTAAAAAAAATAATAATCCGTTCCTCCACAGGTGTCCCGGCAGCACCGCTCAGCCTCGGTAACGTTGCTATGGGGAGGAGGCGGCACGAAATATGATTTACATCCAAACTCACTCTGACACCGGCCACGTGGTGCGAACCCGGCCCTCCGATTGGCTGGTTATTCGGAGCTTTGAACAGGCTCTATCCGCGCCGCTGTGTGTTGTGGGTGGCTGCCATGGCAACGGCACTCCAGGCATTTCTTATATATATAAAAACAACATTTTCATATCTTGCTGCATATATGTCACCACAACATCATACAGCTCTATGCAGCTAGTTATACTAATATCAAATTACAGAAATGTCAATGTTTTTTAAGGTGAAGGAGAAATCACAAGGCAGCGCTCTAGGATGAAATTACTAGACTTTTTTGTTTCTAAAGTTATTCTTGCACACACAAGTTTTTGTATGAATTTGTTTGCTTGCCTTAGCAAATCATTTTTTTACATTCTCATTTATTTTTTCATTACAACACTGACTATTTTGAGGGTACGGGAGTGACACACCGTGTCCCAGACTCAGTATAGATTTACCGTCTGGCTGTTCCACAAATAGGCCTCAGTGTGGACTCTACACGGCCTTGAATCCCCACTCGAACAGGGACACAACATTGAATAAACATAAATCTCTGAATAGTATCACCTTGTCTCTTTGGTCTGCATCAGGATTGACATGAGACTGGAGTAAACGTCTTCTCACCTGCCCCAAACTTTGTTTAGCTCAAGTCTTATGTCGATCCTGATGCAGACCTAAGAGATATATGGTGACCTAAGGGTGACTCAGGCTACTTTTAATAAGTTATTGGACGGCAGAGTGACTCATTCATCTGTATCTATCTGTAGATACGGCTGCTATCTTGCTTTAAAAACGCACACAAGTTTTTGGAGAAGAGAGAGATGCTGTTTCTATCAATTCAGTCCCACCTAAAGGTTTATCTCCATCATTCACCCACAAAAGCCCAAGACAGTTTTCACTCAAAAAAATCACATCCATTTTTAATAACTGAGTTGATTACAAAAGACAAAATATATCAAATGCTACATCTAAATGGTAAAACACATCACCTTTCCTGACTGTAAGATCCTTCCTTCATAAAAAAATAAATGAAGCCAAATTAAGAACAGCAGATTGATAATTTGAATTACATTAACATTAATGAAAAAATAAGCATATCAGGACCAAAAACTGTTATTTTTCACAAAGTTTTTACAATAGGAAAGAGAAATTAGTGGAAGGTTAAAGTCAGAAACATTGTGATGTCCTAAAACAAGATAAATTGAGACACAATAAAAGCAGCTGAAACTTCCCCGGGGAACAGGGGGGGATCTTCTGGCCTCAATCAGGTAACAGGACTTCCCATGAGCCTCTCCTGCCGTAGCGAGATCAACCTGTTGTGCCACAGCTCCTCAGCCCTCTCCTTGTCCATGAACAACTGCAGGACAGCGTAGAAAGGGCACGTTAGTAAGCGGACAGACAGAGGTACAGATAGGGACAGTACCAGTGTCGCTTTAGTTTGTGAAAAGTGCACTGAGACAAACATAGAATCAGCTATGGACCAAGAATATCATAATAGTTTAATTCTAAATGATAGGGCATGGCATGAAACTTAGGGTGGACAAAATTTGTCTACTGAAAAGCACAAAAAAAAAAAAATGCATTTCTGGTGTCTGAAGGTATAAAATCTAAATCTTAGACATTATTGAATTAATCATTTCATCTTTAAAACATCCAAAAACAGTGAAAAATATCCACTAAAATGTTCTTTAATTTCCACTGCCTGTCTAAATAAAGGTACACAGACACATAATACACACAATATACACCCATGCCTAGACCTAATGTACTTTCACGTACTTAAACTTAATTACAATCATCATATACATACAGGTACATACATGAAATTTGACCTCTGCATTTAACCCATCCTACACATTTAGGAGCAGTGGGCTGCTGTAAAGCGCCCGGGAAGCAATTTGGGGTTTAGTGTCTTGCTCAAGGACACTTCCACATGCAGACAGTAGGAACAGGGGATCGCCAACCTTGTGGTTAAAGGACGACCACTCTACCCACTGAGCTACAGTCGCCCGAATGAGCTAGGTACCATGAGCATGCTTGTTTTTCCCTAGTTTATCTACCTATCTAAGAATAGACACTTCCATATGTGGTACAGATCGAAAAGCACTCTGAGGCAAATTGGTGATATTGCGCTCTATAAAAAAAGTGATTTGACCAATATGGTTGGAATCTGGTGGCCGTCGCAACACATTTCTAGTTTAACTTCTTTGCGAACTTATGCTTCCTTTGAATTTATTAAGAGCAGTGTAAGCTCTACTCCACAGTCCCCTCTGCCACTCGAGCTACTATATATAACCGTGGAGTTGCCTTACAAAACATCTCTCATCAAGAATGTGACAGAAATGAATGAGCTATGTTTCCTAGGAAGTTCATGAGCCTGGCATAGAGTCATCATTACAGCCCAGTGACACCCATGTGACCTCAGTGTGGACTCACAGCGATGATGCTCTAATACTAGAGTTAAGGTATCCTCTGTGTCTTAAAGCTGCAGTAGGTAGAAATGGAGCAAATATGATTAAAAAATGTGGAAAATGCTGGAAAATGAGAAAGTTTGTGACCCGGCAGCCATGTTGAGATCAGTTGAGGAAATACCAAGCACCGCCCACCAGCTGGAGCAAACTTTCTAATTTTACAGCTAAACAGTACACCACAAGATGTTTCTGAATACATCTGAGGCGAGAAATAGGCATTACAGTAACAGAATATTGATTCATATTTGATCAGCTCTGCCTAGTTTGACCATTTGATCGGAGTTCGCGAGTGATTGACAGCTGCCTCCGTTGAATGAACAGCCAATAGGAACGCTCTCTCTCTGAAATGACCTGTGATTGGCCAAAGTCTCCCGTCATGGGCTAGATTTTCTAAAGCCTGAAAACGGAGCCATGAGGAGGTGCAGAAGTCTAATTTTCTCTCAGAACACTTGAATTACAATATGCTGAAAGGTTATTATGGAATTTGTGCCCAATGATGCCAAAAATATTCTGCCTACTGCAGGTTTAAGTCTTTCCCTGTCTGCTCACTTCAAAATGCACATGAGAAAAACCTATATTTTAAACTCATCTGGGGGCCTAGCAGTGTGTTGATAGAAAAGACCGACACATGTGACTTGTATTCATCGCAGTACATCACCAGCAGTAATGATACTGATTGTAAGAGGGCTATAAAACTGCTGCCGCTGGTGTCTGATGAATGACGGCATCTGTTTATTAGGAAGTAACATAATGACAATATGAGACCGAGAAGCAAGGCACATTTCTGTATTCACTGTGTGTGTGTGTTTGTGTGAGGGTGAGAGATGATGTAGACATGATGCTGGCTATGTGTACATACTGTATATCTATGTGATGATATGTGTCTATTATTATGCAGATTGCGGAGCGGCCGCGGCCACACGTCGATCCTTCATTCCTAACCTACGCTGCTTACAGCGGCGCTGCATGTTATCTGTGTGTTAGATTCAACACCAGTGAGTTCTTGTCTGTCGGCCGTGCGCTGGTGTCATGGTGCTAATGAGGCTGTGTGTGTGGGATGACAGTATCTGGGCTGGGCTAATGGGACTCATCTGTTCTAATTGGAAGCTGAGCTGGAGCTGAAGCTGAGGCCGGGGCCCGCCTGGGGCATATTGCTGCCATACATCAGCCTGTCTGAGGGTGTGTGCGTGCATTTGAACCGGGGGAACGGTGTGTGTGTTTGAGGGGGTTATCTGCATACGTCGGGGCATAACTTAGTTTCCCCCAGTGGAGATAGATGACTGGGAAGCCCCAGGGAGCGTTATTGGAGTTTAAAGTTTTCCTTCTCGTTTTTCATCATTCGTCTGCGAGCAGGGGAGGAGGTGATGTTGGGAGGCTATAATCTACTACACCGCAGTGTCCTATACTATACGAGGAACAGTATCAGAATACGCAGGAATGGTGTAAAAAGTGCTGGCGGTGTTATTAGCAGCAGAGGTATTTTTAAAAGAAAAAGTTTACAAAGTTTGTCCACCAAAGGCAAACACTATACTCATAAAAACAGGAAGGTGCCAAAAGATAAAATTGCAGGAAGCGAGATCAAGTTAAGCTGTGTCAGAGGATTGGAAGTTGTTCATTGGAGGGTGTTAAAAAAGCTAAAAGTGTGAAGGGTGAACTTACACTGGCATGGGCGAGCGTGTCACTGTCATTGTAGACTATGGACAAGGGAAGAGCGACGTCCTGAGGATCTGCGCTCTCTGACTCCTGCTTCACCTCAACTGGCTCAGTCTGTACACACAGAAATACACAAAAAAACACAAAAATGTGTCACACTCAAATTAAAATGAGCACATTCAAACATTTAAATAAGCTTTAAGAGAACCGATACACATACTGATACAGAAACATGATTAAAGAGAGCTGGTAGATGCAACTCATTTTGAAAAAAAAATAAAGGACAAGTATATACATATATCATATTATTATTACATTAGCCAAATCAAAAACAGTATTAACACATACACACTAGAGCCGCAACAATTATTCAGTTAATCAATGTCAACTATTTAATCAATCTCCAACTATTTTGATATTTTGACTGATTCCAGCTTTTTTAAATGTGAATATTTTCTGGTTTCTTTACTCCTCTATGACAGTAAAGTGAATATCTTTGAGTTGTGGACAAAACAAGACATTTGAGGACGTCATCTTGGGTTTTGGGAAACACAGATCTGCATTTTTCACCTTTTTCCTGACATTTTATAGACCAAACAACTAATGGATTAATCGACAATGAAAATGAAATGGAGACACTACTCATGGCTGCAAACTAGGTGAATAAATAGCTCCACAGAGACAAGAGAACAACAACAAAAGGCTTAAAATTTGGAAAACATTTTGCGTTCCCAAATTGCAATTTAATGCATGTCTTTTAGCACATGTATTGCATCATTTCCTGTTGGTATCAAAACATTAAAGTTTTTTTATTTCTGAAAAATATACTATAAAGATTGGTATATACAGTATTACTTACCTACATGATGTAGTACAGAATTGGGACACAGTAAAGTGTGAAATGCAACATGACATTTGTCCAGCAGATGGCAGTGAACGTCTGGTTCATTCAATAAGCTTCTAGAAAGCCGTTTATTGATGGTAATCAGCTTGTATCCTGAATCTAATTTTATTGTCTCACTTGACTCACACATCTATCTGTGTATTTACCATCATATTCTCCAGCTTATATTTTCTATAAGTGAGTCTTATTTGTGCTAAACCAGCAACTGCAGTGTGAGTGCTTGCGTACATATTCAAACAGCTTGCTTGGTCAGTTGTGCCACTTTCTGTTACAGCTGAAGCCAGTGAAAATGTATCTTCTCCTTTCTTTATAACCGAAAAGGACTTAAAGTAAGGACGACGGCTCTCTGCCCCCCCTCATGTTTCCATCTGTAGAGTCCAAGCTGATAGAAGAAAATGTGATATTTAGAAGTCCATCCCTCGAGGTACTACTTAAAAATATAATAAGCCCCACATTTGGAAGGATGGCCTGTTCTCCTTGTTGTTCTTAATAAAGAAGAAATATCAAAATGAACACTTTGCCAAGTCCATTCATGTTTCAAACACTCCTACAACCAGCCCCAGAGCAAATGTTTACCCAGTTGGAAAGATCTATTTAAAATTCATTTGGCAGGATACAAAAAGTAAGCGAGATAGAAAACACACCGGCTAATAAGTATGTTGATGTGCCAAATACACAATTCTTGGTAATAATATGCTGAATATACAGTGCATTTCTAATGAATGCAGCTTGCTTGAAATAGATGCACTGTAGCAGATATCAAAGGTTTCACTGAGTTCTCCTCATTAACAGTGGCTTAAAAAAAATCATTAATGGACACAACTCATGGCTAAGTGTTTATCAATACTAAAACCATATAAACTTATATCTAAAATAAATACTTTATAGGCATGTAGTCTCACATAACACAATGTTCAAATATATGTTAGTTATAGGCTAATTATTTTCTGTTATTTTGGTTAAAAAGGTTCATTAATTATCAGTTTCATTAAATAACATTTATATATACTACAGGGTTGCCAAACAATGTTTAAGTGTAGAGTATATTCAGCCATTATTCTCTTCATCGCAGCCAAAGATGTGATGTAGCGAAAAGACTCTGAAAGGCTATGAAATTTCCCAACTAAGGATCAATCATCCGGATATCTTAAGTATTATTTGACTAATGATGAAGACCCAGGAGATTAATATGAAAACCAATGAAGAGCTGTTACACAAAGAATGTGTAAACTTGGATTTGTATTTCATTAAAACCCGTCTGTTCTCAAAAAGCTACTGATTAAAATATTGCATCCTTTTTTTGTACCAAATTATATTTTCTTTAGGTTCTGAAGAAAAATAAATGTTTCTGCATTAGGTTTTATGAGGTGATTTTGCTGTAGGAATCTAACTTTACATTCATGTAAGAACAGATCAGACAAAGAGGAGAACTGGGTGCAAACAATGAAAACTACTACCTAGCTGGATTGGTGAACCTGGTTAAAGGGATAGTTCGGGTGTTTTGAAGTGGGGTTGTATGAGGTACTTATCCATAGTAGGTGTATTACCTACAGTAGATGGCGGTCGGCGTGCCCCCAGCTTGGAGAAACAGACAGGAGCAGCAACACCGGAGCAAAGCGATACAGTGCTGTGGACGGGGACGGCAGAAAAACTTAAACTTAACACTAAACCTAAAAGAAAGGCTCACCTAAAAAAATCGATATCCGTTTACGTGTACGCTATATTTAGAATATTTTCCGACGGCGAACTAAACTGAAAGTAAACGTATCTATACTGCTTTTGTCATCTGAGCCTGCTGGTTTTGGAGAGAGCATAGATAAGTTTCACTTTCAGTTCAGTTCCTCGTCTGAAAGGGCGGTCTGACGGCAAGATAAAGTGGTGAAAATATTCTAAATATAGCGTACACTTAAACGGATATCGATTTTTGTTAGGTGAGCCTTTCTTTTAAGTGGCTAAAATATGTTTATCTGCCGTCCCCGTCCACAGCACTGTATTGCTTTGCTCCGGTGTCGGTGCTCCTGTCTGTTTCTCCAAGCTGGGGGCACGCCGACCGCCATCTACTGTAACACACCCAAACTATCCCTTTAAGTTTCAGGTTGTGAGGTGCGCCCTGATAGCTCAGTTGGTAGAGCGGGTGCCCATATAACAAGGCTGAGTCCTAACTGCGGCGAGGCTTGAAAATACCCAAAAAATAATCTTTAAAAAAAAAAAAGTTTCAGGTTATGAAAGGGGCGTTTACACTCTTCGGCAGGGACGGCAGACTATACTCTGCGTGTGTAATCTGTGCAGTCCAAGCTGCAGCCACATCGGTCCTGACCTTTGTCAGACTCACCAGGATGTGTCCCAAAAGTCTGTGCAGGTTTGCTGTCACATGTTGTCGCCTATCCTTTTCAAAACAGCCATGAGACCCCAACAAATCTAATTCCTGCTCCTTCAGAGACAGGGACATTTCAATAATGACTTCTGCGTTTTGTCTGCATCTGCACAACCAGAGGGGAGAGAGAGAGAGAGAGAGAGAGACAGAGAGAGGAAGACTGAGAGGATGGCTGTTGCCTGCTGTGGCTTTTGTGTGGGTGCTGCCGCTTTGGAGGCGGCGAACAGTGGAGCGCCTGATGAAACCGTCTCAGGTCGGAACAAACGGCGCTGGAATGAATGTTTGATTTGGTCTGGGCTGTCTCTGGACAGACGGCACAGCGTTGCGGAGAGGGGAAATTCAATAAGAGACGGAGTGAAAAGATGGAGAGAGTGAGGGGTCGGGAGAGAAAGAGGGACAGAACGCACCTTTATATCATCCCTGGATGATTTGAAAGCCTGAGGAACAAAGGAATCACTCTCGATGGCCTCGATGTCCTTTATCCTTCGCACTTGCTCCTCCAGAGAAGTTCCCTCTGAAACACACGTTACACAGAAGAGAGGCGATGAACAAAAGCGTGCACACATGTCTAGAAGCACACACGT
Source organism: Sebastolobus alascanus (assembly GCA_916701645.2). NCBI lineage: Eukaryota > Metazoa > Chordata > Actinopteri > Perciformes > Sebastidae > Sebastolobus > Sebastolobus alascanus. The sequence goes on along the minus strand of CAKAOJ020000067.1, from coordinate 3,164,566 downwards.
GTACACAGACACACACACAGAGGGTCAGACATCCCATGTCATTTTTCTGAAAAGGCACCAAATTTCATTTGGACTGGGCTTAGTTGATTGTATGTTATCTCTCTGTATAATGCTCCTTGACACATACAATATAAAACATCTGATATTCCCCTATTTTAATCTTGGCCTTCTTTAAAAAAATGACTCTTGCTTAGCCAAGGGCATAGAGTCACTACAAAAGGCAAGTGGAGAAAAAAAATACTAACAAGATAATAGCCAGACAGTGAATTACACTCGGATAATGCATTCTAAAATAATCAAAAATATGAACACAAACTCACTGCAATGGAATTTCATTATGGAGACTAAATGTGATTAGGTTTCATACACTTTTCATGTATCAGAAAGCATTTTGCTCTGGCTTGTCCAATCAAACAAAGAGACAGAAAAGGGTTTCCGGTAAATTACTCTCGGATATAAACACATCAGGATTCTGCATATCAGATAGCAAATCATTTCAAGAATTCAAGAGCAGTCTTCTTCTTTAGCGTAGGAGGGCAAAAATAGGTGTGCCAGGAAAGTTAGCAACCGGAGTCTGAATGCTCCCATTATTCTCTGACTGTCAATCTCTCCACTGATCAGTCAATATTCATCCCTCTCTCCCCCATCCATCCGTCCTCTCCTGCACTCTCCCATCTCTCTGTCTGTCAATCCAGCAGACATCCATGTTCCTCTGCTCCACTGATGTCATGAAAACAAGTACACAAACGGGAACACACTCTCACACACACACACACACACAAAGAACATTGAGTACTCCCACATGTACACGTGTGTTTGCAAACTTACATACTTTGCACTCACACTCATGGCTGCCATACATGCGGCGTACTCTCGCACGCACGCACGCACGCACGCACGCACGCACGCACACACACACACACACTCACAGAGTGTTCAATTGGAGCTAATAGCAGGAATTAATTCAATACATTAGTAGTTACAGAAAGGGTGTCACAACAGATCTTCATGGCCCTGGTTGTTTAATGAATAAATGAATATTTGTTCCGGCTTCCACGGCAAAGCATCACATGCTATCTCACACACACACCCCAAAAGGCACACACACCCTATTATAGTTCATAATAGCACTCAAACAAACTCGGTTTTGATTTAAATGCACTGCAGAATTGGACGACTGAGTGACAAGTGGAATTAAGCCTTCCTATGTGACAGATTATCAGCTTGTCACCCCGCGCTGGGGAAGATGCGAGCGGAGACGCATTGCACGGCGGCTCCAAAAATAGTAATTACCTTGACTGGGCTGCTAGATGAAGTCTGAACACTGGCCCAATATCCTCCTGAAGACTGTGGCCTGTCCTTCACACCACTATCACCACCACTGCCACCGCTGCTCACTGCACAGCTGCACGAGCGCGCACACATTCGGATGAAAACTAACGCCCGTGACTGGCCGAAAATTAATTCAGCACAATTTAATTCATTTTTTCAATTACCCCTTCTCTGCTGTCCTTTGAGCGGGAATGCCCTACATGAGGAACTACCACACAAGCCGCCATACTGACATGTATCCACACACACACACACACACACACACACACACACACACACACACACACACACACACACACACACACACACACACACACACACACACACACACACACACACCCCATATCTGCAAGCATCTCCTTGGCAGGCCCGTCTGTTGCTGGGATGTCCGTGTGCACTGCAGGAATCCATTAAGACCTCAGACTTTTTGACAAACACATTATTGGTAGATAAAATGACTTCCATATGCTGTTTGTCAGATGTCAGAGGGAAAAGATATGTATTTCATGAGAAAATCAAAAATAATGGACTTTGAGTGCGGGCCTAGCGAGCTTAGAGGCAGACAAAAATCAATACTCGAGCCGGGCGAGCGCACTCCGCAGCTCGGAGAGGTCAAAGTTGATATTTAATATTGACACATTATCTGGCAAATTAATTTAACAGGCCAACTCAATTGTCACTGCATTAGGAACGCTTCTCTGTCAGCGATGAGCGGAGGGTGAAGTGAAAGCTGAGAGAGAGAGAGAAAACAGACCGAGAGAGAAAGAGACAAAACTAGACACAATTAAATGTACAGTATGTGCTGCTTTAAATTAGGTTGTTGTTCGCTCGCTTGTGTCTGCCTGCTGAGACGCAACCATTACTGCCAACCAGGAAACAGAATCAAACTCAATCAATAAACTTTTGTTTTGTATGTGCAGATTACAATAATGGATAGTGACTGAGCAATGTGTGTTGACGTGTGTTTTGCATGTTTTACACCTCTGTGTGTGTGTGTGTGTACGCGCATGTATAAAAGAGGCAGTCAGAAAACTCACTTGCCGTCTCATTACTGAAATTAGTTGGACAGACAGCGGTGCTGATGAGTGGCTCAGAATCAATAGGCTATTGTTCTCTCTAAATAGCTGTTTGTCCACTTCATTGATTAAGACCAGAGGACGAGGAGAGAAAATCAAACCAGCCAATGAAAACAGATTTCAGCTCATCTGCTTCAGCCTTGAAGACGAGAGCGTTACGCAGCAGTTACACGACTCCGCCAGAAGAGAGAGCTGTTCAACAACACATGTCCATACACGAGCAGAGGCCTCAGGCTGTGGCAGCATTGTCTTTGTAAACTTGACTTTGGTCTACAGTTTGTCAATCAAGAGCAGCCGAGCTGAATATATTGCCGCCGCTGATTAATTCCAGTAATTGAGTGCACTAGCGTGCCGGCTAAATTACCGCAGCACTTGTTGTTGTTGTGTGGGGAAAAATAAATAAGAAGGAAAACTAACTGCTTGTTTTATTGAGGTCTCGCAAATTGTGGCAAATCTTTGACAGTGTTTTGGAATTATATGGCAAACGGGGAGCTTAAAGGCATTTAATGAATGTATTAAAAATGAAGAAAGGGCAAACTGTGCGGCTGTGTCGATGGCGGGTGGTGTGACTTTAACACAGCAAGTACAAGAAATATATTTGTGACAGGTCATGCCATTTTAATTTGGCCAGTTTAATCAAAGAATATATGTTTTAATTTGTCAAAGAAAGAGATTCAAATTCACAAAGTTTTTGTTTTAAAGTTATTTTTTATATATATATATATATATATATTTTAATGGCCCTCTATGTGTTTCTCTGAATGATACAAACCCCAGTTCTTAAAACATATGAGGTTAAACATTTATCTAACTTTTGTAACCCATGCCCGGCTCTCACATGTGCACGCTCACACACACACACAGCACCATCTCTTGGTTTCCCAGGTTTCAATAACGTGCCCTCCCCTCCTCTAGCTCCCCCCCACCACCTCTCTCCCTGCACCGCGGTAAAGATGTGTAATTCAATGCTCAATTTAGGCCCGTCTCAGTGGAGATTTTTTTGCCTGCTAATTGATAGAAATTAAGCCATTAATCAAGCCACTAGCCATCATTCAACCCGGGGAAGATGAATACAAACTTTCATAATAACCACCTTCCCCATTTTAGCCCTCATTAGCATTAATTTTTAATGTAATTATGCTATTCTTTTACACTGAGCTCATAAATTACTGCTCTTTTGTTGCTGGCTGGCCTTGTAAAATCCAAAGTAATGCTTTGTAGTCTGATCTTTAAGGCAATTACTGGCTTCTTCACTCTTTTATCTCCCTGCATTTCCAATAACCTGCTCTCTAATGATTTATCTCCGCCGTACCCCCCTCCCTCCTCCGATCCCCTTCCCCGCTCTTTCTCTCTCTGCACCAGCGGCCAACTGCCCCGCTGCCAGCCTCCGCCTCCAATCCCCCATCCGCCCACATTCTCCCCATCTCTTTGCAGCAGCCCCAGATACATCAGGGATGCGCGCAAAACACATGCACGGATGCTTGCCTCCACCAAGTTAACTATATTAACACACTCATTCGATGCGTGTGTGTGTGTGTGTGTGCGTGCGTGCAGTAACTTTGTTTACTATCTCCTTTAGTCATTTTCCAGCTCGCCCTTCATTAGCGAATATCCAGCTCCAGCAATGGCGACAACACCGGGGGAATGCCAAGGTAAGAGACTGGCGCTCCATCTCACTCTCTCTCTCCTGGCTGGTCTCCTGTGGGTCTTACCTGTAGGCTAGCTGCTCTTGTTTATGTAACCCCTGAGCTGGGTAAACACACACACATAACACGCATGCACGCACACACACAGGCGCACACACTCGCAGAGCTTGGCATCAAACAGCTGAGTTAAGCTTAGCAGGGCTGCGTGCTGGGGGCGATAGAGGGGCTCCGGTCTGGCCCTGTTCTCAGCAGCAGCAGCATCCTGGCTGCATCAAAGTCTTTACCGTACGATTCTCCAGGCCCAAACAACAGGCTGCTCCAAAGCATGCCTGGGAATTGGACTGAACAACAACAGAAAAAAAAATGAAACAATAGGTTACTTATTAAAATCCGACTGATGAGATTTCATTATCACCACCAAATGACTCTCTGTGAGGCATTTTGTTTTGCGGATGAGGCTTTCCATTACGCCGTCGCTAAAACAAATAAATTAAGAACGGATGTGTCTGCTTGGTGTCTGGGAATGTTGCTGCTAATGAGATATTCTGTTGATATGACAGAGAAGTTTAAGCTTGTCCTGCTTAGGCCCAGAGCCCATTGAGTCCACACAGACAGCCAACTTACGTTATTAAAAAGGTGTCTGGTGTGGGCCTTGGTTAGGTAATACTTTTAGACTGTATTGATTAGGGGGCCCGCTGACAGGTTCTGATGTTAGCCCTGGAAATGCATCAAGTGGCTAATGAGCAGCTATTAGGCCCATCGATTTGCTGATTTCAATTGATAGCTAGCAGGCCAAAGCAGCACGTCAATATTTGCATAACTAATACCCTGCAGCTTTAGGCATTGAAAAATGAGACTTCAATGAGTCAGGGAGACAGAAGAGAAAAGAGAGAAAGAGAAGAGATAACGGATAACGGGAGCAGATCAGCAACCCAGAGGTAGGAGTAAGAGAAACTACCTGAACTACCAAAATAATCCAAATGTCAAGAATAGCTAAACCACCACGAGTTTCCTCTCCTCTGCACAGATCTGTAGGTCGTCTGCGAACAACCAATGGTGGCGCTGCAACAATGACGAGATGCGATGCCTGATGTCTGACGCCTGTGGCTGCCGCCAGGGTCAACGGGTCGCGCAAAAACGAAGGGAAATTCTGACAGGCTGAGCCAGATGTCCCGACGAGTGCGTCCCGGAGGAGTGTGCGTGTATGCATGTATGTGTTTGTAAGTGCGTGTGCGAGGGGGGGGAGATGTCCAATGACGGAGCAGGTGGCTAAGCCAGTTATAATGCGCGTTCCCACGAGACCACACGCGCACACACAATACGTCACTCATACATTACCTCCATCCCCCCCACCTCCAAAAAAAGCCACATGTTTCCAACAATGCACCTTCAACCACAAACAGGGCCGAGTGATCCCCTGCGGTGGTCACCTCGGTATCGCGGTGTCAACTGGTCTCTGTGGAGTTCGCCGTCCTGTCACTGCCATCAGGGGCCTGTCACACATCACTAACGCTCAGTTGAACCTCTTATATTAATAGTCAGGTCTATAGAAGTTATGGAGATCACCATATATGATCACATTCTTTGGATGATGTGGCCTTGAGCATTATTTGACCTTAGCAGATAATGGCATGCGATATGTTTATGTTATATCTTATGCGATATCTATTTGGCATCAGGAAATGAAGAGCAGCTGGTGACTGAGTGTCACACACACACACACACACACACACACACACACACACACACACGCACACACGCTCTTCTAGTGTCTCCCAGTGATAGTGATCTCCCACTCTCCAGTCAATAAAGGTCTGAATGATGAATTAAAGACCCAAACAACCTGCTAATGACAGGATGACATGGCAGCCACGCGCCGTGCTCGTGCTATCTCCTTCCACATCTTCGCTCATCCCTCCCCTCTCACCACTTCTGTCATTCAACCCCGTACACCGCTTCAACTATCCTCTCAACTTCCTCTCCTCAACTGACCCCGGTTCGACTACTACTACAGTGTATTCTCCCCATCTGTACTAACAAATCCCGCTACTGCCATTAAATGCATGTGTTTAGACTCCTTCTGTCTGCGCCCATTATGAAATCATGTTGTATGAGCGATAGATTGGCTCCAGTCTATCCCTTCCATCCATGCCTCCATCTATCACGCACAATATCTAAACGATAATTGCTCGATTCTGCCATCAAAACTGCACTGACTCATCTAAAAACTCGCTGCAGTATTTATTTGTTCATATAAGCGTCACGCAAACCTCAGACATAACTTATGAGACTTTGATGAGACAAATCATGCTACATTCCTGCTTCCAAATACACTGTTTTCATTACAGCTAAAAAAAAAAAAGTTAACATACAGTATTTACTTGGCTCAGATGGAGAATTTACCATTCATCAGGGACGACATGTTTATTGTTGCGTTGTTGACATTGTACCTATCGCTATCGTGGGTATAAATAATGCATTCATTGCCAAAAACAAGGGTCTACCTTTCGGGAAAACCAGTACAAACAAAGCTTAAAAGCATCTACTGTATATTTACTGCATATATACGTCAGCTATTTATCTGAAATCCTAGCTAAGACCTGACTGCTCCTGCTGACCTGACTGCACGGTGCTAACTGCAAACACAGAGGGGCTAACCAAAACCAGGTGGGTGTGTTTCCCTCGCTGTGTGTGTGTGTGTGTGTGTGTGTGTGTGTGTGTGTGTGTGTGTGTGTGTGTGTGTGTGTGTGTGTGTGTGTGTGTGAGGGGGAGAAAGAGAGCAGTATGAGTGTTAGCCGATGTCCTGCGCCTGGGCAGCATCACAGAATCTCATTAAATAGTGAAGCTTTCACAGGCTGAGTGGTGAGATCTTCAAGATCACAGCCACTTTCTCTGTCGACGGACTCGAAAGGGGGCCGGTGGCATTCTTAACGTTTTGTATTCAATTTGGTTTCCTTATATTCTATCAAATTCTTGCAGAGTAAAAAGTTCTGCTTTTGTTAATCTTGTTATTTCAGGACTCATATTTAAGATGATGTCAGCATGCTGCAAGAGCCACATATCTCAAGGTCAATTTTTTTTTAAGGTAAAGAGGGAGTTTTTGTCCCTATATCGATGGTTAGGGCTGGTTTATTAAACATTTTCCACACACAGAGTACTGGAGGACAGCTTGCATTTACTATAAAACAGGAGAGGCTTTAAAAGAAAATGGAGAAATGTTGTAAAAATGCAGCGGAACATAGATGAAGGAGCATGTACCTGAAACCCATCTCTCTCAACTGCTCAGTAACCTGGAGTACAATGACAGCCTGTCTGTCTGCGAGACTCAAGGAGCTCTTTATTAAGCGCAGTGCTGTTTTAGTGTGATTAGAATATAGAGTCCTTCCCTGCCCTTTACCAGAAATAACACGCATTTGACTGCATTAACTTGATGTTAAACTAAGCGTGTGTTTGAGTGTGTGCCTGCGTGCGTGCGGGGAAAAAGTGCAGCGGTCTCCATTTTTTCGATTCCCGGGCTGGTCAGCAGCTCTTTTATTAACAACTCCATAATTAGAGAAACACCAAGCAGCTAATTACTTAATTGGATCGAGGTCTTTAAAATGAAAATGATGTAATCTGAATCCAGGAAACGGGCTCGATTTTCACATACGCTGATACGTGAACGTCAACATACAGACAGGCACACATGCGCACCTCGTGACCTACGGCCTTCTTGACGTGTAGCCATCAAGCAACCAACTCTTTTCCTCTTAGTTAGGTTGTAATTGATTCTCCCTTTCACTCTGCTGGCTCCTGACAGGGTGTGTGTGTGTGTTGGTGAGAGAGGAAAAGGGACAGAGAGTCTCCTGTTTGTGTGGTCTGCTACAAACTATATTAGTAAAGGTCATGGCCGAGTGTGTGTGTATGTGTGTGTGTGAGTGGTAATTAATTAGGCGAATGCCCCCCACCTCCTCCTCTTCTGACCTCAGTTGTAGACTAATAACCTTGGCACTGCGTAATGCATTAAACTGCTTTTTTTTCTGTCGCATTCTGCCTCATTGGAAGGAATCATGCAAACATAACAAAACAAGAGTGACATCATCATTTGCATGTAAATCAAAATCATCCTTCATGGCCTAAATTACAGGAAAGAAATGCATGAGTAGTTGTGTGACTATAATGTCCAGTCAGTCCTGATATGTTTGATTTCTGTCAGCTGTGCTGGTGAGAGAGAGAGAGGGGGGGGGGGGGTTGTAAAAGTCCTTCTCACTGCACCTTGATTATGTGTGCACAAGTATAAAATAGCGTACTGCTTCCATGTAGTGGCTTCCCTTCTCACACTCACTACACCCAGCTTCACCAACTTCCCCCAAAATGTGTGCAATATTTGCTACATGATTTACTTGAACCCCTTAAAGACAAATAATGTAAATCGGGTTAAATCTACATCCATGGACATCATGTGATTGTAATCAGGCTTTGTGACAATACTCCCAACCAGTGTCAGACATGTACCTGACCCTATAAAAGGGTTACTAACCAGAGGTTTGAATCAAGAAACCAAAGTGGCTTTAATCTGATGAACTCAACAGAATGATGCTGAGGCACTCACTTGGAAAAGTGAACACTGCAAGTTTTAGTTTGTAATGGATATACCCAGTTTGTCAGTGATTTAGCAGAAATACAGTCGTAGATCCGGGTCCCATTTCAACAGAGACAATAAGGGAACTGACTACGGCTGACTTACTGTCCCTGGCCTACACATCATATTCTACAGACATAAGAAAACATCTTTGTTTATTACAGATCCCCACAAAAATCGCACCATAATCATTTTAATGTTTTTCAATGAAAATAAGAATAATGATGTAAAAATGATCATTCCCTCTATTATCACATATCGGAATTGCAATATCAGTCAAAATAAACGCAATTAGATGCATGTATTCATGTAATATGCATTCAGCCTAGAACTTACCAATGACCAATAGTCTTGAATAAACATATGTACAGTACAGTGTGTCATATGTGGATTTTAAGTTGTTGCTACGCTTATGTCAGTATGTATTATTACTTTTTGCTACTCTTTGCTAAAAATATACTCTCTTAAATTTTAGTGAAGTATTGGCAGTCTTTTTTGATTTCAGAAAGTAGGTTTTTTGACGTGTTTTAACAAAAAGTTGAAATAACATTTGTTTACACAAGAAATAGTGTAGAACATGATTTGTGATCTAGTGGATCACCTCAGTAATTTCTTTTCTCAATTATGTAAGAGATTTAGAGCTATCGTGTGTATTAGGTGAGTTGGTGGTGATTGTTGTGTGTCTTAGTGGTTGTGTTATGTATTGAGTCATATTGTGAGTATGAATGTTACGGATGTGTATTGATGCGTGTAGGTATTTTCTTATTGAAGTATTGTTAAAAATATGAACAAGGACCCCAGGAAGAGTAGCTACTGTTGCAATACAGTAGCTACTGGGGATCTAAATGAACTACAACACACTTTCTTTTATACAGTATTGCAATAAGTGCCTTCATGACACAGTGTTGTGCCACCAAAGCCCCGAAAACACACCCACACGGGGGACTCATGCAACCTCATTTCAAGCATTCCAACAACACACCCGTCACACACACCACATTTAAAAAAACACACCAGCACATATCACTGCCCCCCTAACACACACACACACACACCCACCCACACACACAAACGCACTCTTAAGTGACCTCTGATGTCTAATGACAAAGCTTGCGGGGGCCACCACATGGCCAGCGCCACCCATGATGCCAGCACTTTGACCTGCAACAGTCTGCGGGTGTGTCTAATCACAGCAGTCTGACCACCCGGTTAGACCGCACCAAGTACACTACTGTTGTGTATGATCATGTCCAGACATACGCAAGTGTGTGTGTGTGTGTGTGTGTGTGTGGGTGTGTGTGTAAGTCACTCTCACATACTGGGAATGTTTTCAGTTAGAGCGGCAAACTCATACTCTACCTTTAATCTTCTAACAGTAAATCTGCGTTACTATGGCTGAAATAGTCACACTGATTATATTGTATGCTAAATGCAGTACCTGTGAGGGTTTCTGGACAATATTTGTCATTGTTTTGTGTTGTTAATTGAGTTCCAATAATAAATACATACATATATTTGCATAAAGCTGCATATCTGTCCACTTCCATGTTGATAAGAGCATTAAATTACTTGATAAATCTCCATTTAAGGTACATTTTGAACAGATAAAAAATGTGATTAATCATGGACAATCATGCGATTAATCGCGATTAAATATTTTATTTGATTGACAGCCCTATTAAAATTACATTTTAAGTATTAACAGTAAAAAATATTTGCAAAAATTACTTGGCGCTACGTGTAGCACTTTTTCAGTTTCTAAACACTCATTGAATCAAGACAAATTTTCACATATCTCAATATCTAATTTTCAACCAGTTTGCGTGACACTGTCCTAAACCTAAATGGGATGGACGGGAAATCTGGAATATAAATCAGCCTGGTGACTCAAGCGAGGTTGCTGAACACACATGGGTCTACTGGTAGCAGGTTAATTGATAAGGGTGACCCAAGAAACGATTACCAATCACGGGGGCTAAAAGGGTGCTGTCAATCATCTGTCCACTTGACCTGAATGAACACGGGTTGGACGCTTGCATGGTCAATCTGTGTGTAATCTAGCCTATGGCAGAGATAGCCCAGCTGCTATCGGGTCAAACATATCATTCCATAGATATCCTTATAGAAATGATTTAGCTATATAGGCTCCATAGCTGCAGCAGTGACAGCCACACCGGGCAGCATCAGCATCCCATTACCCCGGGACAACAAAGGGTCACGTGGGGTTAGCAGAATTCGGCATGCGCCTCCACCCGTTCGCGGGACCAGCAGCGCTTAGGACAGGAGGTCACCTAATCACCTTGCCGAGCCATCTCCGAGGGAGGAGAGGGGGAAGTGAGAGGTGGGGGAGTGGGGGTGGGGGAATCAACTTTAAATTTGCAGTGATGAAAAATCAATAAAGCAGTAATTGCTTGGCTTATCACCGTGCAATGAAACAAATTGGGAGGAGAAGGAAGGCAAGGAGAGGGCTGGCGTCCATGCTGCACGCCAGGGTTTTTTTGGCTGCAGCGTGTGGAGCTGAGTGTAGCACGAGGGAGAGAGAGAGAGAGAGAGAGAGAGAGAGAGAGAGAGAGAGAGAGAGAGAGAGAGAGAGAGAGAGAGAGAGAGAGAGAGAGAGAGAGAGAGGAGAGGAGTTTGGGCTTCAGTGGGCCAAGGCAAGGAAAAAAGGTCTCCTCGTGATAATTAAATCTTCTCACACTGATTTTCTGCCAAATTTATTTCCCCGGGGACCATAACTCTGATTCAGTGCTTACAAGCCTTGCATAACTAATCATTTCAACGTGGGGGGAACCACAAACCTGAATGAATTGGGAGGAGAGAGGAGAAAATAAAAAAGAGAGATGGCTAGACTGAATGTGTGGCACTATTCATCTCTAAATCAATCATTATTTAGGCAGGACAAAAATCAGAAGTAAGTGTGGAGCGTTCTTCTGTAAGACGTGTGTTTGAAACAGACCTTTAAAGTGAAGGTGTAATTGATTGTCTCTTTTACACTTTCTCCGCAGAGCTATACGAGTGGAAAAACATCCTTTAGTTCCTGGAACAAATAGAACCCATAAAGCCAATGAAGTGTCGGTTCAATATTCCTCTGACTGTTCCTGGCATGATTGTGTTGAACATAATAACACAACAAATAAGGCCATTTATCTGAAGTAACGACAGGAGATGAGGCTAACTCCGCTAATCAATACCGAGTCGATGCAAACCAGATTTTCTTACATCAAAATCACTGAGACAGATCTTTCTTCAGCGCAGAGTGCACAAGAGCAATACAGTGCCTCCCTGGAGCCCCGAGGTAGATCATATAGCCGGTGGAAAGAATACAGTTTAGAAAAATGCACTACCCTGAGAGAGGATGCTGGGAACTATAATTATAGCTTGGTATAATTCAGACACTCTCCTTATTGAATCCTCATGTTTTAGTTAATGTGATGAGATCACGGACACCAGATCACTCGTGTTTACCAGCGGATGAATTTCACCGCTTGTCCTTCAAGTGGCAGCCTGAGCAGCGAGCGATGCTGCACGGCGAGGTAGCGTGGCACGCCACACCATGGCCCCGGTAATTAAAACATTTAAAGCAGAGCCAGCCCCCCCTGTGCTCCCGGGGTGTGATATGGGGGTCACGCGCCTGTAGATTCTAATTTGCGCACCATTTGTATTCATGACAGGCACGTGCTAAATATTTAACAGCAGCCCGGCAGGAGTTTTGTATTGTTAGGCTTTCCAGGTCAAATAATTTGATTTCAAGGCAGATTACATTAAGCGTCAATGTCCAAGCCACCACTCTCACTTGCCTCTCATTTCCTGTCTTTTATTACAGCCGAGATAGGCCAGAACTGAAGGGATATGGCTTTGGATTATACAAGAGCTTGTTATCCGCGGATTAGTTATTATTTTCAATTAGAAAAGGGATCACATCGTTTATTATGGACGCACACACCCACACCGGCATTGTATGCAGACGCTTGCATGCAGAGCGGAAATTTTAGCTGACTGACAAATTGTTTAGTGGAGCGTGTAATCACTCCTAACAAGAGAAATATTATTTCAAACAAACGACGGCGCGAGCACACGCACCCTTAATGATATTTCACTTATATTGATTCGACGCCTACAGTCGGTGAGGATGTGCATTCTCTCTTTTCTATATGTTGAACAAGGCGAGGCAAGAAGCCAAATCCACACATTTTCTGTTTCAGCCGAGGCCCCGTGGTGATTGACAACAGAGCTAGTTAAACGGTGATGAGGCGTTAATGGATGCTAGGTCGAGGAAGTGAGGGGGGGTGGGGGGAGCAGGAGGGGGGGTCTGCGGCTGAATATTTAATGGTCATATAATTCCTGAACACAGACACACACAGTCAGGTACACACCCAACCCGTGACCTGTCCTACACACCGCGTAATTAGGGAAACAGTCCTTTCGTTTAACTGCCAAAAGAGCAAACGGTAGGTATATATTCCCCTAATGATATGGGTTAAAGAGCTATTATACGTCTCATTAAAATATATGATCTCCCAATCTGGTGGTGGTTTGAGGTAATGGGGACAGAGCAGCATAAGGGCTAAAATACCATCCGCGGGCTATAGGCTAGCGTCCAATCCATATCTACATAACTCTGTGTGTTGGAGAGTGGCTGCACAAATGAGAAGATGTTTCTGTCAGTGACACACGGACGAGTGTGTGGGGATGAACTGGGGTTATCAAGCATTTGACACCAATTTGCTGGACATTAAGTATATGAAGAAAAGCAGGAGGAATTAACGCGAGGTCTTAATAAAGCCTTAAAACACACACAATCAACCCCTGACACCTGACTCAGTAATCGGTACAATATTAGCGAGGAGGGTGTAAAGGAGACATCTCACTTTCTCATCATATTTTAAATTCTCTCTCTTAATTTCTCACAATCAAACTTTGTCGTTCCCAGTTGGACTAGAACAGCATCTCATAGTCTTTCAGCTGACATGCTTCTGTGAAATGAGCTACAAATAAATAAATAAATAAAAATCAATAAGAAACATACTGCTGGGGCTGAACAACATGATCTAAAAATCTATATTTACATTAAAAGATCACACTTATATTTTTAAACGGTTAGATGACTAATTGATTAGCGGATCAACAGAAAATGAATCAGAAACTATTTTGGTAATCAATTATTATAAGTTTAATCTTTTTTCATGTAAAAAAAGCCAAACATCAACTGGCACCGGCTTCTTCGTAAATGTGAGGATTTGAATTATTGTAATATATGATAGTAAACCTGAATATTTTTGGGTTTTAGATTATTTTGGTTGGACAAAACAAATAATTTGAATACGCAAATAACAATGGGCAATGCAAAATAATTATGGTAATTCTTCACTATCTTTAGACACAACACTTAATCGAGAAAATAACTGGCAGATTGATCAATAATGGAAATAATAAGTTACAATCTGATATATATTTTCTTACTCATGTTGATTTCTTATATCTTTGTCCAGTTTAAAGGTCTTAATGATAACATTTTTATGTAAATGAATATTTTTTTTGAAAATAATACATACACAGAGCCTTTAGAAAGGCGAATAAAAGTATGGCTTTTCAAGAAAAAAATTATCATGACTGAATTAATAATTTTAAACATTTTGGCGGGTCCAAAATGAATGTTTTGTTTATCTCTGTGGAAGATATCTGACATTTGGTTTGCACTTCTAACAAGGCTTGTGAGCCAATAGTAAAACAACGTTGGTATCACGTGTTATCTCTGGGTAGTCAGTTAGTGTGGAAAAAACGGATAAATGGCTGAGATTAACGGTAACTGTCTGGCAACGACTTGTTGTGAAGTAAATGCAATGGAACAGGGGAGGGAGAATGTGACATATAGTGACTGAATGTTATCAATGTTATCAATAGCACCTTTAATTACGGCACTTTATCACTGCGCCGATTGGTTGGTTTAACTTCTGGTTAGATATCACAAGTTGTCGTAGCTATCGTCAGTTTATTTATTGATATTTATTAAAAAGCACAACATGAACTTAAGTTAACTACTACATGTGCCCAGATTTGTTTTGTTTTCTTTGTTACCTGTTCTTCATTTATTTACTGTAATATGTTGTCTTGCGTTGCATTGTGTTGTTTATATATTGGGAAAGGTACAACATGAGTAAATTTACCAAAAAAGTGGAGGGTGGAAGCACTTGGATCTGACTATAATGAGACGCAAAGCAGGTTCTCCTGATGCACAGGTAGGTATAATAGTGTCCACAAGAAAGGGAATGGATAAGTAATTTGATATATTTAGTTCATCATCCAGCCCTACATTACTACAGCACCACCACCACACACAGTAACTCCGGTTATACGCTGCCTTCAGTAAAGTGCCAGCTGACAGCACAGTCCACACAAACAGGCTGTGTTACACTGGCAGTCAGTCCATCTTATTATAGCTGGACACACTATGTTAGCTAAAAGCCTCCTGGGCACACAAACAACATCTCTCAGCTTTAATAGCCTAAACAAGGCATGCAACTAACAAAGCAGCCATCCTCCCCTCTCATTCTCACACCCTTTCATATCACTTGTTTCCTTTTTCAACCACTAGCATCATCTGGCTGCCCTTAACCAGAGAGCCAAACACTCTTTTTAAGTGGAAACTACTTTGTTAACTGATGACCACAGGGTCAGTTATTGATCCTCTCCCTTCTCTCTCGCAGTAAACCCTGCTGATAAAAACCCCCTCTATCCTCGCAGGGCTCCGCAGTACGCAGCCACAGTTCGCTACAATAATAGCTTGCATATCACATGAATCAGATCTCGGTGGTTCGATTAGGGCTAAACTAACTCAAACACATTGCCAGTCAAGGACGTGAATCTATTTATGAACGAGGAGTGTAGGTGGTAGTGTTCTTCACTTCTACCCTCCATTCTCTTCACAAGGTTTTTCTCATTTCAGTTGACTTAACAGTTCAAGTGTAAACTTTCTAGTTGCGTTGACCTCTGAGAGGCCCTGCGGGGAATAAGGAGACCCCTGGTGATCTGCTGTTTAGCAGCAGCAGTGGCCCACCTCCTCCATTTTAGTTGTGCTGGGATGAAGGGCAAGAAGAGGATGGAGCTGGCTGCTTGTGTCTATGTGTGTGTGGATGTTCATGTGTATTTGCGACCGTGCCACTGGCTCCCTCTCGCTACCAAGGCGAGGGCGAGTCATCGGGGCCACTTTGTCGAGCCTCTCTGATCTCACTTCATGCGTCCCCCCGTGCAGTGAAAAAGGAATAAAAATGATCGTCCTCGAAGGCAGCGCCTGCACAGCATGCCGTACTGCACCGCTCCGCCGCACAATCAAGCACAACACCTTATTTTACACGGAACGAACAGTCGGAGCGAGGGAGCTTTGAGCAAAGAAGAGTCAACTGAATCCAAAAAAAGGCAACAGTGCAGCGTGAACTGAGCTTAAGAAAGCTATTTGATTGGGAGACTTGCTCCGTTGCCCCGAGCGAGGCACTTAGTCACCACTTTGGCAATGCTTCCACTCTGAGCAGAGCGAAGCGGGAGAAGGGAAAGACGTAGAGAAGAGGGCAGCAGAGAGGTGGAAATGGTTGATGAGGACAAATGGAGGTGGGAAGAAAGAGAGCATGTTAGACAGAAAGTAGGAGGAGAAAACAGACAGACAGAGGGCTAAGAAAAATGAATAATATTAATGTGAAAATGGTGGAGAGGCTGAAAGAAAACAAAACAGGGTGAAATGGAGAGAAGGAGGGAATAGATTCTTCCCAGAACTGGGGGACCAAAGCGAGAGTGCAGGGCTAATTAGTTTCTGATGGCTGGACTTTCATTTGGCTAAAAGGTCAGCTAACTTTAAAGGTCACACACTGCTCGATGCACAAAAAAAATGACACAAGGAGTGAATCCAGCGATATAAAAACACCCACACTAGAACAAATTATGCTACTACACATGCCTGTGTGTGCATGCACATACACACACACACACAGTGTAGTTGATAACAGCACATTTGATATTCTCATTTTATGTCATGCTCTGGTCAGAGCGGGGACCGGGGGTCATTATTCTATCTAAGGACTTTTATTACTGCCAGCATATCCACTGCAAAATTACTCTTGACTTTATTTGAATGTGCATCGAGATAATCTTTGTGTGTATGTGTGTGTGTATGTGTGTTTGCATGTCCTATGTTGGCAGGATGAATTTACTGCCTGCAATGCTAAGCACATTTCCGCCTATGCATCTTTATGTAGATTACAGCTGTCTTAATAAAAACTAAGCAGTGTAATCAGCATCTCTAAGCTCATGTTTTGCAAAGTATAGATGAACTGCGAAGGGAGAATTCTCGTTTACGACACGAGGGCGCTTATGTTAATCTGTTAATGTAAACATATTAGAAATGTTGCAGAGAGGGCACGGACTACAAAAAAATACTGCAATACCTGACACGAGAAACAGGAGCACAGTCAGGGTTTTCCAAAACTAACACACATATTTTTGTTTTTGCACTCACATTCACATTCATGACATGGAAGCTTTATAAAACTTGTTTGTCTTTAGATAAACATGCTCCAACTTATTTAAGACAGAAGTTGTGTGTTTTATAGCCTAAAAAACTTTTTTTTTGTATTTTGTTCTGCTCCACAAAGGTAATATTAATGGCTATTTAATGGAAAGTAAAAGATTGCTTGAATTATTTCATTGTTATCTTGCCAGCAACATTAATATTGCACTTTTGTAACATCTTATGGTTCATGCTTTTTGTTTTTAGAACAGCTACAGCTGGTTTGGTGTTGGTGCCAAAGTCCACATGTTGGATCTATGACAGACACACACACACGTGTATATATGCAATAACTTACGTTCCTCTAGTTTCTTCCGGGCCTCTTCCTCTCTCTTGGCTACTTTGGCCTTCAGCACCTCGTCCGTCTTAGCTGAAAAGAAAGACAGCAGCGTCAGGAGCAGAGCAGAACTTCAGGAACATCATAATGGTTTTATTATGGGAAACATTTACAGCATTTTAAGATAGATTCATTGAGATATTAAGGAAGTAATTATGATATATGATTATATATTTGTACTGAAAATAAAAAAAAAAAAAATTTAAATTTGATTATCATTTTAAAAAACACATTTGTACGCACAGAGCACAAAATCTATTTCTGTGGGAGATACTTTGATACTCATCACAATGCAGAAAATACCAGAGAACACATTATTGGATCAACAGTAAGCGTACAAATCAACAAAAATATGAATCATGCCTTCTTCTCCTCCCCCTGCCAGACAGCACCCTTCTCTGCTTTTCCCTTCATACCCCTGTAAAAGTCAGCGAGTCTTCCTGAGAGGTGTTTATCGTCTCGGCATAATGAAAAGCTTAAGAGAAAGTGAGGCTGCGGGAGTAAACACTCGTCAGGGCATTTTAAGCATCTCTCATCGTGAGCCGTGTTGTCTCGGCTCCCTTTTTCCTCCGCCTTTCCCCCTGAATAATCAAGATGTTAAGCCACATTAAAAAATATAATGCCGTGTATGGCAGGACTATCAATACTGCCTCTAAATTAATTACATTTCCGTTGCGGCGCATCATTTATTTTGCAGCGTTAAGGCCTCGGCGGAGCCATTCGCCTTTATTGCTATCTCACTTGGTTGATGAGTGAGCTATGTAAAATTGAGTCTCCAATATCATTACACTTAATGAGTTTAAACTTTGAGAGAGAGAAAAAAAACACAGAGAAACTGAAGAAGAGCGAGAAGGGGGAGGAAGAGAATGAGAGCACTGCACTGTTTTGGGGAAGTTAATACAATATAAGAGTGGGTGTAAGTGTTTGTGAGCGCTTACAGAATGTTTGTGTTAGTGCACGGCTGTGGGTGTCCGGATTTTCTTTATTGCACCACTTGAGATGTGTGTTGTTTTTTTGCACGCTCCTCGTTTTGTGTCTGATTGTGTGTTACACTGCAAGCAGATACATAAAAATACAACACATACATCATCTGTGTATGTGTGTGTGTATGTGGATGCAGGAGGCCATGGGTTGTGCTCGTCTCTCTGTGACTGCGCTGCTGTTTTTGTTCAGTAATTGGCGTAGACAAAGAACCGTCACACTGCTGTTACGGCTGGTTAAGTCTGGAGGTTACGCATCTTTACTAACAATGACTCTACATGGATGACTGAACCTTCCTCCACCTCCCTCAGCTTGTGTGTTTGTGTGTGTGTGTGTGTGTGTGTGTGTGTGTGTGTGTGTGTGTGTGTGTGTGTGGGAGCACGCCTACAGTAACCAAATCAACAGCAATCAATCTATTTCTCTTAGTTAACACACTTTTAGTAAGAACTAAACCACAGGCTGCACCATCCTGCATCTCTTCGCAACTACATTCATGACTTTTCTTGTCTGTATTTGTGTTTTTTTTATACACCTGTGTGTGTGTGTTTTTTTTGTGTGTGAACTTCTCTCTGTGCTCCTCAGTTCCCACTTTGCTCGGGGCTACCGAGAGGCAGGTAGGAGACGGAGCGGTATCGGTGGTGAAACGGAGCGGGGAGGGAGACGGGGGGGAGAAAGAGGAGGGAAAAAAGGGATAGATGGGGGCCATGTAGGAAAAAGGAAGAACTGACAGCGAGGAACACACAAAACAAGCAGAAATAAGAGAAAAAGCCGTGCACGCAAACATGTGCACACAAACAACAGGAGCGATTTGTCGCCTCTTTTTGTTTGCATGTTTATCCTCCACCTCTATCCCTCCATCTCCCCCCCCCCCCCCACCCCCCACCCCCCAACAGGTTCTCTCATCCTCTCGCTCTCTCTTCTCTCCTTCTGTTTTGCCCTCTCCCACCCCTCCCCTGTTTTTGTTTTTTTTCATGCTTTCTCTTCCTTCTCTTGCTCATCTCTCCAGTACACTGTGCCTGGGGGCGATAGCAGCAAATCAAACTGTTTATCCATCTCTCATCAGTGCGCTGCCTCACGGGGCTCCTGCCCCCTCAAAACAATGAAAGTAGGCCTGAGCACTGAGCCAGGGATACGATTTAATTACATCAATAAAGAGCTCTGCTTTTTAAAAAAAAAAAAAAAAGATAAACTACTAAACAATACATTACAGCAACACACTTTGCTGCACCATCATGAAAAGCCTGTTAAAATTACAGTTGCATGTAAAAAGCCTCACAGCTGTGCCCATCTAGAAATACAGGCATGTCTTGTGTGCAGGGGCAGCTTATTGGAAGTATATTTCTTGGCAACTTAGTGGCTCCAGTTCATTGTAGGATAATTCTGTGATGGACTTTTATTAAAGCGGGTAATAAACGGCCGGGTGTTGGGGAGAGGAGAGGCCTTTCACTTCATTTAGACTTCGTTCAGTCTTGGCTGCAGGGGCGGAGGGAGAGAGGAGCGGTGGCAGCGGGAAGGGGCGGCGAGCGTCAGTGAAATCGCATTGTGATTATGAGTGTAATTGCAGCTCAGGGGCCCAGGGGCCATGTAGCTCTGATGGCGCTAGAAGATGTTTTATGCACAGCAACAGAGAGGAAGAAAGTGAGAAAGAGAGAAAGAGGGAGAGTGGGAGGCAGAGGCAGGCTGCCAGCATTTTTTTTTTTTGTATAGAATCTCCTCTTCTATCTCTTTTCTCCTCCCTTCTTTCTTCTCCTCCTCCCCCCACATCCTCCTTCACTCCTCTCTTCCCCTCTCCTATTCTCTTCTCTTCTCTCCTGTCCTCCTCCCTTGGCAGGATTAGCTGGGTCTCGTTAGAGGGGAAATGTAATAATGCTCCCACCAGGTGGAATCGGGCCCGCTCCATTATCAGCCGGGAGATGGATGGGCCGTGTAGGGCCGGCGGGGGCCACGCGCGCACGCAATTTAGATTCAATAAACTGGCAAAGCAAGACCCCCAATCTGATTTATCTCTTACACGCCGCCAATGCTTGCTGCTACGATGCTGATTCCCTATTACCACTCAGAGAAGGACTATTCATTGGATGTAAGGCACGGCAGTCAGAGAGGCTTGTCGGGGCCCCCGGGACGGCAGCAAAACAGATACAGCAGAGGGTTAATACGTTTACACACAGATAAGCAATTAAATCTAAGGCTGAGGTGAGTTATAGAGTTATTAAGGAGGGATTGGAGGGGGAGAAGGGAGGGACAGAGGGTGAGAAAAAAGAAGGAGGGAGATGTTATTCGGCACAGGAGTGTGCAGTAGCTCGGGCCTTAGGCCGCGTACAGTAAGTATTAGAAGTGAGAAAGGCTACCATATTATAGAGTTCACGAGGTGAGAGAACAACAGAAGAGCAGCAGTCTGCCCACGTTGTTCAATAAACTCAATACAACACTTACAAACTAGCGATGCTGAAGACAGAGGTCAACACAACAGTTACCCACTTAGTCTGTGTGCGTTTGCGAGCGAGTATATATACTGTATATGCAAGTGCATGTCTAAATGCAAGCGTGTTGGCGTAATAGGCATATTCATATCCGCCGCACACCTGACTGTGAGTGTGCAGAGCATCACATCCGACTGCGTTTGTGCATGCGTGCGAGAGCCGCAGCGATGTTAGCGGCGCCGGTGGTGGTGGGTGTCATTCCGGTCCAGCCGCCAATCAAAGTGAATCTGAATGTCAGCAGGAGAGGAGGCGTGATAAATCAGCCTCACACCCAACGACAAACAGAATATTAGAGGCAGCGCAGCGCCATTGGAAAAATGTCCCTTCCAATCAGCCGAGCACTTTACAGTGAAGTTCAACAGCCGGGCCTCCGACCAACGCTGAATAACAGAGAGACGGATAAGACGATAAATAAATAAATAAATAAGAGACAGACAGGTTGGAGGACAGGTCGGACAGACAAACAAACCTGATGAATAACAGCCCTGACGGGCAGAAAGACGAGACAAAGAAACATAAGAATACCACGGGGCACAGAGGACAGACAGGTAGGTACACTAACAGGTAAGAAGACAAGACAGACAGACAGACAGAAAACTGCAGGGCAGACAGACAACTAAATATTTGTGTAGCCGCAGCAACAATATCGCAATGTAAACAATGCCACAGTCCCTCTGTGAAGGAATGAAAGGCCAATTACGCCCACCACCATATCATGACTATGAAATACTGTGATGTTAAAGATAAATAAGTGATAAATTATTTAATTAGCTACATATCATATGTTGCTTTTTTTTGGCATGTAACTTCAAAATAAGTGAGGAGGTCATAACATCTACATCTGTTAGTTGGCAGCCGTGAGAATAACACAAGACATCATAGCTGATGTATTTGAACATTTAGGGCTGACAATACCAAGTCCATCACGAGTGCAAAGTCGGAACCAAATGACATTCAATGTCATAATTGTATATTTCGGACGCTTTAGCTGGTCCCGCGTGGTATGAAGAAGGCTTCAAATGCCACGAAGAAATAATGGCCCCTTGAGAAAGACCTCGCCGCTTCAGGTTTTTACCAAAGAGGGATTCAGACAAACCTACACCGACATGAGGCATACAATAACATCACGCAGCTTTTATTAAAAAGGTTGTAAACCTAACTTTACATTGAGTGTTAAGCAAACATGGATTTATGGATGGGAACTGAATTAAAGTGCTATAATGAATTGAGGTAACGGCAGCAGTTTCTATAAAACCAGCCGAATCAAAGATATCCCAATTTGATTTCATTTCCAACATCATTTGGCCTCTAGTGCAGTGGTTCTCAACCAGTGGTCCGGGGACCCCCAGGGGTCCTTGAGGGAGTTCCAGGGGGGTCCCCAGAAAAATGGGGAATTTATTTTCACTATTTAATTCACTATAGACGTGAGCCCAATGTGAGTTATAAGAGTGACTGTTCTTATCATAGGTTTCACTTTCTCCACGGTTATCTCCTCAACTGTAGTTGACAACTATAGAATTCTTCTTAATCATGTCTAACAACCAAAATCTTTTCAGATGAAGGTCTCCGATGCAGAATCTTATCAAATGGGGGTCTGTAACCTAATGTGCCCTATAGTGGGCAAGACAGACCTATAAGAGGAATTTCAAATTTGGTTTTATTTTTTTTTTTTCAGCTGTTAGGGAGTTCAAAAATGATCTGGGAATGATCATTTTTCATTTTTCAAGTTCGAATGCAGGATGCATGAAGGTTAGAGTTACCGCTTTTCTTTGTGTAAACAGAACTTATAATACTGACAGAGAGAGAGAGACAGCGATGGACTTAAATCAGAGGCTTGCTAGTCTGAGATACATTTACTGACCTGAGATAGATCAGGTCAGTAAATGTAACACTGAGGAGGGGGACAAAGTCTACAGAGACAAAGTCTAGCTGAACAACGGGCCGTGCATGCTTTCTAATGGTACTTTACTTACAGGCTCCATGTGAATTAGTTAAAATCTACCCAGTGAATACCACTGCATCATTCTGAACTGATAAATGTTCCTCATCTGACCTAATCAGGGCATCTTAGGATTGATCCAGTACTTCCTCAAGTTTCAGCTTCTTCAGGTGAAAAAGGTTGAACCATGAGATAAAAACCCACAGTATCTGATAGTGTAGAGGTTAAACGGATCATTGGAAGAAGCAACATCCGAAGCAACCACAAGGTGGCACAGCACACAGACAACACAGGCGGGAGGCTCCATCCAGGCCTTGCTTTTATATGTGTGTGTGTGTGTGTTTAAATGCAGGTGCCATCAAAACCAGCTCATCCAGACCTTGTAGCTGTAAAGTATAACTTGACACGGGACATATCACAAATGTAGCTGCATGCTGATTGGATGAGCAGACGTGAAGAGATATAACATGAAGTAATTTAAATATTTCACGGTAGAAATACATAAAAACCATCCAAGGGCAAACCTGCGTTACAGCAGAAGATAATGTTTGACATTGTGCAACTTGTGTAGAAGAGAGTCTCCTGACAACAAAAAAAAACAACACATGAAAGTGTTCACTAAAGTGCTGTATATGAATCAGTGCGTCTGAGCCGTGAGAGTGAATTCCTTCAGGCAGAAGACAGGAGACCTGAACTTGAATGATCTTTATCGCAGGCTGCTGCCCTCTGCATCTGTCATCAGGCTGATTTAACGACAACCCATGAAATATTTACAAACTAAACAATTAGAGAGAGATATCTTACAAAATCAATCAATTATTCATTGCCAATCGTCTGAAAAAGCTTTTGTTTTGTTGCGCGGCTATATTCTGATGCTGGGGGGGGGGGGGGGGAGATGCATCAATTAGGGCCTGTACTCCTGTGGTGTTGTGGATGCTTCAGAGAGGAGTGATCGCACTAAATGACGGAGCCAGATGCAAGATGCCAACACTGCATGCTGACACAGTGTTGTGGTAGATGAGCTTGATAAAATAATACTCTACACTATGCTATACATGAAGTCAGAGGGACAATTTGAATCATTCATATGGATGTGTGAAGAAATGAGATTTATAATCTACACGCGATATGTCAGAATCCCAAACTCTGGAGTCTTGCTTATGCAACATTTGTTCCATTAATTTTTAAAACCGCCTCCTTAACTCTCGACACCTGGGCTCCATGTTTGTATTTTCCTTCTCGGTGATCATGCTGAGATTGCATCTGTCAAACTCAAAAGAGCCGAGGAATTAAGAAGACATTTATCTTATTTATAGGAAGAACAGGAGGTAACTCAGTCCAGAGTTCATTTTATACTGCAAACTACAAACACAGACTCATACAATTCAAATTCATATTTTATATACAGTATATCTCAGTGAGGCCAACATACGGTAGATTGGATGCAAACATCTTCCTCCCTACGGTGTATACCGTCCATTTCTACAGATATAAGGTCTTCTGCACATGCAAACATTTTCGCTTGACTCATATAAGTTGCCACCGTAGTACTGCTTCTCCGTTCTCATTCTCAACACAACTTCAGTCAAACTGTTTCTCCAGTACTGTCACCCTCACAGGCGAACACGGTCATGTAGAGGGATCTATTCTAGAGCTAAAACGATCGGTCGACCAGAAATTAATCGGCAACAATTTTTCATAATCAATTGTCATTTTGCAAGCAATAATGACAAAAAAACTCTGGTTCCAGTCTCACAAATGAGGCGATTCCCTGCTCTTCTTTGTCGTGATAGTAGATCTTTTGGTTTTGAACTGTTGTTCAGTCAAATCAAGCAATTTGAAGCCATCACCTTTGGCTCTTACTTGTGAGCGTTTTTAACTATTTTCTTACATCGTCCAAGACCAACGATTAATGGAAAAAGTATTCTGCAGATCTATTGGTAATAATTATATTAGTTAATTGCTTCTACAGCTGCAACATTTAATCGATTAATTTAATTAGTTGTCGACTGTTAAATTAATTAATTGGTTTGAGTATTCTTTTTAAGAAAAAAAAAAAGAGTCAAAAATCTCTGATTCCAGCTTCTTAAATGTGAATCTTTTCTGGTTTCTTTCCTCCTCTATGACAGTAAACTGAATATCTTTGAGTTGTTGACAAAACAAGACATTTGAGGACGTCATCTTGGGCTTTGGGAAACAATGATCGGCCTTTTTTAAATCATTTTCTGACATTTTATAGACCAAACAACTAATAGATTAATCAAGAAAATAATGGACATATTAATCAACAAGTAAAATAATCATTAGTTGAAGCCCCAGTTGCTCACCTAATCTGTTTAGGCTATGCATTTCCCACATGTTTTTGTGAGGGCAGATGTGCGAAAGTAATGACTAATAACTAAAAGCTCATCCCCATTAAGACACAAAACATCTAACTGGCTAAAAATGTCTTGGTAGACCGAGACCCTAATGACCAATTAGTCTACTTGACCAAGAGAGGACGGCCCAATAACTCTGAGCGTCATATTGTCCCGTGTGTAGCAATTCACTTAGGCAGCTTCAGGACTAAAGAATAAGGAAGATCGGTACAATAATCCTCAGCTCCACGTTCCAAACCCCTCTACACCACAAAACAACGCTCGGCTCCAGACAACACACTGGGGTCCGGGTCTTATTTCCTTTGGGCGAAACCTTGCACAGGAGGTCTGGGGTTGAGAGCAGGTTTTCTGTGGGGGCAATAAGCAGCTGAGCAGTGGGGTCTCCGTGATGCATGTGGGTGGCTCGGGCCCAGCACCCCGAACCTACCCTTTAGACCCAAGGGCGGAAGTGTATCCCCTGACTCTGCGCGCTCAGAGAGATGGAGGCCCCGGACCACGGACCTTAGAGGAAAACTGCAGAAAAGGGTGGGGAGGAGCAGAGGCCTCCAGCGGTCAGGGAGATCAGAGAGGGAGGTTACTCTGAGGACCACGCACTGACTGCCACGGGCTGCACACACACATAAACACACCTGAGGAACACACACGGATGTCCACATATTCACATACTGTAAGGCATAAGAGCACACACACAAAAGCCTGAGGGGTAACGCCAACAACAAAGCCTCCATACTGCAGCCACCAGGTCACACAAAGTTCAACCTTGAAACCTCACTGTGGAAATATCACATGTAAATTGTAAATGCTCTTGCCTTTACAGTAGATATTGAAACGTTACATAAAAAGTGTGTGTATGTTAGCAGTTATTTTTTTGGTTTGGTGGGAGGGTGGGCTTGCCTCTTAGATAAATACAAAAGTTCTGTCATGAGAACTTCACTGAGATGAGCGGGTAAGTGCATAACGAAGGTCTTGAGAGGGCAATCAGACCAGATCCATAATGCAGGGATCACACGGTAAAATATTAAGCATCTTGGGGCCTCTGAATGACATCTCACCCTCAACTTCAACCCTGTCATGTCTCCACATTTTTTTTCCCTTTCTCTTTAAACACTCTTCTGCTTCTTTGCATCATTTTCTATCTTGTAACCTTTGAAAAAGACTGTGTGCTAGGTGCTAGAGAAACCCTGTTTACTGACAAAATCCCTTGTAGGATGCTAAAAATAGGTTGAGCCCACCTTTGGCCAATAATGCCAACTTGGTAAAAAATATCTTCAAAATTAACAGGAATTATTTACATTAATTACAATTCAGGTGTAATGCAGCGACAAATTGGTCAAAACTTAAACAGGAATTAAAATGCCATTGTATAACATATAGTATATAAACATAGAACTGAATTGAATTGGTCGGCCCCATTGTCACCGATACCCGATCCAGCTCTTTGAGTCAGTCTCGGCCTGATATCCAATCCGGTATCGGTGCGTCCCTGTTTTTATCTGGAATGTTATTTACCATGTCCATCTCCAAATAAAGAGATGAGGACACATAGGGAAAAGGGAGAGCAGCTTTTCTCACATTTTATGACCGAGGGGAGCAGGCCGATAGGGACTAAAGCCACAAGTGTTACAACAGAAGAACATAAGGTCGCACACCCTTCAAATGGCCTTTGCTACACCACATCCATCGCCACCAAATCTGAGATCTCTCCGCCAGCTGTCGCTCCGCTCTCTCTGATGCTGAACTCTCTTGTTGCTTCATGTCTCACAGCGCTCCTTGGAAAATGGAGTGAGTACTTTGCCTCTGCACGTGAAAGTTCACAGTTAAGCCGGCTTTTCTCTATCAAAGTGCTCCAGTGGTCCCACCATTTACTGTATATGTCTCCTGTACAGGAACCGATTACAGTTCATTCCACCCAACACCATATGGATGAGTTGTACATTATCAGGCCACACATTACATTAGTAATTGTGCTTACATTCATGTGATAAAGTGTCCTTATGACTGCAAGGACTAAGGCAGATTTAGCTTTAACTCCTGCAGTATTTGTTTGCAACTTTTTTTTACAATTTTAGTGAAATTGGAAAAATATTGAAAAAGACAAAAAGTACTTCCCTTTCCCAAAATAAAACAATCCAAGTCAGAAATATACTTATGAGCTCAGTTCAAATAATATTGTGAGTGGTATACTGATCAAACATAAGCACTCCCTGATTGGCTTAATTCAACCCTGTCTTCTACAAAATTACGTTCCCAATCAAATAAACTGTATTATGTTTGGAAGGAAACGTATTTTCTCCCGCATTACGGTCGCAGTTTAAACAGTTTTAAACTCGTAATTAACGCGGTAAATTGAAACAAAACAAAAACCGCATCAAAACTACTTAGTTAGGTCTAGACAACAAAACTACTGGGTTAGGTTTAGTAAAAAAACATCATGGTTTGGGTTAAAATGACTACGTAAGTGAACGTTGACTTTTAGTTTCACACGGGATGAACAGCGGTCTCCTGGAGGAAAGTCCAGTGTTTGTTTGAACTGGTCATATTGACCTATAATACCTTCTGTACTATTAATATATTTATTTAAGTTCCTATAATTACATATAATAATTTTTGGTGAGTAATTAAACAAGAAGGTTGCACATTGCATCATTATTTTGCAGAAATGTCGCTCAAATTTTAGGCCACGCGGTGCAATCCTGGTTAGAATGAATTGTACATGTGCTGCAATTTCAGTGCAAAAAATATGCTTGCCTAGTGTTTGTGTGTGTGTGTGTGTGTGTGTGTGTATCTGCTCATCTATTCCAGAGTGAATGCACTTGAGCGTGTTGTTGAATGGTGGAGAATAGGCTCTGGTTCCCCCGCTGAAAGCCTGTTGGATGCCATTGTGATGGCACACCACTGAGTGTGTGTCTCATGTGTGTGTAGTCGTGGTGGTGGTGGTCGTGGGGGAGATGGGGCTAAGTCTATCAGGACCCCCGCACATGAAAGGTAAACTGGAGCCGCTAATCGCAGTGCTGACACAAGGAGGTTCAGGAGGGCGGCCACTTAGAAAAGAAAGGCAGGAGAGCCGGGACCCCTGGCAGCGTCAATAGGGCTCAGCACAACTGACCACATTACAGGAACAAACACACACACACTGCAGAATAGACACACAAACTTGGTGGTCCCTGCCTGCTCTTTGGTGTGGACTGTGTTCATGTGCATGTAATACTTCTCCAAAAGACTGTATTCATTTTCCTTTATATCTTTTTTTTTTTTTACAAATTCTGTAGAGACACAGCCCGACATTGCTGACAATGTATTTGAATAAAGTGTTTGATTTCTATTCTTTCTTAAAGAAATACGTGATTGAACTCCAAAATGACACACTCTGAGGGACAAGCAGACTAATGCAGGGCCCGATAACAAGGTTCAGAAAAATGCAGGTGAGAGCGAAGAAATAAATAAAGCAAAACGTTACAAATTTAATACAAGTTCAGGGACGTAATCGGCAATTAACGCGAAAAAATGTCAGCACAGGAGAGATGATGAAGGAAAACAGAAAGACAGTATGCATGAGGGAGGGAGAGGGGCAGGCTGAGAGTGGCACCGGGGAGACGGGGGAGACGGGGGAGACAGCCTGGCCGCAGGAGGAGTAGAAGCAAAAGGGGGAGAAGGAGTGAGGGAGATCGTACAAATGACAGCCCCCCCCCCTAGAAGGTAGTGTTGTGCACTCCCTTCTCTCTTCCCTCTTTCTCATCTCTTAATGCTTATTTTCATCACTTTGCTTAAAATATTGATAATCAATTAGCACTACGTCTGTTTTGCTACAGAATCTGTGTCACGGTCTATCACTCTGTCAGAGCCAATTCGCCGCTCATTCAAAGTTCATTTTTCCTTGGCGGCTCTGTGCCTTTGGAGGAGTCATTACGCGGGGAACATAGCCCGGGGTGCAATCACCTATTCTCTTTCATTACTGGGGAGATGGAGAAGGTGAGAGAGATTATTAGAACTTTGGAATGATCACAAAGCTCCACGCCGCCTGTCAGATCCCCCCTACGTGTAATTCATCTGGCCTCGCTGCCTCCCCCCTACCCCCCCTTCCCTCCTCCTCCTCCTCCTCTCCCTCATCCCTCCTCCCCCAGCCCCAGCCAGGGGTTTGGCCACAGACATTATTCATGAACATCTGCAGCGCGCTGAATATTCCACAGCCTCCGCCGTGATGAAAAGGGAGCTGCCCCTTTGACTCGAAAATTAACATGCCGGCACAGAGATTATGGACGCGCCGTTTCATTCCAAGCCGAGCTGGGCCACGCTGAGACCGGGCCGAGCTGACGGTACGGGATGGGCTGAGCGAAGCGGGATAGACGGGACAGGTGCAGAATTTGCTCTTTGTAATGGCGAGGCGTCCGTTTCGGTGGGGAAATAATCAAGTTAATAAAAGTGTTTTATTTCAAAGCAGTGAACGTGGGCATGGTGCAGGTGCACAAACACAAACCATCATGCATCCAAACACACACTGAAATCAGACATTTCTAGTAGAGCTGTGATAGGGTTGCATCAGCGGTAGACTTACAACAAGTCTTTAACTCCAGCGATAATCATTATCTCAGGTAGAATTTAATACACGTAATCACTGCAATCAAGTGCTCCGACTAACGTGAGAAGGGCTAAAACATTTATTTGTCTGTACATGATAATACAATTCAAAATTTCACAGTTGGGCTGCAACTAATAGCATATTTTCATTATCGATTAATCTGCCAATTATTTCCTCAATTCATTGATTAATCTTTTTGTCTATAAAACGTCCCAAAATTGTGAAAAATTAGTTTCTTAGAGCTCAAAGTGACATTTTCAAATGTTTTATTTTTATCCAACAAACAATGTAAAACCCAACGATATTTAGTTTACTGTCATGTTTGACGCAGAAAAGCTTCAAATCCTCACATTTGAGACAACAGACTAAACGAATATTCAAAAAACAAATTAGTCGCCAATAAATTCCCCCGGTGACCGATTGATCGATTAATCGCTACAGCTGTATTTCAAAGACTGGTGGTAAACCTGGAGCAAAGCTAAAAGGTTTCCTCGTAAAACATCTCATTGCACCTTCTCACCTCTGTGCATCTCTCTCTTTCATTCTCTGGACGTCTCCACATGAAAGGCCAGCCAGAGAATGGAGAGACTCTTCCTCTCTCACACCAGGAGCACCACCGCTGCTGGAGAGGAGCCAAGCATCCTCCCTCTCCCCCCCCCCCCCCTCTCTCTCATGTCTATGTGTAGTGTCCCTCGCAATCCTCCCTGTGTCCTCATAGACACTCGGTGGACAGTGGCGTGCATCACAGAGAAATAATTATATATAATAGGAAAACTCACAAGTGCAATAATCATGTGATCTGACATACTCATACTGTTCACAAAGCTATAAAATAAAACAACTTGATGCTCTGTTTGCGTCTACAGTAATGTCAATGAGTACTTTGATTCATAGAGGTGTCCCCCTGTATTTGAATGAGAGGCAAAGATTTAAAGGATGATTCAAATTATGAATAATCTGGCCCTTATTATCCTAGTTTTTGCATAATGACAATCTATTCAAAACGGTGTCTCTTACTGAAGAGTTTCACGTACCTCTCCTTTACAAGAGGCACCGCTCCGCACCCGGTGGGCCATTATTTTTTCATTATAAGCCAAAAACACAATCTATACCCATCCTTACAATATCATATAGATGCACACTATTATAAGAACTTCCTACACTTGCAGCCGTCTTAAATTTGCATAACGGTGTGATGTAAGATACGTTTACCTTCCAAGAGTTAATTGGCAGGTAAACGTTCACATTAAAAGCTAGAATTACTACCTCGTGGTCGTATGCCTCTGCCAACCAGTCAAGTTGCAGTTTACATCCATACCTGTCCAAAATGTCACCACTTCATTATTTTATCCTGTTAAACATTTGTGTAAAATTGTCATAAACTAGCATATGAATTCTTGAGTTACGGCCAAAAATGTGTTTTGTGAGGTCACAGTGACCTTCGACCAGCAAAATCTAATCAGTTCATCCTTGAGTACAAGTGGGCATTTGTGCCAAATTCGAGATAGATATCGCGTTCATGAGAATGGACCGGACATACGGACGGACAATCCTAAAACAATCGCCGGAGGGGAGGCATATAACATGATAAAAAATGAATGTTAAATCAACCCCCTCAGAGTAATTAAAAAAACATATACTACATATAATGGTATATATTATAAACTATATATATATGTGTGTATGCAGGACACACAACGGAGAAGAAGGAGAAAAAACAGAAATATAAGCAGACAGACGTACTGTGAAGAGAGACAGAGAAGGGGAGAAAATAGACTTTAATGCTTTTGAAAAGGGGAGCAGTTGGAGGGTTCTGACAACGGGCTGGAGCGGGACTTTGCGCTGCCTCTTGTTGATTGTAAATGGCAGGGCAAGTTTACTCTGGCAGTTGGAGCCAAAATGGAGTCTGACAGCTTTGTCAGGGAGTTTGAGCGGCTCAGTGGCAGGGCAGGAATCGGGATGATTCCCTCCCTTTCATCTCCAAATCGCCGATGTACGCTCGTGAAACCTCCGTGGTAATAAAAAAAAGGGGAAAAAGAAAACCAGCCTGGCATAGTTTTGGGGATGACAAGCGATTTTTTTCAAAACACTTGTCAAAATGGAACAGAGAAATAAAAAAAAGAGGAGCAAAAGAATGAGGAAAAAAAATGGCAGACCAAAGTCGGAAAGAGCCGGATGCAGAACAAACATGTCAGGAGATGTTAGCGCTCTCTCCAAAAGACAACAATATTAATAATCCTAGCACTCATTCCCACCTTTTCCTCTCTTTGTAAATTATTCTACAACATATCGCTGCATTACAACCCACTCAAGATCTTGACCTCTGGGTTTCCGCTATATATTATTCTGGACATTTCCGCAACCTTTGCCTCTATATGAGACGTCTTTTATCACTAAAAATACGAACACTGCCAGCAACTTTATGTGCACTCCCGGCCTATTTATGTTCCCCTTTCATTTCATAAGCAGTCCTCTTCTCAAACTCTTTACTTTTCTTCGGGAGAGGAGACAGCTAAGGAGCGTAAAGACGGGTCTATATAGCGTGTGTTTGAGAGGAGGGATTGACAGAATAAAGGCAGCTTTACTAGCACTGCTTTGTGCTGTTACACTCCCATAGCTTTATCCCTGTGATCCCTTCTACCTCTATCTGCTCGCCTCGTTTTTTCTTTTTTTTTTCAATTTACAGGATTTGTTTCTGTGTGTCTGACAGCGAGGAGGATGAGGTATAAAATTAATCTTTATCCCGGTTTTGTTGTGTTTCCTCCTCCTTGACAATGCATGTCAGTAATTAGCCGGCCAGTTTGGTTCCAGGCTTTTCAGTGGGTGTCTCCGTTTGCCAACTTTCGCCTTTTGTTCTTGCCACACAATGCCGCCCACTCGCCCTCGGTGTCTCTCTCCCTCTCTCTCCTCTCCGCCTCACACCCACACAGGGCGTTACACAATCCATCCAAATGTGCTTCGCTTTAAAACCCCATTACTTAGCCCCTGTTGTTTCGTTCAACACAATTAAAAAGAACAGGCCCTTCATGAGAACTCGGAGAGCCTCGCTCATTCACGCCCTCCCCTCCTCTCCTTCGCATCTCTCTTCTTCTGTGGTTCAGCGTTGGCCGAGGAGTTGCTGTGAACAGGCCAGCTTAGTTCCCCTAATTCCTTGGGTTTTGTTTGCATATAGGCTTAGTTTGGCTCCATTGGAAACTACTCAATGCCATGCCTCATCCCCTGGCTGTAACCAGACCAGTGAGCAACCTTAAAGATCGGTCAGCCAAATGGAAACAGGGAAGTCCACACACACACACACATACACACACACACACACACACACATAGCTGAAGAGCCCGACGAGGTTAAAGGGTGCTGGCATTGTTATCTCTCTAAGTACTGACACACTTCAAAAGGGTGAAAAACTTGAAGGCTTCTCCAGTAATGACTACCTGGTCGGGCTTCGGCAGAGGGTCTGGTGGTAATTTCAGGCTCTGGCCTTCCACACAAGCGTGTAAGCCCTGCAGGACGGTCTTAGTTCAAAAGAAAGTCAGGTAAATGAGAGACGAGGCTACTGGTCAGTAATAATGACCACGAGGTCGCTGACAGGGAGGTGTCAAGAGGGAATAGACATCTCGGAGAATTATCCCTCAAGTCTAAAATAATGACATCTCTCTTGAGGTTTGTGCAACAACTGTTGCATGCAGAACTGGACCGACCACTCAAAAATACATTAAATTAACATTTTTAGAATTCAGGCTCAAGTGGATTAATCAATGAGTTGATTGACAGAAAACTAATAGGCAACTAGGGATGTCACGATACCAGAAATTCGATACCAATGCCAGTAAAATTCCACAGTTCTCAATATCCAATTCAATACCAAAGTAAAAAACAAAAAATAAATCCCATGTACTTCAACATACACTCCTTTATTACCGTTTGCATACCGTTTTTTGCTAATTTATTGACGATCCGCCTCATGTTTCTCGCCAAAAACCAAATGTTACAAGATTATATTTGAACACATCATGATGACGTCGTAATTAACCTATGACCAATACTAATTTTTACTGAACAGAGCTTGAACACATCACAATGTAACTCAATGCAACCTCCGTATGTTAGCCGTTAGCTCCGTTATTTACCAAAGCAAGACTGTGTGGCCTACCGGCAGCTAACAGCTAACGTTTCTAGCTCTCCTCCTGCCAACCTCAACACTAATTTGTGGTTGAAAATGTAGCATTATCAGGGAAATTTTCCATCATTCCCGGGATGGCGGTACGCTGTTAGTCACAACTCCTGATCCCCGGTACCTACGGTATCTGAGGCACCTACGGTATCTGAGGCACCTACGGTACTGTAGAAAAACGAGTACAGTCGTGTTTTCAGAATTTTGGCATCGACTTGGTACCAAAGTATCGTTTGTCATGACATCCCTACCGGCAACTATTTTGATAATGCTTAACTGTTTCAGTTTTTTTTTTTAGCAAAAATACCAAACATGTCCTGGCTCCAGCTTCTCCAATGTGAGGATTTGCTGCTCTTTTTAGTCTCATGTTATATTTAAACTTAATCTCTTTGGGTTTTGGACTGTGGGTTGTACAAAACAAGCAATTTGAAGATGTCACCTCTTGGGCTTTTATTACATTTTTCACTGTCTTCTGACATTTTGCAGACTGAAACATGTAATTAATACAGAATGTACTCAGTAGATTATTCGATAATGAAAATCATTAGTTCAAGCCCGAAAGTCTGCCAAACTATTTTCCAGAATTTTTGGCATGATCATTTCTGGCATCTAATGTCTTATTTGAGTTTAACATTGTATTGTGTTCAATTTTAAAATCGAAACGGTCTTCCAAATCACATCCATTAACATTGAAGGCCAAATTAATCTCTTTCTAACAACAATGATGCAAAACTCACTGACAAATATCTAATTAAAAACACTGAAGTTTACTTTGCTACACACTGTAGAGTTTTCAAACCATAAATATCTTTTTGGATTATGTTTAACATTTCCTCAGCACAAATTAAAGCAATCAACCTAATGCTAGGTCATTGTGCTTCTAGTTAAATGCCTTAATGGAGTTATGTCATGCAGCAGACACACACAGGCCTGTATTTAGCCGGTGGTCTCTGTCTTTGTTGCAAAGCGGAGGGGAAGGTCAACCCTTCCCACCAAATAACAAGTGTCAGACTCTGGGAGTCGTCTCAAGTAGACAGCTCTGCAATTCGCACTATACATGACTTTAAAGAACAAACATGCACAACGGCTTTAAAGTGCACCGTGACGCTGTTAAGTCGTGTGTACGCGTGTCTGACAGCGAGCAAACAGCAGCACAAAGGACATACGATCATTTAAATATACTCCGTGTCTTCAGACGTATCATTAACATTTATGATCAGACGTTTGAGCCGTGTTTTCCCCTGTTGCATCACAGTCCACAGAAGTTAATTAACTCAACCTCTGACACTGGCCAATAACGTGGTTATAAAATGAAGGTTTAACTCGGCTGTACCGAGGAGCTAATAGCACTCGAAACATCAGTGAGGACACCAGCGATGGCTTGTATTAATCATTTGACCATTTGCAATTGGGCCACCTTGCTCAAGCTTACCACTTAATCAAGTTAATTAATAAAAACAACCCCTTCTTAATGGGATAATACCAGATCTATATATTAATTTGATGAATTATGCATAAGAGCTGGAATTGTTTAGGGGAGGGTTTTAAATTATTGTGACTGTTCATTTTCATAGTTATCTAAACTGCACCAGTTTAGGAGAATGTTAATGGATAAGAGTTGTGTTTTCCAGTCTATATAAATACTACTACTACTACACACACACACAAACACACACACACACACACACACACACACACACACACACACACACACACACACACACACACACACACACACACACACACACACACACACACACACACACACACACACACACACACACACACACACACTCCACTGTTTGTGTTCATATGTTCATGTACCCCTCAGTGGGGGCTGATATCGATCTTTCTTTAAACCCCCCCAAACCACAGTCAGAAAGGGGCACAAAACTGTCTCAAAACCCACTAATTACATCAGTGCTGAAAAGAAATCATTGATCAACGGCATTATGGGAAATTACACTGCCCCCCAAAACTGGATCAAAGTGAATGAAGTGGCTTAGCGGGGGTTTCACTGGGGCTCTGCAGACGGGAGACAGGATTATCACCCCTGGACACACACACACACACACCTCATTAAGACGATACAGTAGTAAGTTACAGGACCTATATGATGCACACACACATGATTTTGTTGTTCACAGTTGCATACAAAACTGTATCTGCTGACTTTGGCTAACTTGAGCCTCATCAGTCGATGCCAAACCATTCATATACCCTTAACTTTGTGTGTTTCACATGCTCCATTACGACAATTATTTTAACAAAATGTTCTACACAAAAATAACCGTTTTATAATGCGGTCCTGGCCCAATGTGAGCGGGCCTCATGTCCAGGACCTGTGGAGGGGTCCACTGGGGGAATGAATAAAAGAAAAGGGGCCCCTGCTGGTTCATCTGGCCATCTATTGGTGCCCCGAGACCGCCGTAATCTGTTTCCCCCGTCCCACCAGCCCCACCACTGGCCCCTTAGGGCTCCCGGCCTGCTGCTAGGGGACCCCTTCATGTGTAATTAACAGTTCCCAAGCTACACACACACACACACACACAAACATACAAAAGAAAAATTGTGGTGCTTTTCAGAGCAGTGATTATGTTTACATGGACGGCAATTTTTCCCCGATATTAACTCAATTAAGACAATTAAGTAAATTTGCCAAGTCTGGAGCTTGTTCTGACCATTACTGATGCTCTAATTTTAGTCACATTATTAAAGGATATTTGAAACATGTGTACCATCTACTACAGCAAACAACATGACTTTGAATACCGGAGGGAAACAGTGAAGTTTGAATGTATTATGGAGCGGGAATCTTGGGTCTATTCATGAGCACTCGAACCTTAGAGCAACTGGCCACTAAACAACATAACCGCTCCAGTTAGGGGTTAAATGCCTTGTTCATGATTGCAAACGAGGCAACGTATGCTCATACAATGGTTTGTATGATATCTTACGCAAAGGTATACCTTATTTTTCGTATGTTTTCCTATGAACGTCCGCTTGTTACATGCATACAGTCTTTTCAAAATAAACTACCGTCTTCACAGGAAACAACTTGGTGAGGTTCAGGCAACGAAACTACTTAGTTAGGTTTAGGAAAAGATTGTGGTTTGGGTTAAAATAACTCCGGAAGTGGCCTAACTTAAGTACGGAAGTTATTTGATAAATAAATCAACCTTGATTTCTGGTTTTATACAGTGTACGAACACCGGCCTCCTGGGCGAAAGTCCAGTGTTTTTTGACCCACCCATCCAATCCTTCCTACGCAGCGCTTGTCGCTCTTTATTCTTCCTGGTTCACGATTACGAGGATTAGGGATATATTTGTTGGATATATACGAATTACAGTGCATTATTTTTTGTAGGTGTAGCTACGAATGGTGTACGGGACTACATCATGAGCAGCACCATATCTTGAAAGGGAAATTACGCTTTCTGGCTTAAAGACTGATCCACTCAGCTGCAAAGTGATTCTGGCCAATGCCAAACGACAATGCAACTAACCAAAGTGAATGCCTGCTGCGCCTCATTATACCAGTTACACACTGTATAATCCTTGCACTATCTTGAAAATGCTATAATTACCATCACAACTTAAATTGTTGTGAAGGAAGTTTTCACAGTAAACACTTAAAAGTTTAAGGGGGTGTTAGTCCTGCTTTAATTTCCAGAAGCATCTGTGTGACTTAACAAAACAGAAAAACACAATAGTTGGATGAACAAACACAATCTCCAGTAAACAAAACAACCTACAGGTATATAATTCTTGCAGTTGCAGCCGGTTTGTTGCTGAAAGCTCTAAAAACTCTCTACAAAGGCAGAGAGCAGCACTCACTAAGACACAGCAAGCTGCCACTTAGTACAAAGTTAGCTACATCAACTCCACTTGTACTTACATTGTGCCCCAATCTACTTACACTGGCAAATCCAGGGCTTACATTACACTGAAATAAGCAGCGGATATTGGCAGAATGGGCTTACCGAGGCATTGTTTTAACTGGGTTTTTCTGAGGGAATTTTCTGGCCTACTAAATATTGAGGACAAAAATAAAGTAGTTGTTGTTGGCCACCGTCCTCAGGAGAAGGAGTTCAGGGGGATTCAGGGGGGGGGGGGGTGGGTGTTAAGATGATTTGTAGGCCTTTTCTCCTATCAGATCATCTAAAATGTGAGTGATTACACCGGTAATCAGCTGCAAGCCGACACTGGCACAGTCTGTGTTTAGGAGATAAAGGGCGAGAGACAGAGTTAAGAATGGAGAGTGAGAGAGAGACCTGTGAGAGAGACAACAGAACGAGGGAGGAGAGGAGGAAGAAGGTGGCAGATTATTTCTCAATATCATCACATGCGAGGACGACCATTCTCCCTCTCCTTCAGCTTTTCTCTCTCTCTCTCTCTGTGTCTGTCTCTCTCCCTCATGCACTCTTTCTATTCAGAGATCCGTTTGTGCTTGGCCAAACAAA
Source organism: Sebastolobus alascanus (assembly GCA_916701645.2). NCBI lineage: Eukaryota > Metazoa > Chordata > Actinopteri > Perciformes > Sebastidae > Sebastolobus > Sebastolobus alascanus. Next base: position 3,126,012 of record CAKAOJ020000067.1, on the reverse strand, counting down.
TAGCTGACACCGCCTCATCAAAGCTTTGGATTGGCAGCCCGGGCCAAGTGGGGCTGTTGACAAGCGAGGGCAGTGAAAGCAGAGGAGGAGAGGAAAGAGCAAGACGGAAAGAGAGACAACAGAAATCCCTGCTGTAATTCCCCAAACTGTAATCCACTGGGTTTAATGGCATATGTGTGTGTGTGTGTGTGGGGATTATACATTTATCATCAATGCTCATCCTTGCTCTCATATTGGTGTGTGTGTGTGTGTGTGTGAGTGAGGAGAAAAGCCAGCTTGTATAGACGGCCCAACAATGCCGGCTGAGGGATTTAAACCCTCGCTCTCTATCATATAACCACATATCCTGGCCAATTCAGAATAACGACTAGCCTATTCATTGCGGCTGATCCCACCGATTAGTCCTGATCTGGAGACACCCCCAACGCACGCACAAGCACACACACACACACACACACACACACACACACACACACACACACACACACACACACACACACACACACACACACACACACACACACACACACACACCTCTACCACTTGTCAAACATGCTGTACATTTTGTCAGAATCGAGGATCCCCTTGTTACTGTGTCTCACGACTCATCTGTTTCTCACCGTTAGTGAACTGGTCCCAGCAGAAGTAATCAAGACCTTTTTGTAAGTACATAAACTCTATCAACTCAAGGTCAAAGGTCATACCTGGTTCTGTAAAACCCCGGCAGGTTTTAACACAGAATGGGGATTTAAAGGTTTGTCACGATTAGAGACGAGATTACACATCTAATTCTCTACTGCAGCTCAACTAATCTCAGATAGATTTCACGTAGATCACATACAGATACATACAGAGAGGTGTTTCCCTCGTTGATATGGGGACAAAATAATAGAAACAACTGTCAGTATAACGCGATATAATTCAACAGCACTATAAACTACAAAATGATCATAAAGTTGAATGAACACCTCTCTAAAACAGTTTCAACACAAACTGAACAGTGTAACCTTCATAAAGTTGGATTTATTGCAGGACTGTTGTGTTAAGAGTGCAATAGTTTAGCTAAGTGTGCCTAACAAACTGGCGACTGAGTGTACATCTTGTGGGAAAACAAAAACTCTACAACCTCCCTAATTTGAATGCTGAGGGCAGAAGGACATTTAACCTTTAAGACACTGACACAACAACATTTAAATGTGAAAGTTGTGCCTGTCTGCAGCTATCAATTACAGGACTACACAGTCATGAAGACACTATTTGGACACTTTTCATTTAAGCATGTTTTCAGGATTAGGCTGCAGACAGACAGTAGCGCTGTGTGAAGAAAAAAAAACGCCAGTCATTCATTTGAATGACGCTCCTGCCAACACAGAGAGCTCCGGCAAAACAAAAAATGCAGAACCTGCCTCAAAGAAGTTTAACCTGGCTCAAGTTTTATCTCAACGCAACTGTACATTCCTGGTAGATTACTTTGTAACACGAACGCCGTATTTCAACTGTTTACCTCCCGACTGCCAAGACAAAAGATAACGTTCCAGAGCAGTAAAATCCTTCCTCATAATATTATAAAAAGCTGCGCGGTGTTTTGATATCTGATAAGCATTCATACTCATCAATCTATTTAACCTCATCTAAGCAGATTTATTATATACTTATAAAACTGGATGTCCTGAATTGTATTTCATTGTCTCACCGATACCTGAAACAACACAAACAAATGCAGCAGTTTTCGGTCTGAATGGCCACTTTCTCCTTTTTGATTGGAGATTTGGTGATATTAAAGCTGCAGTATGCGATATTGGCGCAAATATGATTTAAAAAAGTTATTTTTAGAAAACGGCCGTAATATCGTGACAGTAGTACATGAAACAGGTAACCTGAAAAAAAACATGTTCCTCTTTGTCCTACTGTGTCCTCCGGTGCTCCTAACGGCATCTGAAAGATTTCACTTACCGGAGGAAAACAAGGTCCGCTGTCCAGCTGCCGTCTATGAGAGCCGGCTGTCAATCACTCGCGAATTCCGACCAAACAGTCAAACTAGGCAGCGCTGATCAAATATGAATCAATATTCTGTTACTGTAATGACTATTTCTCACCTCAAATGTTTTCAGAATCATCTTGTAGTTACTGTTTAGCTGTAAAATGAGAAAGTTTGTGACCCGGCCTCCATTCTAAAATCTTTTGAAGGAAGCCAAGTTCTGGTCACATGACCGGAGCACAGCCAATAGGAACGCTCTCTTTCTCTGAAATGACCTGTGATTAGTCAAAATCTGCCGTCACGGGCTAGATTTTTCTAAAGCCTGAAAACAGAGCCACTAGGAGGAGCAGAAGTCTAGTTATCTCTCAGAACACTTGAATTACAATATGCTGAAAGTTTATTATGAAATTTTTGCCAAATTATGCCTAAAAATTGTTGCGTACTGCCACTTTAAGTTCTATCGTTTAAAGGAGTTAACGTTATATATATGACTGCTTTGACTGTTAATGAACTTTATAAACATTTTATTACATGGCTTTGTTGAATACTCGATTCTGATTGGTCAATCACGGCGTTTTATGGTCTGTTATTTCTTTATAGCAGTATATGTATAACAGACCGTTGCTATGGGAGCAGTTCTGATGTCCGACTCTGGCGGACCATTTTTGTGTCAAATTATTGGTTTCTTAAGTAAGTAGCTGCGTATCCCTTACTTCTCTTGTCTGAAAGATCCATTGGAGGACAGCACAGCTTGAACACAAGTGACAAATTGTTGAAGATCAGATTATAGTCATTTATTACAAAACGCTGTATTGAATAAATCCCTGACGAAGGTCATACTGTATATATCGAAACACTGTATATAAGTTTTCCCTTATATTAAAGATGACCTCTCTTCTTGGCATCTTAGAAACTAGGGGATCAGCTCAACAGTTCAATAGACGACCCATGACCTTTCAGGTATGCGACTGTCACCATTACTGCTAGGCCACTTGTGGAGCCTGGATCTGGCCTCTAACGTGTCCACAAAGCCGCAGATCAAGACAGGTTTATTCTGAGTATGAACAGAGCTGATCGCATCAGTCTGCAGCAGCCTGCATCGGCTTTGGCCTCGTCCGTTGGCTCGAAAAAAGACATGAATGAAATGAATCAAACCGAGAGAGACAGATTAGCCTTTGATAACAAGAAATAATGTTCAAGACATAAAAAAAAACATACTTTCACCGTCGGCAGACACGGGCTCGGACATCTTTCTTTTAAGCTGACACACACTAATTCATATTGCACAGACTCTCACACAAATGTACATTTACTGAACATGTGTCCTGCAGATGTAGTAGCTATGAAAAAGGCCCTGTTCTGTGTGTGTATATGAGAGAGAGAAAGAGTGAGTGAGGGAAACGTGGAGAGACAAGAAATACCTGAAGAATCCAAATATATGAGCAGCAGAAAGAAGGGAAATTAAATGAACATTAATTCTCCCACAGCAATTCCCCCACTTTTCAGCACGAGGAGATGAAAGAGGAGCAATGTACTTTCTGATATTTATTTCTCCTTAAACACACAGCTGGAGTTCTGGTCTGGGAGACGGGGCCCTGGTCGGGAGGGACGGGTACCCCTTATTGCCTGGTTTACTAATTAGGCAGAAATATGCGAGATTGAGCCAATGGAGGATTAATTAACTGTTTATTTCTCTTCACTCCTCTATTGGAAACACCAGGTTTGGGCTGAGGGATGCAGAGGGAGAGAGAGAGAGGAAGAAAGCGTTGGGTGCGGCATTTTGGACAAATCAGACGGGTGTTAATGTGTGCGTGCGCATGGCTGTGTGCGTGTGGCCTACTGTAAATAATGTGGCAGTGCCGCCCTTTTGAATGAGCGTGGGTGGATGTCTCTGTCATCGGCCCCCTGCGCCACACAGAGGAGGGCTGTTTGAGTTGTTATGTCTGAGTGTGGACAGCACATGCGATGCCAAGACTGAATGAAAAAGACGTGACGGGATACTGTAAAGGGACAGAGACATGTGAAGGCAGGGGACATAAGCACTAATACAGTATGTGTTGGGAGGAAGTGACCACATGGGATCAGCCAATAGAGATGAATCTGCCAGCTCTCTAGCGACACTGCGGTAGTCAAACTGTTAAACTTGTAGTGAAAGTATGAATGTTTGGGTTAATCATGGTCAGAAATCACCACCTACGACCGACTAGGTAGTCTGCGTGAATGTGAAAGTTATTCTCAAAACAGCAGTGTGAAATTGATTATGACACAGACTTTGGGAAAAAAAAAAAAATAACATTCAAGTTTCTGTCCAACCTCCACAGTCTGGATGTGGAGCTGTTGTATAACCTGCAGAGCAGCTGCCTGCTAGCCTACATCACTAAGCTTATGATTATAAATCAACAAACTTGCAATCGATGATTGATTTCTTGCACTGCAATCAGATAAAACCCCAAAATTTAATAAAAAAAACTGTGTGAAAAAGTGTAATTTCACAGAGGAAACCTCCAAAGTACCCAGCTAGCAAGAGTTCAGTGGCACACCGCAGGCTTTAAGGTCTTCAGCGGTCCGTGGACGGTCTGTTATCAGCATGCCGCTCAGAATGCATAAGTGAGGATTTTATGGAAATTTAATTTAAGTGAAATTAATGTATTTTCCCAAAGTTTAAGTGTCTCATTGGAGCAGCTGATAGAAGCATGATTAGCCGGTGGAAAGACACCTGGGCTGAGGATTTTAGATTCTAAACTGTATCTTAATGGCCTTTGTTCACTACATTTTCATCAAGTAACATGTTCTACCAACCCGTTCCTAACAAACACAAGGCTTTCATTCAGGAGACCGCTGTTCGTGTCCCGTGCATTAAGTTTCACTTTCACGTTACAAACGTAGCAGTTTTAAGCCCAACCATGAAGTTTTTTCCTCAACCTAACTGTAGTGGCTTTGTTGCCTCAACCTAAAGTGATGCCAAGGGGCGTGACAAAGTGGCCGTATGTGACGAGTTGGGATGAGAACGTATTGGTTGGTTGGTTCTTAAGCCATTTAAAAAGTAAAATCTTTTATAGTCATCACAGAGTTAACGCTTTGGTTTACCACTGAGATGCCCCCGCAGTTATGGCGGCTTGTTTACTTCCGCCTACAACCCACATTCATCTACACTGCAAGGCTACAGACTCTCAAAGTGGAGAAAGACTGAGAAAGGAAGCAGGAGATTGAGAGTGGGAGACAGAAGCATGTAACAGGAGGGAGAACAGAGAACTAATAAGCTGAGTGTGTGTGTGTGTGTGTGTGTTAGTTGGGGCAGGGTAGCGGTGCAATCTGTACAAAATTAGGACTCCATTAGAAGTTTGAAACAACTCATGACTTCCATCTGTTCCTGAGGCCTGGAACGTGAGATTGGAGACGACAGGTGTCTAAATGTTTATCAGCCGCGCTGCGTTTATTCCTGCGTCTCTGAGTTAGGAGGAAAAATGACCCACACTAATCTAATTCAAACTAACATTCACTTTGAAAGGTTGCCGGTGTGACAGGAATGAAACACATGCTGTTCAAAACCATTGGAGTCAGTACAGCATGTGCCTTGGCATGTAGAATTTAACTCTTCAGCCCCATGAGAATACACACAAATGTAAGCATGTGCATGCACACATGCTAATGCATCAATCTTACAAAAGAAGGTCGTAATATATAACTAACACTTAAATAATCAGGGAGTTAAAAGGATGTTGACACTAAATTAATTCCAGATCTGAAATAAGTAATATGTTAATAATAAGTAATAAGTATAATAAGTTATTCCAGTCCAGGGCCTCGAGATTGCTTGGTTTCTATTAACATTACATTGTATATCTAGAAACAAAAACAGGACAGAGGTGCGTGGTTGGTTTTTCAGCTCTAAAATCTGGAGGGTCGGTATTTCTTTTAGTGTTGCAGCTTTGCAGGCGGTTTGCAAATGTTAGCCAAATTGATGACTTACATAATCAATGTTCATTGAAACTAAAACTATCTTTTGTTTCCCCAAGTAGAGATTAGATGCATTATCAAAGAACCACTTTGATAGCACGCTGTGTTATATGTCATGTGCATGATGATGCTTGACAGTTAAATGAATCTGGCTCCAGACAGAACTATGATCTAACCTGACCCGCCAGATGGTTTGTTACACAGAACCATCTGAGAAGCCGTCATTGGAAACAGTTTGGAAAAGGGAAGGCACTCTCAAAAAATACTTAACAGGTGATTGGATGAACTTATCTGTCAATCAAACTCTTGCCGAAGCCAGTCGGGAGAAGAGCGAAAGCATCTTTTCCAACGAGAAAAGCCTTCAGTGTCGTTCTTTGCTCTTCTTTCAATGAAGAAATACTCTCCAGTTCTTATGTAACTGATGCTATCGCAGCATCTAACCTCTTCAGGAGCCGCCATTGTTGTTTTGAACGAACAGTCGCCACCTAAACCACGCCCGTAGCTGCAGTAGCTCCTCACAGGATGCCGACTGGTTCATGCTCTGGATTGCCGGACACGAACGCATTACTTGAAGCCCGATAAGATGGATTTTCGTGTGAGATGTGATCCCACGATTCTCGCATGATCTTGTGACATCACGAGAATCCAGCTGCCGTGCAAGGTAAACTATGCTAGATCAGTTCTGCAGTTTTGAAAGTGAGATTGTTTTAGTGTTATAAACAACTGGTCTATCCTTAGCTTGAAAAAAAAAACTGTTTTTATTCACGAGACATTTTCATTAAATAGAAAACTAGTTTAAGTCAAGACAGGTAATACAAGGTGATTGAGAAATAAAACGTTAAGTAAGACTAAGCTAAAAACTGACATTTGACTGAAGTCTCTGCTGTGTATGTGAGCGAGTCTCCCCTCTGTCCCTTGGCTGACTTATTACTCCAATGGTTTTATATTTAGTTTTACTGAACTATTCTCGACAATTTCGTATAAGATCGTTTTGAGAGGCGTTATAGAAATAAAGTTTACATACTTAACCTACTTTCAACATTTTTTTAATCAAAACTCAGACTTTAAAGAGCATATCACAAGCCGTAGGCCAAATGCACTCTTACAAAAAAAGCGCCTCCACATAAACTAACGTACGCTTACATCTTGTCATTCCTCCCTACACATGCAGCCTCTCTTCTCTAATCTCATTTAACACACTGAGCCAAACAGGCCTCTGCAGATCACTAGCTAAGCACAGCCACTTCAGGTCTGCGCCCATATTAATAAATGCTAGTACAGACGGCAACCACGGAATGTGGCTTTTGATTCTTACTTTCTTTTATATATAAATATCATCTCAGTAGGTGATGCAGTTTGGCTGCTAAACCGACTGGTCATTAGTGTTAGCACGTTGGCATGTGTTTAAAAAGAACGGTTCATGATTGATTTTTATTTAAAAACTGAAGCTAATACAGAGCCATACTCTCTGTTAAGGCAAGATGTATTCACTAACCGAGTCATTTAGCTTTGCCTTTTAAATGAAAACAAAGCTGAAAAAATATGCTGAAATAATTTTATTAAACACTATGAAAACAGGTAATTGTTGTAACTTAATTCTGGTAAGAGTTATATTCATATGGCAAATCGGTGGGTTCAACCACATTGTATTTCAGCCTACATGTAGTCTGAAGCCAGAGCATTTAACAGGAGAGATGACAGACTGTCGGGAGGTAAACAAAGAGAAGAGCGGCTAACGTTGGCGTGAAGCTTGGCGTGATTAAACTGGTCTTGAGTCAGGACTTCAACATTAATGCCCACGACAATCTTCTCATTTCTCATCATCTCAAGTGATTTTATCAGTAGCTGCTGTAAGATATCAGCCTGTGCCATAAAATCTACCAGCTTTATCATAATCTTCATCTGCCCACGCCAACGTTTTAACCCCTACCTTTTCCTAACCTGTAAATCAGCCCCATTCCCCCCCGATCCACCTCCACATATCACCCCCTGGGGGGAGCAATCGCTCACCGTTGAGGTGTTTCACACAGATTTGTTGCCAATTTGTTGCTTTCCAGCGGAAAAAGTAAATGTAATAATGAGGGGGGAGAAATTCATTAAACATGTGTATGAAATACTTTTCAAGTGCGAGAGGAAGATTCATTGGGATGTTCATACGGCGCATAATCATGCCTCCGTCTGCTCAGCCTGCGACGGCATAAAACATTTAATCTGGGATGAACACTTTCTGTCGCTTTCTCTCTCTCTTTGGACCCCCTCCCTCTGAACGCCCCCCTTTCCTCCCCCCCCCCCACCCGCTACCCTCTATCTTCCTTTCTCCCTCTCTCTCTCTCTCCCTCTCTCTCGATCTCTCTCTGTGACTGCCAGAAACCACAATCATAAAATTATTAAAATGCTGTTTGGCTGCCATTAATCAGTGGTGGTGATAAATCCTCGTGTGGGAAGTGACAGAGCATTAGTCACATACCTCTTGGCCTCAACAGACAGAGAATAATGAGCCACGAGCCGGACCGGGTCAATCATAAACTCATCAAATGCGTCATTTAATTTCTTCATTTAGACAAACACAATTTGTTTATGGGAAAGATATCAGGTGTTGTGGAATGAGAAACGGCGCTGAAACGCCGGTACATTAATCAGGGCTTGATTACACGCGACTCTGCGGTTGTTTATCCTAATTTCATTCATTTCCATCAACAAAGCAAACACAGACGAACACAGCCATTAGTGATGGTTGGGGATGGCACAATTACAGCCTCGTATTAAATAAAGTGATGATGAATGGTCCAATACAAACTAAAACAAAGGGGTTTTTATTACTTCAATTCCATCCCAGCCCTCGCCTTCCTGTGTGTGTGTCTGTGGAGCGGCGCTGGTGTGAAAGGAGAGAAGAAGAAGAAGCCGTTTCAACTTTACTACTAGGAGGAGGCCAGACTGATGAGAGAAAAAAAGGAAAAAATAAAAACTTTGAAAGAAGTATTGACTCCTTTGAAATGACAGTTGCTTATATACATGTATGATAGCAAAGACGGCCTTATACATGAGAACTCGTGTTAAAGATACATTTCTAATTGAATCAGTGGGTGAGCTCCTTATAAAAGCAGCTAAACCCATGAATGTAACACATAAAAACACACATATACTCCATTTACCTACGTACACACAGACACTGGAGCGTACTTGCACCCCCCCACACACACACACACACACACAGAAGCTGATAAAGATGAAAAAAGTAACCGCAACGTCAGATATTTTTTTTTGATCATGTGTGTTTGCAGCTTGTTGATGCAGTTCAGCAGGCAGGGTACAGAACTGCACGGGGTATCTGGCTTTTTCTCCATACCGCTGACTTTCAGCCATAACAACCTCCAACACTGCCTTAAATAGAGCTGTGAAATTAACCATGTCTAATTGCATAATGTGACATTTATTTCTTTATATCTTCACATGTAGTACAGTACGTCCAGGGAACCTTAAAGCAATAGTTGGACACTTTGGGAAATACGCTTTCTTTTTGCTTTAGTTTCCTCGTCCTGGCCAAGAAATAGTTTGGCACATAACCCGCTGTGAAACACAACTTGTCGTTTTTACACTTAGTTTTCTGTAAAGATTATAAAAAGAGAGTTAATTAGTGAGCTTTAGGTGCTGGTAGGCAGATTTTGTTGCCTTTGGACGAAGCCAGGCTATCTGATGAGAGTGGCATCAATTTTCATCAATCTAACTCTCGGTTAGAAAGGGAATAAGCATACTTCCCAAAATGTCGAAATATATTTTTAAGGTGCTATTAAATGATCACAGGAAATGGGACTGATGAGATTTAATTTCATTTTTATTTTAATGATATAACTATTTTGATGTAATTGTGATAGTTGTTTTCTTTGACTTTGTTGGTGATTTTATTTAGGAGTGAGATATTGTCTATTTTCAGTGTATTGTCATATAGAGAACCAGATGTAATCTGTCTGTTTTTACTATTTAGACCCATATGAGGTCAAAACCACTCAGCATTTTAAAAGAGAGGTGTCCTCTGGGGTTTTCTAAGCAAACAAAAGTCACGACAAAACCGTAGCACCACTAGTGGTCAAAAACTCTACAGGATATCTTGAAGACAATATGGCTGAAGGCTTCTAATATAGACTGTATTTCTTCTTTCTCTGCTTAAAAGTGCCTGAAGAACATCTTATGAATTGTTTTAGTGACTTTGCTGTGTTTAGAACGTGGTAAGTGGTGCTCATTTATTCATATAGCCATATTTGTACATCACTCACACTTAAACATTCATGCTTCTCTTATTCGAGCTGGGAATCGAACCACCAACCTTGCAATTTCCCCCTCTAACCTCTGAGCTACTGTCCCCCTCCACCCACTGTACCATTAAATCAAAGCATTCCTCCATTTGTCACAGCAAGCAATCACAGGTGTCACGGCCACATCATTCATCCCATTTGTCTGCATTTACATCTGCCGTTCCCTGTGACTCAATCATGCACTGATGTAGCACAACGGCTGAGCTGCACATTAAGTTATCATGAGGCAAAATATGTGCAACTACGGACCTGAGCTTCTTTAAAACAGTCTAAAACTGATTAGTATACTAGGACTTTATCAGTCAACATGTTGGATATAATGAAAAAAACAAAACAAAAAAACTACTAGTGATTAAAAGGTAATTTTAGCCAGAATGTGTCAGATAGTAGCAGATATTTCATTTGTAGACTAAGTGACACCAAACAAGCCTTGGAGTTGTTGTTGCCCTTTAAAGTAATACAACCAATCAATGGGATCACCTAAAGAGCCATCAGAAGAATCCAGTGTGATGAGTGTACGAAGGCCAAGGTTGCTGCAGCAACCCATCCTCATTCATCTATAACAGGAACGCTGAACATCCATCCATCCATTTTCTATACCTGCTTATTCTTATTCAGGGTCGCAAGGGGGGCTGGGGCTTGTCCCAGCATGCACTGGGTGAAAGGCAGGGAAACAAGCTGCCACAGAGACACATTCTCACCTATGAGCAATCTGGAATTTCAAATTCACCTAAATGAAAATTCAACACAAGTGATCTCCCCATTTAACAAAGGATATGACTCGTAAAACCAACTGGCTGCATCGCTGATGATTCAGGTGCTTCACATTAAAAGGGGAATCATAGAAAAAGGAGTAGAACGGATATTGAACTGTTTGCAGTGGTCATTCATAGTTCAAAAGAAAATGGCGATTGTTGTTAGTTGTTATGGTGACTACACACATCAGTAAAGTGTGTAACACGTTGTTATTCCGCTGCTAAGCCGGCAGCGGAGGTAGTCACAGAGCCGAATCGGCCACTGAGTTGAGACACATGCCCTCGTTGAAAATGAGGGCATGTGTCCTCAATGATTCCTCAAGATTTAAATAAAGGTTGAATGAATGAACAACCGATGTCTGTGTAAAAGGGCTACCCGGTATCACGCCAAAGCGTGTAATAGACCTGCCTGTCCTCCAGAGGATAGCGTGTCAGTGTCACATTTCGCCTTGCAGAGACGTGAATATTACACACGTTTATGAAGGTACAGTAGTCTACCAGCAGGGGGCAACAAAACCACTCACTTAGGTTTAGGCAACAAACCAGTTAGTGAGGTTAAGGAAAAACATCATGGTTGGGCTTAAAATAAGTACGCAAATAAAGTAAAAAAAAAAAACGTACAGAAACAGCGTAACACAAGTACGGAAAACATGTCACAAACTTTACGCCAAAACACGTTACAAGCGTAACTTAAGCCAAGTTCACACTACACGACTTTCAAAGTCGTCAGATAACTGTACTGTTCACACTACACAACCTTCTGTCTTGTAATCGGGAGTCTTTAAGTCGTTGTGGTTTTCATGACTGACCAGTGACAGGGGGTCACACACTACAAGATCTTCACTGGGAGGAATCCCCGATGAAAACACGCAAGAAATACACGGTACAATGACGTGATACCATATGCGAGGCACATTGCTGATGTTGTTGGCACGTGTTTACAAAATAGCTCCACACTCTTTTTCACTATTTATTCTTCAAGGTGCAACAACAATGTTGCTCCGTGTTGCAAATGCAGCACATACAGTAAGTTCCTATTGTTACTGGCGACCCCTCCTCCCCCAGGTTTCCCCTCAATCCGTGTCTTGCGCTCTCATTGGCTGTAGGTCGTGCGCCTCAAGCGCCGATGTGCGAGCGGCGAGCCATCGCCAATTTGCCTCTGATCTGGGGCTTTTGTCGGGGAGCTCCAAAAACTGTCGGGGAGCAGAAAATCAGGGCTAAAGTCGTGTAGTGTGAAGTAGGCATTACAAAACAAAACATCGGTCTCCTGGTTGAAAGTCCTGTGTATGTTGGACCCATCCACCTCCCCTCCCGCCCGCCATAAGCAGTCTTTCTCACTTATTATTCTACATCACTAGCTCTGAGCGTAGCCTATTTACGTGGATGCGTTTACACCGCAGTCAGTACAGACTACATGCAGTACAAATGACATGTCAACAGCAAAAACGGCATTCTTATCGCACGCTTTGCCTTGCTCATTATCGTGTCATTCATACGCCTTTTTATGCGACCAGTCTGAAAAGGGACAGCTGGCATGGCAGGACTATGCACGCACACACACACACTAGACGTCGACGCTGTTGTGTTACATGTCACATCAGCATGAGTGAGACCCGCAAGTCAGTTTGTACAGAAGTAGCCCGCTACCTTACCACATAAAAATGGCCGCCGCTCTGACCATCCTGCTACAGTACATTGATATGAATGGGAAAGCCTGTTCTACTCTCATTCAATTTCTATGGGGTGAAAACTTTTAATATTTGTAATTCAATCATTTGTTGAAATCTGTTTTCACTTTGACATTAGGTCAAAGGTCTTCTTTTTTTGGTTGATCAGTGTAAAAAAAAAGCCACATTAAATCTACTTTGATTCAATGTTGTAATACAATGAAACATGAAAACTTCCAAGGGGGTGAATAATATTTTGCAAAAAGACTGAATTTTGACATAAAGCCACTGATTTTAATCATGATTAACAACCATGACCACAGTATTAGGCAAAATGTAATTACATTTTTGGCATTATGGTGCAGCCCTGGCCTAACATGAAGAATAATGTGTCAGAGGGTAGAAATGATCACAATCACGAAGGCAGGAATGCAGGTTTACACTTTGCTGTAATCCATTTATGTCGACTCCAGGGCCAATCAGACAGCTACCTCCATTAGAAACATTTAAAAACTTAAGAGATTGTTCCAATCCTTCCCCGCCTTTCCCTCTCAGGTGCCCAAGAAACAAAATCTTTATACCTTCCACATGGTGAGAGTTCAATAATGCTGCTGTTAGCAGTATACTCTTTACTCTGTCCTTCTCATCTCTCTCCCTCTGCATTCTATGCATCCAGCCTCCCTCTCCAACCCCTCCCGAAAAAAAGCCCTGAGCGCCTGCCAGCGGTCCAAGGTAATTAAATTACTTAGCAAAGTTTACTTAACAGTAAATGGTTAGCAAAATTTAAGGTGATTGCAAATTTGCTTTCATTCCACTTCAATGGCTGGACTGTTTAAGGCTCGTCTGCAAATAATTAGCACATACATTTGCATCAAAATCGTTTATACCATATGTTGCAAAATTATGGAAAGCAGCAAATTAAAAATATTCTTTTTCTGTTATGGAAATGTCTACATGTTGAGAGGAGAGAGAGAGAGAGAGAGAGAGAGAGAGAGAGAGAGAGAGAGAGAGAGAGGAAGGAAGGGAGGAGGGAAAGATATTACCATGTGTCTCCAAACACCGACAACAAGGAGGAGAGAAAAAGGAGGGAGGAGGGCGCAAAAATGATTCAGTTTGGATTTGAACATACTCATGACGGTCTTTTTCAAGAGCTCACCAGATGCTGTTTGAAATCTGCCCACAGAAGAAAAACAAAGCCTTCTCAATCCCTCACTCTCCCTCTCTTTCTCACACACATAAACAGAATCAGAGAATTTCCTCTAAGTGGCTCTCTCTAGTATACAGTATATATTGTTCACTAATGGCACCTACACACTATATGACGCTCAAAGTCATCAGACCGCTGTACTGATCACATTACACGACTGCCTGTCTTATAATGGGCTATCTTGAGGTTGTTGTGACATTTCGCTTGGAGGAATCCCCGACGAGTCTGTCTGGTCTCCAAACTACGTTTAGTCAACAAAACACACGCCAGAAGGGATGCTTGATGCGAGACCACGCACGAGACAGGAGTTCTTTCCTCCAAAAATGCAAGAAGCTAGCGATCCAAGTTGTATGTGCGCCGATTTGCAGCGAAAAACCAAGATAGAAAAATAAAAGAATATGGAAGAGAGAATGGTTGGTGAGACGAGGGCAGCGAGGATCGTCTGTTTTGCAGAGAGAGCTGGAGGTAAATGAATAATTTCGCAATGAACGCAGGTAGCTGCCTGCTCGTATTGTGACGCGACAAGGTCATCTTTGTTTTTCTTTCAAAAAGCCATGATCGCCGATGTTCTGTTGCAGGTGTTAACGACTCCTCCCGCTGACATTCCCCTCGCCCTGTATCTTCAAAACGTTCTCATCCCAACTCGTCACATACGGCCGCTTTGTCACGCCCCTTGGCGTCACTTTAGGTTTAGGCAACAAAAGCACAAGGTTTTGGAAAACAAATACACGGGCTTAAAACTACTACATCTGTAAAGAGAAAATAAAACTGAACGTTGTGAATACGGGTGTGCGGCGGTATCACACGCCGACGGCCGTGACAAAGCGTCAGTATTTGACGTTCTGGGAATAAGAACGGGCTGGTATATTGTGCTCTCACTGGCTTTAGGCCGTCGCTGCTGTCATTGCCAGTCAAAACAATTTTCACACTACAGGATTTGGACTCGCAGACAGGTCTAGATACTCAACCTGCTAGATATATCTTGGGTATCTGTGACGCGTCTCTCAGATTGTGTCTTTGAGAATTCAACACAGCGATCGTCAATCACAGGAGCGAGCGCCGGTTTGCCTCTGATCTGGGGCTTTTGTTGGCGATCTCCAAAAACTGCTGGCGAGTGGAAAAATCGGGGCTAAAATCGTGTAGTGTGAACCCGCTATGAAGCAAGGCAAGGAAAGTTTGTACATTAATTTGACAAGTACTTTTTACACCGTAGACGTTCAATCTCCAAAAAAAAATTAAGGATAACTGACAACAACAAAATATGAAAACATGGAATCTGGCAAAAAAATATAAAAAACCCCCAGGAAAAACACCTACTCATGCATCAAACATAGTATATATATATATATATATATATATATATATACACTGTTAGCACTGTCGCCTCACAGCAAGAGGGTCGCAGGTTCAAATCCGGCTTGGGGCCCTTCTGGGTAAAGTTTGCATGTTCTCCCTGTGTTAGTGTGGGTTTTCTCCGGGTTCTCCGGCTTCCTCCCACAGTCCAAAGACATGCAGGTTAGCTTAATTGTTGCCTCTAAATTGCCCGTAGGTGTGAATGTGAGAGTGAATGGTTGTCTGTCTCTATGTATCAGCCCTGTGATAGTCTGGCGACCTGTCCAAGGTGTAACCCGCCAGCCCCGAATGGGAATGGGATAATGGGATAAGCGGTTACAGATAATGGATGGATGGATGTTTGGTCTATGAAATGTCAGAAAATATGAAAACTGCCAAAGGAGACGCCTTCAAATATCTTGCTTTGTCCAGCTAACAGTCAGATCCCCACATGTGAGCAGCTGGAACCAGAGAGTGTTTGGCATTATTGCTTGCCAGATGACCTAAAAGATTATTATATGATTATCAAAATAGCAGACCATTAATTTTCTGTTGACCTACAATTAATCAACGAAGAGTTTCAGCTCTAATTGATTACCTTATTTTAATGAGGGCCGCAACTAACACCTTTTTTCATTAGCAATTCATCAAAATGGCCGAAGTTGACATATTCAAATTTCTTGTTTTGTTGGCACAACAGTCTAAAACCCCCCAAAATGTAGTTTGATATCACAGAAGACTGAGAAAACCAACCAATATATATCATAATAATTTTCATATTTGAAAAGCTCGAACTGTTAGTGTCAAATTTGCAAAATAGTAAGATGGGAGGATGAGAGGCGTGGGGGGGGGAGGGGGGGGGGGGGGGTATCACAAGCTTACTATAGCAAAGAGAAAACCAGGGCGCAGCAGGACCTGCGTTTATTATACCCATAAAACAAACCAAAAATCAATTGTACATAAAACTCTGATCCATACAGTCCTTAGGTCACTCGGCCCGCCCCGTCATTGACAGACACCTTTGAACTGGAGGTTCTTATTTCTTACTGAGTAAATAAAATCCACTTGTAGGTGCGGAGACACCACAGAGATCCATCTCAAACACATCCTTTCTTTAAAGTCACATCTTAAAGCGTAAACAGACTTCTTTTGAGAGAGCAGCAGCTTGAGGCACAGGGCTCTTACTATGAGGTATGGCTCTCTAACTGAGCTCGACAAACCCTTCCATCCATCCATCCACCCCTCTCATCTGGAGGTCAGTCGGTCCGCCACCAGTGTCAATCTGCTACTGAGTGAGCGGCGGGGGCTGTTTGATAAAAGCTTATTCAGGTATTTGGGTCCTGTGTAACTGGAGGCTGCTCGCTCGCTCTCTCTCTCTCTCTCTCTCTCTCTCTCTGTGAGACATAATTACGACTGTTGACTGGAACAGTGAGGTAATGGCACATAAATCCAGCTGATCAATGGTTACAGAGACTAAATTACAGGACATCCCTGCGCCATTATCCTCCCGAAGGACGACAGGAGACACATTCCTGCACAGATGCACGAGGGGGATTTCTGTTGCTGTTGTGTAATTGTTCCGGCTTGAATATTTCACACAAAAAAGTTCAACCAACAAAAAAAAAAAAGGAAACCAAAATGAATGTATCAAACTAAATCCTCTCCAATGCAGCAGCTAACCTGGAAGCATCTCTGCTGATTTGTTAAGTTGAGGCTTTTAAAAGTGGTGTTCAAAAAGTGCTGCAGGGTAAACGTTAGCAAATCTTCTCCATGGACCGGGCTGTTTTAATCATTAAACTACGTGAGTCATGATTAGCTGTTTTATTCGCAACCCCTTTTTTTTTCCTGCTCCCTCTCATCTTTGACTGAACCTTTAAGGTTAAATCTGAAAATCCAAATTCAGCAGCAGTAATATGCGAGACAAAGCAGAACATTAAAAACAACCCCTGGACCTCAAAACAAAATAACCATATTCTTTTAAAAAAAAGCTGTCAACACGTTGTTTGCCATCTTTTGGCTCAAAAATAAGCCCTCGTTTCAGTAAAAAAACTGCTGGTTAACTGCAGTTAAGTGGCGTGCTGCTGTTGCTGTTACAATAACACCTTTAGCAAAGACAACATGTGGTTAGGTGTTATTACTGGGTAATTCCCTTGTGTTTTTTTTTTACAGAGAAATCCCCTTTAACATGAAGGTCAACGCTGACTGCCGTTTGTGACAATCACCTTAGTCGCGTCGCACAAAAAGCGGCGCTACGACCGGAGTGACGGCGATATGATGAAGATGGATAACGTGTGATGACTGTTATTCGCCGCCTAACAAATCCGGTGCTGCATACCAGCGATGACTGCTAAATCTTAGGGAGGTGACGATGAAAGTACAGAAGTGGCAGAGGGGAAAATTGAAAAATGAGAAAGGAGGAAAACAAGTTTATAGAGAAAAGACTTGGGCCTTGTAAAGAGCCGGGTCTCGTCTCAGTCTCCCCATCCCCGTCACCTCTTACCCAGGCAGAACAAAGGGCGGCAGCCTCCTAAATGTGGCGCATTAGCCCTTTAGTTCCAGAGGGGGTAAGGTGACACCCTCCATGTATGTGGTCTGTTCAGCACACATCTGTCAGGGCCTAAGGGGGTGGGCTGGGGCGCTGGGAGGGAGGGAGGGAGGGATAGCGGGTACTGCAAGCACAAGGAAGACGGAGGAAAGAAGCGGAGAGCTCGAGAGAAAGGGTGTGTGTGTGTGTCTGTGTGTGTGTGTGTGTGTGTGTGTGTCTTCAGGACCCCTGCTGCGACTGAGAAGCCTAATACCCCGTATTTACTGTGGAAGAATTAGTACCATCGCATGATGCTGCTAAGCTTGGCTGGTCCCCCCCTCTGCCTCTTTATGTCTGTCACTTGATATAAAGCTGAGATATAAACAGACAGAAAAAACATGCGGACACAAACAAGAGAGACACTCCTACAGATAGAAACTAACATGCACCTCAACGCTGAGTGTTGATGATACCGTACACACATGTAATCACAACATCCCTGTTCAATTCTGGCCGAGGGACCATTTGACGAATGTCCCTGAATTTTCTAGTAATTCTCTCCTCTAAACTCTCTCAAAAATAATTTGTAAAAAAAAATAATAATTGAATTTTATAATAGTTTTTTCTTAACTTTAGGATTGTCTTTTTGCTTGTTTTACATCAACACTGGTGGACTTTTTAAACTATATGAATGCATTATCTGTAACACAAATTCTTATGGAGGTAGCACGGTTTCCTCTTACAGAATTATTGATATTAAGAGTACTGAAATACAACAATTTTCACTACAATTTCCCTACAAAGTTGAATGGGAGTCAACAGTGCCAATGTCACAGTGGAAATGAGCAGCAAAATAACGTATAATCTTTACACCATTATATTCAAACTTTGTATTTTATATATGTATTTATTCATTTTACAATTTTATAACTTAATTATTGCTAAAAGTATGAAATTAAAAGTTTTATTAAAAAAAAAACATTAATGATGCCTACATTTGACACAAACAATCACACATCTAAGTTATATTTTACAACCTGAAAACTTGAAAACAACACCCAAAAATTCAATAAGATTATTTTGCAAATCAAAATTCCTAATTAGTGGGCGACGCGATAGTGAATTCCCCTACTCTCTCTCTCGCCACATTTCCTGTCTCTCTACACTAAATCGCTATCAAATGAAGGCATAAAATACCACCCAAAACAAGAAACAATCCTTATTAGTTAGAATATTAGTTGTGAATTGCACCACTTATTAAATACTGCTGGGAATTACAGTAGTCAGTGTTATAGTTTTAATAGTGCAGCCACAGTTATGAACCAAATACCGAGTTTTTCAACATTACTAAAATCAGAAAGGAGAAAACTTCTCCCTACCGACTCCAGCCAGGTGTCAAACTTGGAACAAACCAATAGAGGAAGTTAATTCAGACCAGTGAGCCCCTGCCAAGTTCAAGCCTCTGATGAGATCTTAAGGATTGTTTGTTTTGCTGCTGTCAAAGGTTCAAATAGGGAGAAGACGGAGGTTTTGATGACCCCTGGCCCTCGGGTCCTTAGTGGGTGTTCTGCAAACACTCCCTATTGACGTGTGGATAAGGAGAGGCCCGCCGCCGCGCACAGTGCTTATGCTCATTTGAGTGGAAATGGACACCGCTCTGAAAAGAGCCAAGGACCCAGCAAGTGGCTGAAAAGAAAAGAGTATAATACATATGTAAGGGTGTCGTGGCTGCTGTGTGTGTGTGTGTGTGTGCGCATAGAAGTATATATGAATGAAAGTATTTTCTTTTGTGAGTGCTTTAAGACTGCTTCAGTACATGTATATTTGTGATGGATGTAGCGAGCATATACTGACGAATCAAACATACGGAGGTTGCCACATAGAAACCGACACTGCTGCTTTATGCCATGACATCCCCTTTATACTTTATATACTGTCCAACTACGTCCAGCTGAACTTCCTCGACCTGTGCAGGAGGATTTCCTAAAATCTGGCCACCGCAGGCTGAGATAAATAATGAATTCATCTCTGTTAACTGCGATTTTCTGACGACCATCTTTGAAAATCAGATATTTCAGAATAATGAAATGATCAATGTCATGATTCATAATTTTATTTAAAATCCATGTATTTTATGCACATTATGACAATAATACGCTCAGGCCTGTTTTGTTATCATAAAGGTCATAAGAATTATTAAAGTTACAAATAATGATATTGTGAAAATGATCTCATTATTGATGAAATTAGCAAGTGAATTTGTCTTGGAAATATGGGGTGTAGTGTGTGTGTGTGTGTGTGTGTGTGTGTGTTTGATATGTAGGCCAAGCAGGAAGTGACCCATAAACATATCCATCCAGCTCTTTCATTGGGGGCCAGTGTTGCCCTCCTCCTCTCACCTCCTCATCCCACTCCACACACACACACACATGCACACACACACACGCACACACACACACTCTCAAAGCCCCCAGTGAGCGCTAAGCAGGCCAGCGGGCCAGCCGAGGGGGCTCATTACAGGTCCACAGAGCCCCCCAACACAAAGGCCTGAGCCGCTTTAGCCATGGGATGATCTGCTCTCTACTGACTAGAGAGAGTCCATAGACGGACAAAAGGAGGGAGGGAGGGAGGGAGGGGATGGGAGAGAAAGAGGTGGAGGAGAGCAGAGCAGAGGAGAGGAGAGGAGAGCCACGGGCTTTAAGGATGTCAGGAGACCCCGAGAGAGAAAGCCTGGCGGGCGCTCAGAGAGGAACGGAGGGAAGGAGGAGGAGGCTTAAGCTCCACGGCTACGTCAGGACATTAACATTCACACAACCTCCCAACATCTGCTGCTTCCTTCTCGCCCTCCATCCCTCCCTCTTTCCATCCCTATCTCCCTCCGTCCGCTAACAACGCCGGAACAAAGACGGTGAGACGGAGAGCGAGAGGACAGATAGACGGAGAGAGGGACGAGAGGAGAGATGGATGAATTTAGATGATTTGGCGGTTTAGCAGCTGCAGGGTCAGAGGACTTGAGAGGGAAAAAAAAGATACCCCTAATATTTTCTAATTATACAAACATGATTTCAATTAGCGAGGGCACTCAATGGTTAATCACAAAACAGAGGGAAGGCAGCAGAAAACACGGCTGAAATAAAATTACAAATCAGTCCAAGTACCGAATATAAACCGCTTCATCAAGTTAATGTCCATTTGTATTTTACTGTATATCGTTATGAGTGATATGATCACAGGCACCCGAAGGCCTGAAACAGGCCAGAATTTGCTCTCTGGTGAAGACAATCTTTGACTGAGCCATAAACCTGTTCTTCTGGAAGCCTCCAGGAGAGAGAGGAAAACCAGAGACATGTCCAGAGCATTAAACCCTCTCCTCTAGTCCGGCGTCTGGCCCTGGGCCTGCGTCTGCACTCTGCACCAGTCTGGCCCGCTGCACTCAAAGCCACATGCTCAGTTTTATGATGCTTCACCACCATTAGTGCAACATTAGCCTTGAGGTGGCAGGGCAAGGGAGAGCGGTGTGTCCGACATACAATGGAGAACATAATTGAGCGAAGGAAAACAGAAGTCAAATTGTCCCTCCCCCACTCCCAAATATCCCAAATTCCCACATGTAAACTATGTGATCAATTAAAAGTATGATGAAGTACATAAAATATGCTTTACAAAGTTCAAAATCAGTGAAATCGCAGAAAAGGATTGCAGCTTTGTTCTGTGTCCCAAAACAAGCCAAGTTTTAAGTGAGGTAAGAGTGTGTGGCTGCTGGGTGCTTTATAGATGATGTATAGATGCCTGGTTCTTTCATATATTTCCTGTGGTGAAATTAGAGCCCTGTTCTGAAGTGCTGGGTCTGTGTGTGTATTTGTTAGTGTGTGTGTGTGTGTGTGTGTGTGCGTGTGCATGACTGTAAACATGAAGACATCTTTCTCCACAGTCAATCTCTGCCTGTCACATCTGGCTCGCAACTCTACCCCTCGAATACACACTGGAATATATACACCACGTGCATGGTGACATCTATGACTTATGTACTGGGAGGAGTGTTTGAAATTAAGCTGCAGTGAATATGGGCCCAGAAGCACTCAGAGAGCGGAGAGCAGGAGAGTGTGTGTATGCATTTGTCTGTGAGTGTGTGTGACATTGTGGTAGTGTGTGTGTGGGGAGGGGTGCTGCGAGTCTGTGTGTGGGAAAACAAGTACAAAATCCGTCCAGGTCCAGAGTGGAGTGTGCATATTTGAGACTGAGGCTCATTTCCAGCTCAGAAAAAAATCTGTGGTAAGTTTGGCTAAAAAATAAAGTCTTCATATTTTTAATATTACTGATGTACACATTTTACAATTTTATTTTTCTAATCCAGTCCATCTAGACCTCAGGCTCGGGATTAAAGTCAGCACCTTTAAGTCTAAGGCCGGTGCCACTCGTACGTGTACTACATGGGAAAAAATCAATGCAGCATAGTATTGCGATATTTTGCGTGGCAATATTGCATCGATAGACAGACGTCAAGTATCGAGCTTTTATTATATAAACTATTAACGTCTGAACAATCCGGTCGCTATTCTGTCTTTCAGAGGTTGTAGCGGTTGAAGCTAGAGTGAAGATACTGGCATCATATGAAACTAGAAAACCGAAAGGAATCGATTGGTACCAACCATGTCACGTTAGCTTGTTAGCGGGAAGAACGCAAAATAACGCAAAATTTTGGCGTGAAAAAACTGGCATGGCTATTTTCAAAGGGGTCCCTTGACCTCTGACCTCAAGATATGTGAATGAAAACTCGGTATCTTATTAGATAAAACAGATGTTGACAAACTTTATAATTTGAAGTTGAAAAAAAGGTAATAAATTGCAATACATCTTATTGCAATACTCGGCATATCGCAAAATGTTTAAAATCGTATCGTGACTTAAGTATTGTGATAATACTGTATCGTGGGGCCTCTGGTGATTCCCACCCCTACTACACAGTACAAAACTGGACAAGCTTCTTGTCATCTACATGCATAAAAGTAAATAAATGTCCAAATAATCAGCATAAAAAGGTACTTTATCTCCAAATATATTACCACAAATACATTGTAATCACTTGCGACTGCATAGCCCTAGGGTGATATCACAGGGGTATATTTATGAATGACAGCAGATGTAGCTGAACAAATTGATATGTGACATTTATGCGTAGGCAAAGTGGTGGACCGACCGACTGACACCGTCATCCCTCGAGCCACGGCGCTATCGTGGCTAAAAAGGTATATTGACAGAAAAGCGATCCATCACAGTGAGACAGACTACAGACAGTATTCTCACACTCTGCGTTCAAGATAGCATCCCTGAACGAGTGAGTGACCACAACTGGCAAGTGTCAGACCACGGCAACAGCTCTGAACTGCACTGTAACAAACAAAAAAAAAAAAAAGAAAAAGGGAAGAGAAACGGAGTAATCCTCCACATACCTGCAGCCTGCAGGACCAGGTGCATCCGGACTTTAGCCTGCTCTGCTGGAGTCTGCAGAAGACAGATAAAACAAAAGCAGAAAATTAAGTCATCAATAACAATGTGATATTTTTAATTGACTCTAACAAAGAGTTTCTCATTCTTCTTAGACAACTACAGAATAGAGCCGGTTCAGGAGGTGAATGTCCCATTCATTTACTCCATCGACGTTTCAGAAAATCCTTATATAAAGAGCCTTAAGCATGAAACCAAGCCAACCAGCTACGAGATGAATCGGGACCGTGAAACATTTGATTTGGGGCAAAAGAAAACCATTGGAAAACAGAAAAAAAGGCACAAGACCGTGTACATAATTATCTTAAGAGTGAAGGAACTACTCATTCCATAAACCATTGCGAATGGCGACTCACCACTTCTGGAAACTCCCGAAAAACTTTTTTAAACTAACCGTTGTCGATCTAAAATGAAGACAGATTCATCAACTTCATTTCTAATTTCTCGCTTCAACTGTTTTCAGAAACGCATTTCGGTGAACTATTTTCATAATATAAGAGAAAGTTTCCAAACGAGCCGCCATGTTGGCCCGGGTTAAAATCGGGAGCAGGCCGAGGAGTCGCACATACGAGCACGTAACCTCACTAGCCGTTCACGGGTGCGGTAAACATTTCTATGGTAACAGCGAGCTCCACCAAGCAGAGTGGGAAGTGTAGTACCTCTCTGTGACATCGCAAATAATACATGTTTTTCTTAAAACAAGGTCGGACTTGAGGCTTTGTTTCACAATCTCTCGGCTCGCGGTAAGTCTACCCTGGATGGTTACGACATTATGGCTAATAATCAAAATCCCGATGCAGAATATGAATGGGATTTCACTTCCGGAACCGCACTATTGAGCTCTATACCACCCTGCTGCCTGAGATATCACAAAGCGCGGTTTATAACACGACAGACAGCCCCCACACTGACACAACTTTATCTATGTAATCTAGCTGCAAAACTGTCGTGTCCCGAAGGCTGAAATACATTTTACCCATGACGATAATCTTTAACTGCAACCATTAGAGCGAACGTTCCCTTAAACTGTCCTCACGGAGCACCGAGGGACAACTTCAGCAATCTACCAGTCTAATCATCTGTATAAAAAAAAAACCCTGCTGGTGAAAAACAGAAAGCAACAACATCTCTGACACACCAGGGAGAATCAATGAGGAAGAGATGAAGAGAAATTTAGAGACAAAGAGGGAGAGTGAGAGGAGAAGAGAGAAAACAAAAGCTGCTGTAACAAGTCTTTGGAGAGTTGGATGAGAGGGCACAGAGAGCACATTTTACAAAGATCACAGCCGAAGACTCAACATATTCCCCCATCCCGTCGTGTGTGTGTGTGTGTGTGTGTGTGTGTGTGTGTGTGTGTGTGTGTGTGTGTGTGTGTGTGTGTGTGTGTGTGTGTGTGTGTGTGTGCATCCGAAACGCTTAGCGGGCATGAACGGGGGGAGGGCCTTGTGCTTTGACAGCTGTATTGGGAGGCGCAGCCCATTTTCCTGACATGCCCTCAAAAGGGTCTTGCTGTAATTCCAATATCACTGCTATTAGATTTGAGGGTCTTAATTGTCAAGGAAGAATGATGGCTACGACAGGGGCGCGGAGCTGTAAAAGGCGAGCGAGCCGCAGATTGCTCTCGGAGGTTTTTTTTTTCCACAGCGGCCCTCGTTACCATGCAGCGGTGGAGACTGTGTGTAGGATTAGAGAGAAATTAAATGCTAATGGGGATGGGATCTGAATCCGCTGCCTGGGAGCATCATTTAGACGACAGGGCCGGGGCGTCGCTGACAGGCAGCGCTTCCTCCCTCCTCCTCCTCCTCCACAGACAACTCGGCTCTTCCTCCCACCATTCCTTCTCCCGGCGTCCCCGCCCCACCCACAGCAAAAAAAAAAAATCTGATTTATC
Source organism: Sebastolobus alascanus (assembly GCA_916701645.2). NCBI lineage: Eukaryota > Metazoa > Chordata > Actinopteri > Perciformes > Sebastidae > Sebastolobus > Sebastolobus alascanus. The sequence goes on along the minus strand of CAKAOJ020000067.1, from coordinate 3,100,886 downwards.
AAACTGTAAACTTGTCACTTTGTAAAAACGTCACTTCTCGGTGGCAGCCGGGGAAATATAATGACCCCCTTTAATGTGGCGATGTCAGGGTGCCGTATTCTAGACGGGGACGCACATCAAGGCACTGCAGACAGACTGACGCGCACTTAATGCAACATGGATGTGTGTGTGCGTGTATCCCCCTGTAGCAGGTGACATAGGGGATCACGCTCAGACTGACTGGCACTGCTCGACAGCTGAAATTACTAATCACTATTATGCTGGAGAAGAGGAGGAACACTTGAGGCCTTCACCCACACACAGATGTATACACACACACTTTCTATTCCCCCCTCATGAAGAAGTGATACGGGCAACGTTTTTCTCGCTTTTTGGCATCTTCTTTACAGCAAAAGGAAGGATTACATGCCATAAAATAAAAGTCCTGTAACCCAGTTAAACGGTGCAGGGTTTAGCCCGCCGAACAATTAGAGCGACACGGGAGTCGGTCTCGGTGCAACCAGTCATTTAAAGCAATAACGCATCACATCTTTAACTAACCTGATCATTGTGTGCCGCGTGCAATCATCTTAGTTACAGTTTATCACGACGCCCCCCTCGGTAATTACATTAGCATTCGTTTACATTGGCCTTAAGGCATGTGTGAGTCCGTGCATCCTCAATTCACAAACACACACACGCTATCCTGCCAGCTGTGGGTAACACAACACTGAATCACACAAGATAGAAAACTGCTGCTGCTGCGTTCGCTGTCACTGTTTCAAACAATTTACTCTTCTCACGACACAAATCAGTGATGTCAAAGCAGTTATCACCCTGTAAATGAAAAAAAAAACCACCTGCTTTAACATCAATGACTGGCCAGAGGTGTGCAACATGCTGAAAGTTTTAAGGCTCTTTCATAAGCCAACATTTAGTCCATTTAATCAACCCCTGGCGCTGTTCGTTTGGGCAGTTGTGAACGCAATAATACGCAATAATCGTACTCCGGTGCAGACCAAAACAACCAGTCCGAGAGGTGGTCTTAGACCGCTTCCAAGCTAACCAAAACACAGGGGATTCAAAGTCTGCGATTCCCTGCATAGATGTGGCAGCTCTTGAGACAAAAAAAGATCAATTCGCTCCTTTGTACACGCCCCCCAGCAACTTATTTTTCTTAATTTGGTCCGCTTTAATTTGTGCACTGTGAAACCGAACCAGACTAAATAGAAAACGAACCAAAAGTATCAATTTCACTCTGATTCGGACTAGCCAAACGGACAATGGCTTGTGAAAGCGCCCTTAGTAGAGAGCATCATAGAAGTTTTCTGCCATGTGTTCTTCCTGCCTATAAAGAACTAAATGAAGGCGGAAACGGGCTAATTAATATCAAATTATCAAGTGATAAAAGATACTCAGAAGTCAACTCACAACTAAGCAAACATAATGATACAGAACACACAAGCACACACACACACACACACATTGCATGTTTTCCCAACAAACTCTATTTTTCTCTCTAATTCACCCATGCGTGCCCGCTTCCTCTGTGTGTAATTCATTAGTAAACAATAAAAAGGCGTTAATTGTGCTCCCCAGAGGCAGATCTGTGTTCCCCCCACTGGGAAAGAGGCACCCGCTGCATCTGAAGTGGCTTCGCCCCTCAATTAGAAACTGCGCCTTTCCGACTCACACAAACAAACATGAGACACAGAGGGAAGGACTATGTGTGTGTGTGTGTGTGTGTGTGTGTGTGTGTGTGTGTGTGTGTGTTTAGAGGGAGTAAGGTGGGAGTGTGTGTTGGGAATGAGCAGCGCAGGGGCTTTAGATTATCACACTGTGAGGAGAGGGGGAAACAGGCAGAGGGGGACAAAAGACAAGACAGACAGACAAAGTTTCTTTTGTTTTCTTCAGAGCACAGGAAATATAGCAGACAAAAAGATGGGAGAGTGCGAAGAAAAGGGAAGGTGAGGAATAAATTATGATGAAGAAGAAGAAGAAGATCACGGACCAAAGGCAGACAGGATCAGACATCGAGAGGAGGTTTCAGAAAGTAGAAACGTAGAGTTTTATTGTTAAGCATTCATATAGGAAATTAACTGCACTTATTCTTAGTCGGCTAACACTCATACGATTTTGTTGACTAATCGATTAATTGATTTAATCGACAGATCTGTAAAATCTGAGTTTCTCCACAAAGAATCACACAAAAGCACGATTTTAAAATCTTGTGTTTTCCAGAGATGTGCTCAGAAGTCTCTTGTAAATAAGTCAACGTGAAAAAGCATTAAAAAATAACTAATCGTCTAAAGAAATCTTAGTCGACTAAGACCACAATGACCAATTAGTCGACTATTAATTAGCCCTAACTGTAACACTGTTAACCTGAGAGCAGAACCAAGTGTCTCTCAATTCAGTGTCTTAATCGAGGACACCTTGATATGCAGACGAGGAGAACCACCACAAAACCTACGATTAACTGATCACCTGTTTAACTAACCGAGCCACGGCCGTCTTAAAGGCAGGATTTATGATAAACAACTACTTCGTACGACATGTCATCAAACCACGTTGGATGCAAAAAGCGTTTACGGCTGTTCCGAACGACAACATTCAAAGGCTGCGGGTGACAAGCTGGCCCTCATATAGAGAAGATAAGCTGCAATAATTGTTTAAATGAGAGAATAACGGTGCACACTTTCAGACGCTTCTTCCTGGAGGGAATTCATAGCGAATAAAGGGCCTAAAGAATGAAAAAGGGCCTGATAGATAAGTTCAAATCACGCCTCGCCTTTCCTCCACACACCTGGCCAATCGCTGCGAATGATTATTTCAGTTTTATATGCCCATGCTTTGAGATTATCTGTCTCTTGTGCCTTTCAGCTGAAACACAGAAGGAGCCCTCTCTCTGAATGCTTGTATATGTTCATGAAATCTAGTCATGCATGTATGGTGCAATGTATTTTTCCTCTCTCTCTCTCTCAAGGTGTTAAGGAACACCTTTTTTTTTTTATAAACATCCTCCTTTTCAAGCAGCTGTCATAAAAAAAATCTACTATTATTGGGATATTATCGCCAGCACTGACACCCACGCCCGTTTGACTCGGTCTAACTCTTTCCCTGAATGTGACAGGAAGTCCTGTATGCTCACGGCAGGCCTCCGGCTTGTTCCCTTACCTCACCACAGCGATGACAGACACACTGAGACACGCTTCGCTGAGCCTAAGTGCCCAGCGTCTGTCCCATTAGTCAAAAATAAACACGTCCCATTAGAAAAATAAATAACCCTCACTCGGCTTGGTAAAAACAATGCTACACTGTGTATAATGAGGTACCGCATGCAGGAAATTTCATCTATTTGTAGTCATGCTCTGGTCCAAGGGACTATTATTATTATTATTGTTATTGGGCCTGAGGCCGACCAGACAAAGCAAAGGATGGTGGGTCAGCGGATGAATAAACGCCTGTTAGAGAGGCGGAATAAAGGTCAGATAGCTGCATCTGGCCAGACTGTGGTCAATAATTAACTCCCTCTATCGTACCAAAACAACAAGAATTAATTTATGACTGAGCAGAAAGAGAGACAAGAAAAAGAGAAAGACTTTTAAAAAAAGTACGGTTGAATAGCAGACATCGACATACAAGCAGAAGAACAACAGTTTTAGCTACTTTTAGTCATCCTCTCCTGATATAATCTGTCCATCCGTTCATGTTTATATAATCCTTCACTCAATCTACGATGACCACATCCAGTTCAGGTGAGACACGAACAAAAAGTGAGTGAGTGAGGAGGAGACCGAGGGGAGAGAGCGGGACAATGAAGCAATGAAGGGTTAGATAGATACTGTAGGTCAGAGAATCAGAGCGAAGTGCTGCTGGTCTTTCCTGATGATTAGTTGAGCTCCAGAATCGGCCGACACAGTAAACCATCATCTGCCGGGCAGCTCCGAGGAGCGAAAGCCTGCAGCTCATCTCATCTCTACTACAACTCCACCTCTCAACAGAACATGAGATATATATGCTGCCGTGTGCAAAAAAAATTTAAAGAGAAAATTAAAGGTCATATTGATAACATTTTTATGTAGACGAACATTTTTTTTAGAAAATAATACGTCCAGAGGGCCTTTAGAAAGGTGCCGAATAAAAGTATGGCTTTTCCTAAAATAATTATTATGATTGTGAATTCAATCATTTTAAAAATGTTGGCGGGACCAAAATGAATGTTTTGTTTATCTCTGTGGAAGATATCGGATGTTTGGTTCCCACTTCTAACAAGGCTTGTGAGCCATTAGTAAAATGACGTTGGTATCACGTGGTATCTCTGGGTCGTCAGTTAGTGTGGAAAAAAACGGATAAATGGCTGAGATTGACGGTAAGTGCGTGGCAACGACTTGTTGTGAAGCAAATGTAATGGAACTGAATGCGACATCTAGTTGTTGAATGTTATCAATGTTATCAACAGCACCTTTAAAACAGATTCCTTTGAAAATCTGTATTTAATACCATTAAAGTTTCTGGATTGCTGTTGAAAATGACAACATGAGGTATTAGTTAAGTATTGTCTCATTATAAACCTGCATTCAAATATGATAAAAGTAGGGATGCACCGATACCGATACTGGATCGGATATCGGGCCGATACTGACTCAAATAGCTGGATCGGATATCGGTGACAATGGGGCCGATCTATTCAATTCAGCTCTATGTTTATACAGTATACTATATCCATGATAGATTTGAATTGTAATTCCTGTTAATTTTGAAGATTTTTTTTACCAAGCTGGTGTACGATTTATTATTGTAATAATAAATAACAACTCAGTAAATTTATATCTACAAATCTATATCTGTCATTTCTTGTCATATTCAGTTTGACAAAGTTAGGAAGGCAATGTTTAAGTCAGGCCTGATGTTGTCTTACACATAACAGAATGATCCCAGTCACTTCCACACAGTGAGGAATACAGCTTATTAATTAAACACTGGTATCGGATCGGTACTCGGTATCGGCCGATACCCAAAGCCCTGGTATCGCTATCGGGACTGAAAAAGTTGGATCGGTGCATCCCTAATAAAAGCTACAGTATATAAGGTGAGCAACCACATATTCTTCCACTGCTCAGTGACTTAATTGTTCACAGTCCTTTATAACCGTCCAAGTTAATTTCCACTGAAAATAAGGAATGCAGTGCCAGATACTCAATAACAAACTTATTTTGGTCATTTTAAACATTGATTTCCTACATACAGTATTTTCAACATACTTATTATTGAAGATTATTAGTTTTAAAGATAATAAGTTATCATTTTCTTAGTGCCGAGTAGGGGTGTAAGAAAATATCGAGTATCGCGATATTATGTTTTGTGATACTGTATCGATTTTTAATTAATAGATCACATGCAAAGATTAACTCAGTCAATACTTTATTTCCTTTGCAAAGAGATGTGTCCTCTCAAAGTAGTGCTATGATGTTGGATGTTACGTGGACTGTGATAACTCCCACTGTCCTGATTGCATAAAAAAAGTGAACTTTTTTTACTCAGATTTTATGCATATGGTGTAGTGTGTTCTTTATACTATGACAGTTTTCCTAAAATTAGATTTTACAAAAATCGCAATATATCGCCTTGCTTACAGTATCGCAATATATTAAATCATAACCCTGTATCATTATACATGATACGTAACGTATCGCCAGATTATTTCCAATACACATTCCTAGTTCTGACATAAACCAAATTCAAACTGTCAAAATAGTGTATGCCCATGAAGCACAAAATCCACAAGGACAGATTGGAGTCTATGTTCTCTTAGTAAAGTAAGTTTACCAACGAGCCGGCCTCCCAAAAACGTTCAAGTGCATTTCTTTAACAGGTAAATAAAATCACCCCTGCTGTAAAAGATTGTGATTACTTTACATTCTTATAAAACTAGCGTTTGAAACAAACTTTAACGGTAAAAGCTCAAGGTCAACAGATAAATTGCAGTATTGTAAACATGCACATTGAGAAATCCAGTAAAAATGCAACAACACTCTGGATTCAAACAGAGTTTGAGACCTTGGTCACACATTATCCTTCTCCCTATATTCTACCTAAAAAGTAAAGAATCTGAATGAATAAATGAGTGAAATGTGGGTTTGAGTAAACCCACCTGACAGTTTCAAACGTCTCTAAAACACCATCTTGAGTCCATCTCCTGTAACATTCATCTTAATTGCACCACTGTGACCATTATTATCTGTCAATAAACAGTTTCAATATACACTCTCTCTAACTCTCTTCATGCTGGAGTTGATATGCTCAATATTCATCTCATTATATTTTTAAAGTCTTCATCTGTTTCCATTTTCTTTCATTTGTTGCATTTCGCTCAGGCCTCCTCCTCGTCTCCTCTTCCTCCTCCACGCCTCCCCCCCAAACAAACACACTGATATATCCCATACCCAAAAGAGGACAGGGGAAAACAGAGCCCCTAGAAAATGCAATATTTCTGTTTTTAATATCGAGGTCTATAAGATCAGGGCAGAGATGGGTTCCATGGCAATATGTTTATTTATATATTTTATAAGGAGGAAAAAAAAAATCTGCCTATCAGTGTATGTATTTGGGGGGCCTGGGCCCACTGTATCGGAGCTCATCTTATATGAAAAATAATGTTGTGTATGGCTATACTTTTATATATAATGGCAATATGGGATCAGGGCTCTTTTACAATGTGCCATACTTCAGGCTAGGGCTAACAGCATTTTATGGCCCGCCAGCAGTTCATCTTCATGTCTCAGGCAGGCAGGAGCACTGCATAATAATGTCGTTTCCTGCCCCCAAATGCTATTTCACAGGCCGGGGCTCATTTCTCAAACTTCACCACTTTTACAATTTCCCAAACTTTTATTCCCGTCATTATTACCAACAAGATTTCATTACGTATTTAGAATGTAAACAAGTCTGAGTAATGACACTCCCCCGTCTCCCTGGAATCATTCCCGCTGATGGCTCTGCCGCTATCTCCGGCGCGCGTATTCGTACAAACGCACACACACACACACACACACACACACACTAAAACATGCACGTGCGTACAAATACACACATGCACTGCAGTTTGCCCACATACAACAAGTACACATACGTACACAAACTGCCCCAGCCGAGATACAACTCAAAGGCAGTAATTTACTACCCCATGTGCATGCGTGCATGTGTGCGCGCGTGCATGTATGTGTTCCCGATAAAAGGGGGAGGCGGTGGGGGGGGGTAAAGGGGGGTTGGGGGGGGAGAGACGGAGAGAGTTTTATACTCAACTCACATAAATCATGTAGAAGAAAAATGAGCAAATGTGCAGGCTAACTCATCTTCTCCCCATCCGGAGAAAATGAAATTCACTGGAATACCTATCAAAACTGCAATCATCCAGAGATAATATCTTCTTTGGTCTATCTGCACTTTCCGATTTAATTTCCTCCATGCCCTTGACATCCAGCGATACCATTAAGATGAAGCACATACAGTAAGGGAGTAGTTCTCACGTTTTGATATATGAGATCGCCGCGCTTAATGTAATATCATCATTTGAAAATTAATGCAATCTTTCTTTTGTTTGGGGGGGGGGGGTTGTTTTTTTGGAAACACTCAAGGAGCGAGCCATGGCGAGACGGGCAACGAGACGGGAGAGCGAAGACAGCGATGGGGACACATGAAAAGGAGACGGAAAAACAAGTGATACGCGAGAAAGGATGGAAAGACGGGGGGATACTTTGTATTTTGTGGCGCCCCCCCCCCTTCTTCTTCCCCCCCTTCGGTGCCAGAATGACATGCAATTACGTCTGGGCCTGCCCCGAGTCAGAGGTCACTCAAATTACTCCATCATTTAGCCGCGCCGTCGAGATGAGAGAGAGAGAGAGACCACCCCACCCCCCTTCCACATCCTCCCAACCCCCGCCGCCACATCAAATATCATGAAATCATTAGTGTAATAAGCATGGAAATCTGTTTGCAGATTATCAACACCCCCCGCCTACCCCTTCCCCTCCTTTATCTGCCCAGAATCTCTCTCTCTCTCTGAGCCGTTTTCACCTCTTTATCCTATACAATCATATTAGAGAGGAAGAAAGACAGACGGAGACAAAGACATACAAAGAACGAGAAAGAGATACAGTGAGAGATAAAGAGAAAGTGTTTAATGAGACAATTACAGACGCAGAATAAAGAAAAGAAACGATAATATGTCATTCTGAGCTCTCGGCTCTCCTCAACTTCTTGTATTTTACGCTAAGACGGCTCAAAGTCAAATCGCTGCCATATTCAGCGACGCCAGGTTTGTCACATTCTTGGTGTGTGTTGTCCTCCTGACTACAGCTGCTGTTGCCTATCTGTCAGTAGGCCAACAAGGCTATTTGCCTCGGTAAACTCTTCAACTCGCCAAGGGACACTGGGGGCGACATCAGCCATCGCTGAAGAAAGCCATGTGTACAGCAGCCTGGTGACCTCTCGTTTCTACGCTACCTTTTCGAGTAAAAAACAAACAGTTTCTTGTGATGCAGAGCACCTCTGCGTGAGTACATAGTCGATGCTGTACAGTATTTTTCAAATAAAATGAAGAGTGCAGGGCAGCTCCCAGAGAAGCAGAGGGTCCAACTTTAGAAGAGACAATGCCCCCAAAACTCCAAATAATGGTGATTTTTTAATACTAATAAAAACAACTAAGGAATCGCTGGAATTTTTCTACTTTGTTGTCTGATTATATCCCTGTCATCATGACATTTAAAACAATATGGAGCAACATGAAGAGAGATTTCATACTTAGCTGCACTGAGTGTGAAGCCGTGAGATGTATCCCTGGATTACTTCAACAAGTACATTTTTACCATCCTGATGGCAATGATATCAAGTTAAGCAAGTTAAAAATTACTGACCTCGTCTAGTAATACCGATTAGGGTTGCAACTAACGATTATTTTCATTGTTGATTAATCTGTCGATTATTTTCTCGATAAATCAATAAGTTGTTTGGTCTATAAAACGTCAGAAAATGGTGAAAAAAGCTCAAGACGACGTCCTCAAATGTCTTGTTTTGTCCACAACTCAAAGATATTCAGTTTACTGTCATATAGGAGGAAAGAAACCAGAACATATTCACATTTAAGAAGCTGGAATCAGAGAATTTTGACTTTTTTTTTCTTTAAAAAATTACTCAAATTGATTAATAGATTATCAAAATAGTTGGCCATTAATTTAATAGTTGCGAGCTAGTCAATTAATTGTTGCAGCTTTAATACTGATACTGTCTGAGGAAGGGTTTGAAGGCCATTTAGGCAACAATGGTTTGAAATATTGACAGGCTTAGTGCCAAAATGACCTTATATCATTAGAAGAGAGACAACTACACAACACAGAAGTTAAATAACTAATTTCTCTGATAGCAGATTTAACAAAGAGCCAGATACAGTAATTCAGCTGATTGTGTGAACTATTAGATTAATTAGGGTTACTGCACAACCTTTAAATGGTGCAGAAACACTTCAAGGCTGTGTTACAAAAAAACTTTGACTTTATTTAATATAAGAAAGATGCATTATGTATACTCAACTGGCAATATATTGACAATATTTGAATATGTCATGTCAATTCTGAGACTTATAGCATTCTTATCCCCAAAAAATGAGATCACAAGGGGTTTGATGCATGCCTACATCAAGTTGGTGTAACTACTGGTCATATGCAAACAATTCCACTTCAACAATGTGTCTGTTATTAATACTAATTAAAATCATATTTTTTTCTATAAACAAACTTGAAAAGGCTTTTACAAAAGGCCTACAATGTCCCATTAAGTCATAATGCAAATTCTCCAATGACAACGCAGGTGTGTCATTTCCGTTTTCTGTGAATCGTGACCTCAACTCAACCTGCAACACTGGACCGACCTGTGAACTATTTCCTGCTCTCCACCGTCATGTTCTATTCAAACCAGGACCGATCTCCCTCTATGCCCTGTTCTTCTTCTACCCTTCTCTTCTTCTATCCTTCCGCGGGCAGTGTGTGTGTGTGTGTGGTAGAACGACGGCTACAGCTGCCGATAGAGCCAGTGATCTTGATGAGGCTGATTCCTCATGTATTGATTGAGCTGCTGGCTTTCTTCTCCTTCGCTCCGAGAAGCTGTGCATCTGGACTGATTAGCTGCTGTAGGCCACCTCTTTCACTATCGCTCCGTTTCTCCCAGAGCAAGGAGTCGTCCGACTCAAACTTGTGTATGTGTGTGTGTGTGTGTGTGCGCTTGGACGTGGATGAGCGTGTGTGTTCAAAGGCAGAAACTAACGCAGAGCACTGGGAGCAATTAACTTCAGTCTTTTTCTCTGCACCGCTACTGATCGCGTTCAGTCAATCTGCTGAAATGCGAAAAACAAAACAAACATGAACAATAAAACAAACCTCAGACCACATAAATCTTAATTGCCCACCTAATTACCGCGCCAGTCATTCGCTCGTACCGCTAACTTAACAGGAGGAGGAAGCGTTAGTATTCATCAAGAAAAATCAAGTGCGAGCATTATTTGAACATAAGTTTGATTGTCACATCAGTGTGAAAATTTCTCAAATATTGTTTTTGTTTTTGAGTAAACAACGGAACAGTTTCTCTGCTACAACTATTGCAAATTATTCAAATTAATTAAAAGCAATCCCTTGATAGAGGTCCAAGTTAGCTGCTTGAAAGGATAATATGAGCTTGGCGACACCATGATAAGTGTCAATGTGGTTGATGCACTAATCTTAAGAGCGGTACATCAACAGAGAGTCATAAATGCCTGTTTAGAAATCTACAGGGATGTATGTGTGAGGTATAGAGGGAAACAGCATTTCCAACAGCCCTGCAACTCTGCCTCAGAGGGAGACGAGCTCCCTTATTTACAGTTCTCTGTCCCGAATCGTAATCAGAGTCTTGCGCTCCCCAGGCAGCTGACGACTGGGGTGCAATCTCCCCATAAGCATAAACACACCCATAAATTCAGACACTCAGTATTCAGGTATTCAAATTCCCAGAGACATATATATATATATATGTACAAAAAAATGCACTGGTAAACATACCAGTGTGTGTTTATGTGTGTAAATGTGTAACGCTTAACTCTGAGCTGATCCCGATAAAGACTAAGAATCAAATGCAAACATGTTATAATCTGTTCCTTTAGGTCCACTTAGAGCAAAAACTTCATAAACACACATGTAAACCGGCTGCACTAAACCCTGCCGAGGAACATTAACGCAACTATACTCACATGTGCAAAACCAATCACTGTGTGAAAGACAATCTAGTTTACATTCCTTAACAGTACTACTGATCTGTATAACTTCAGCGAATTAGTATGAAATAATATGATACACAATTCAAGGTAAAGGTTTCCTTTATATATATACAGTATATATATATATATATATATATATATATAAAGGAAAAAAATCAATAGCATAGTATTGCGATACTTTGCGTGGCAATAATGTATTGATACAAAGACATTAAGTATCAATCTTTTATTAAATAAACTATTAACCTTTTAACACTCTGACGGCCAGCCGCTATTCTGTCTTAGCGGGTTCAGTCTTAAAGCTAGAGTACAGATACTGGTATCATATGAAACTAAAAAACCTAAGGAATCAATTGGTATCAACCATGGAAAAACTGGCATGGCCATTTTCAAAGGGCTTCCTTGACCTCTGACCTCAAGATATGTAAATGAAATCTTTGAGATGAACAGAGTGAAAATTGTATCTTATTAGATAAAACAGATGTTGACAAACTGCATGATTTGCGGTTGAAAAAAAGGTAATATAACAATTAGGGCTGTCAAAGTTAACACCATAATAACGTGTTGTAATGCAAATTCGTTTTCACGCCACTCATTTCCTTGACGTATTAACGCAACTTGTGATTTTTAATTAACCTCTTAAAAATCCGACAGGCTGCCGTCGGGCCCGGCCGCTATTCGATCTTTCTGAGTGTAGCGGGCTCAGTTTTAAAGTTAGAGTGAACATACTGGTAGCATATGTAACTAGAAAACCTAAGGAATCCATTGGTGCCAACCATGTCATACTGGCTTGTCGCGAAGGAGGGTAAATTACGCTACAAAGTTGCGCAAAATTTTGGCGAGGAAAAACTGGCATGGTCATTTTAAAAGGGGGTCCCTTGATGTCTGACCTCGATATTTGTGAATGAAAATGGGTTCTATGGGTACCCACGAGTCTCCCCTTTACAGACATGCCCACTTTATGATAATCACATGCAGTTTGGGGCAAGTTATAGTCAAGTCAGCACACTGACACACAGACAGCTGTTGTTGCCTGTTGGGCATGAATTTGCCATGTTATGATTTGAGCATATTTTTTATGCTAAATGTAGTACCTGTGAGGGTTTCTGGACAATATTTGTCATTGTTTTGTGTTGTTAAATGATTTCTAATAATGAATATACAGTTTACATACATTTGCATAAAGCAAGCATATTTGCCCACTCCCATGTTGAGGTACATTTTGAACTGATAAAGCGTGTGATTAATCACGATTAAATATTTTAATCGATTGACAGCCTTAATATATATATACAGTATACACTGCACACGCACACACACAGTACATAATATTTGTCTGCACTATATACTGACCCAGTATCTCTTATGTCTTATGGATATTAGTTCACATACCTCCACTTGCCTTTAAGAGGAAGACTCATCTCCACATGAGACACACATTACCTAATGTTTGCCAAGATGTAACTGCCAATACACATATTGATTAATGCTGTTTATGTATGTAATCCTCTCTTGAATAATTCACACCCCCTTTTATGGAGTACAACATCAATCACACCTCCAGACCTGCCCATAGACATCTCCAAAGCCGAACTAGACCATTACTATGCCGTGCACTATATTTAATGTCCGTCATTTTATTTAAGTGTCTGAACTCTGAGTGAGAAATCCATGCACTACATAGTGCCCTCAAAAATGACCACAGTGGAGCCAAACAGTGGGGAGCGGTGAATTAGTGAACGAGGGAGCCAAAGACACCGCTGTACCCAACGGGCGCTTCTCTATATCTCACGTGTCGTAAGTGCAACGCAATGCTTTAGATAAATAATTAATACCTGTATTATAATTGTACATGTAATAATAGCATTAGCAGTTTTGATGTAAAAGGTGAGAAAAATACAGGCAAAATCACTCCACCTTCAATCAGAGTTCTGATTACAGTCAATAATAAGGAACTACGATTGAGCTTCACGACGTCGAAATCTGAGGTCGACTATATCTGATCTGCCGCTCGCTCAAGCGGAGAGTCACTGCGAACTGTTTGAATTGCGGGGTCAGTCATTTGTGTGGCATATTCAGGGTCATTTGCGTAGCGCGTGGTGGGGCGGGCGGAGGGGGGGGTCATTTGCGTAAGGTGCTGGGAGCTGCAGGTTTAGTATGCAGGGAGGCGAGGGAGGGAGGGCATGTGACATCCACAGAGAGCCGGGACCCTCGCTGACCCCTGTCTATAATTCATCCCCTGGAATATGGGGCACATCAAACCTCGGTTCCTTCCCACCCAAAAAGAGGAGAGAGAACCTTTTCACTTTGTTGCACGGCACTCTGACCCCGTATTAAAGCGAGTAGCAAGAGAAAACGCTGGAAAACGTTGGCTATTAAATTTTCAGGGCTGTCCCGGGAGAGCGTTTCCAGCAGGCCCCCCCGATTCATGGATGGGAGAAGACTGAGGAAAGGCCCCATGCTGGCAGGAGGAGGGAGAGGGAGAAGGAGACAAGGAGGCTGTGTGTCTGAAAGGTAAAATAATATTCTCCTTTCATACATCCATGTGCAAACAGGTATGCAAAAATCCTGCAAATAGCAACAACTAAATCCAAAATGAGGGTGGATAACCCTCGTGTGTGCGTGCGTGCGTGTGTTCTGTGTGTGTGTGTGTGTGTGTGTGTGTGTGTGTGTGCACAAAGCTGATATAAAAGGTGGACCAGGCCCTAGGGGGGACACTACCCTCCCTCTATCCCTGTTTTCTATGTTTTCTCTGCCTCTCTCTCCCTGCCTGTTAACTGCAGGTATTCAGCTCCAACTCCGGAGGTTTTATTAGGAATGCAGATATCAAAGTGTGTGTGTGTGTGTGTGTGTGTGTGTGTGTGTGTGTGTGTGTGTAGGGGGGGTATAAGGGAGGTGTCAAATAGAACTTACCAGATGTTCTAATCTGCTTTTCATGATCGCGGCGTCCCTGCAACACAACAACACATTTCCACCACTGTAAATAAAGCGCAGACACAAAACGTCATTTAATAAAAAGAACATTTTTTTGCAAACACACGTCCACCGAACAAAATACACAAACAAATACACGAGAGAGACAGAAGAACAAACTCTATTTAAGTATGCTTGAATGAACATTTCTGAACCAATATCTGAATATTTTAATTGCATTTAATCGGAACATTACCGTTGGCTAATTCTGATTAGCTGGAATTTGGGCTGCAACTTACGATTATTTTTATTATCAAAGGTCTTATTGATAACATTTTTATGAAGACAAATATTTAAAAAAAAATATTACATCTTCTTAATCTGTCGAAAAAGGGTGCAAAATTAAAGTATGGTTATTCTTCCTGACAAAAATAATAATAATTCTGACTGTGAATTAATCATGTAAAAAGTTTTGGCGGGGCCATGAATGTTTTGTCTATCTCTGTGGAAGCTATCTGACGTTTGGTTCCCACTTCTAACAAGGCTTGTGAGCCAATCCATGTTGGTATCACGTGGTATCTCTGTCATCAGTTAGTGTGGAAAAAACGATAAATGGCTGAGATTAACGGTAAATTCCTGGCAACGACTTGTTGTGAAGTGAATGCAATGGAACGGGGGAGGGAGAATGCGATATCTAGTGGCTGAATGTTAAGTTGTACCTTTAATTAATCTATCAATTATTTTCTCAATCAATTGATTCATGTTTTGGTCTATAGAAAGTCAGGAAATGGCAAAAAAAAAAAATGCTCATCACAAGTTTTAAGAGCCCAAGATGATAAAATTAACTTAAAATGTCTCGTGTCCATATTGAGTTTATTTTCATACAGGACTAAGAAAAACAGAATATATTCGTATTTGAGAAGCTGAAACCAGTGATTTTTTTTACATTTTTTGCTTGAAAAAGCAATTAATCGATTATCATGTATGTTATATATATTTGATAAATTGTTTCAGCTCTAGTTGGAATACAGTCAGCAACTGTCATAATCATATCATTGTGTTTCTGTTCGGTTATGAGCAGGATGAAAATGATCGCAATGACATCAAAAAGGTTTCGGTTAATCAAAAGGAAGGAAATAGATAATGAAGAATTATCCTAATTGTAACCTTTCAGACTGAAGTGCTGTGTGCATTTGATCCACACCAGACCGAGGTTAGCTAATACTGTCGCCTCACTGTTGCCGGTCATAATAGCAATTTCCAAGTACAGAGAACGAACTCTGCGCTTATTGTCTGCGAATAAATAAAAAAATGTGTGTATGATTATCAGGGTGGGCAACGGCAGAATGGCGAGCCAAGGAAGTGGAAGAAGAGGAGGAGGGGGCGAGCAGTCGGTTTTAAAAAGAGCAAATTGGCAGTAAATAATAGATGCGATTTTGGCACATTTCAAATTTGCAGCAGTGAAAATCAACAGATCAAGAGAACACAAACAGCCCCCGTCCCCGATCCCTGCACCCCCCCATCCAACTCTGGCCCCCATTACTGACAACTCCACCCTGGCCGTGGCGTTTCGCTGTGTGTGTGCGTGTGTGTGTGTGTGTGTGTGTGTGCGCGTGTGTGTGTGTGTGTGTGCTGAGAGGGAGGAAGGCTTATCGACAGGCTTCAGTTGCTAATGCAGCCAGCAGCATCACAGTGTAAATCTACACCATCTCTAAAATTACCTACTGTCTAATCCATCCCACCCACCTCTCCCTCCCTTCCTCCATCCATCCATCCATCCATCAGGCCGGGTCGGTCCCATACCCAGCAGTGTGACCACAAACCTCGGCCGTTCCCACACCATCAACATTTCTAAACGACGGCATGAAGGAATGACTGAAATGCTAAACAGAAATATTAACAAAAGTAACAAACAACTAGAAAAAGAAGTCGTGAAGAAAGGATGTTTGCTGAGCCACATGCAGACAAGTCAACCACTTAAGGCAAACTTCATCTAGCTGTAATTACATTACATTCTGACAAACATCCCGCCACATTCATTATACATGACGGGCGCCCGGCAACCAGACAGCAAGACATTTGTTACCGTGGTGACAGTGTGTGTAATCCGCTAATGAAGCGCAATTAGCGAGAAACAATCTAACACAGGGGAGACGCAGCGCTCGATCCCTCCTCCTCCGCTCATTTCCCTTTCGCTCTTTTCTCTCCCCCCCTTCTCTCCCCTCGCACTCCTTTTTATAACCGAGTCTTTTATTTTTGTGATCCAACCTTTATTAAGCTCTTCACTTGCATTTAATCCCCCACTCTGTCATCTGTTGTCTTGACTTTATCAAGGGCAAGCTGTCCAGCGCTGTCCGCACCAGGGCCGAAGGGATCGCTCTATCCATTAGACGCACACACACACACACACACACACACACACACACACACACACACACACGCACCATTTTACATCCTCATCTCTCTTTTCAAAACATCATATAATCTGCTGAGGTCTTCAGGGACGGAGCTTTCCTTTTCTCCTTATCTCCCTCCCTCCCTCCGCTCTCTGTGCCTTCAACGCAGAGGCAGCATCGATTTCTGAATTACGCCACAATATTAAATAATTAATATACTTGCCATGATTGATGTTTTGCATTAGGCCAATATTAGGTTATCAATCAAAATCCACTTGGTTTAATGTAATAATATTGAAAATGTGTCAGTGCCTGTTCATCCAATTTGTAGTGGAGGCAAGCCAGATAGTAATGGTGGTGTAGCACAAGGCCTCAGAGACACTGTGGCCTGCTTACTACAACCATAGGAGCACATTATAGCCCTGGCACACAGCGGGAGGGAGGGAGAGAGGGAGGGAGGGAGCGAGGGAGGGGAGAGATGAAGTGAAGACATGGAGAGACAGGAATGAAGCAGACAGACAGTGATTCGTGATACGCTGTGACAGGCTAGGCATGCTGAGAAGGCGTGGCAGTCACATCATGTATTTTAGTTTGTCCTCAATCACGAAACTGAACTCATGGCACATTAAAAATCTTATTTAGTGCTATATATTTTCGAAATTAGGGCTGTCAATCGATTCAAATATTTAATCAGGATTAATCGCGATTAATCGCAAATTATTGCACATTTTTTATCTGTTCAAAATGTACCTTAAAGGGAGATTTGTACAGTATTTAATACTCTTATCAACATGGGAGTGGGCAAATATGCTTGCTTTATGCAAATGTATGTATATATTTATTATTGGAAATCAATTAACAACACAAAACAATGACAGATATTGTGCAGAAACCCTCACAGGTACTGCATTTAGCATAAAAAATATGCTCAAATCATAACATGGCAAACTCAAGTCCAACAGGCAACAACAGCTGTCAGTGTGTCAGTGTGCTGACTTGACTATGACTTGCCCCAAACTGCATGTGATTATCATAAAGTGGGTATGTCTGTGAGGGGAGACTCGTGGGTACCCATAGAACCCATTTTCATTCACATATCTTGGAGGTCAGAGGTCAGGGAACCCCTTTGAAAATGGCCATGACAGTTTTTCCTCGCCAAAATTTAGCGCAAGTTCGGAGCATTATTTATCCTCCTCAGCCTCAAGCTAGCATGATTCCTCAGGTATTCTAGTTTCATATGATGCCAGTATCTTCACTCTAGCTTTAAAACCGAGCCCGCTACAACCTCCGAAAGATCGATTGTGTTAATGCGTTAAAGAAATTAGCGGCGTTAAAACAAATTTGCTTTAACGCATTATTATCACTTTGACAGCCCTAGTATAAATATTAATTTATTCATTTTCATGCAAGTGAGGTACATTTAAATACAGCCAAAAAACCTACAATTTTTCCTACTATAAGAATTAGTGTGTCAGTGATAGGTGATGGTTCAATTCTGTTTACATGTCAGTTTCATTGAGCAAGAAACTTTATAAATTGTTCTCCAAATCTAAGATGCTTGAGATAGAAGTCTGCCAAAATGAATGAAATGTTTAGAGATGTTCCGATACCATTTTTTCCTTCCCGATACCGATTCCGACACCTGAACTTGCGTATTGGACAATACCAATTACCGATCCGATACCAGTGTATTAAAAACAACACTAGTGCTACCCCTAGAAACTAAAGCCTTGCATACTGTACACGTCAACGTTTTCCTGCTGGGATTTCCCAGTGTAAAATATTGCCAAATTGCTGACATTTTGCTAACTCTGGCTAACGTTACGCTCTCCACAAGCACCTGCCCGATTGGTAGTGTGCATTTGCAACTCTCAACAGAGATGAGAAAGAAGCGAGATGGTTTACCCGTTACCTAATTCCATCATCGATTTCGGATGCAGCGATCGTTTTTTCCGCAGCTGATGATGGAAGTAGCTAGCGAGCGAACCATCTCTTACTCATTCCGATTGGGCAGGATGTACGGATCGGGTAGCGAGTCACACGTGTTGTTGTTCCTGTGTAGCGTAAATGTGCTGATAAATGATATGATAACGTGATATCGGATTGGTGCATAGACTAGCACTCGCCGACACCGGATCCAGCAAGTTAGGTTGTGTCGGAGGCATTTCCGATAGTGGTATCGGTACAACTCTAGTACTGTTTAACAATTCAGTCACCGATTTCAGTTATGAGAATACTGGTACAATATGCCTTTTTCGCAGCAGACATTTTGACTTTACATTGGTGTTACTAATAACATCAACAATGGCTCTGTTCTGTCCCAAATGTAAACATGCACAATACCAGGACCCTGAAACTAAATTCAGCCATCCTTAATTTATCATTTAAACCTGTGCATTTTGTACTCGTCTCTCACATGTCAAAAAATGTCTCCCGTGTAAAAAAAGCCCATAAAAGGGGAACAAGTAATAGATGTTCTGAGTCTTAAGGGTCTCGAGGTACACCCACAAGTCAAAATTGTGTATTTAGACGATTCACACAAGGCTGCATGTCAGCTCTCTGACACACAAATGTCTAAATGCTCAATCAAAAGCTAGTTTGGTAAACACTGATCTGAGATCTATGAAGTGGCAAACGTATTCTTTACCAGACAAAGCTAAACCTTAGCCTCGGATACATACAGGTGCAGGACAAACACAGCATTGCAAACAATGATGCAATGTATTTACCTTCAATGTCAAGCAAAATAAGACAGTCTTCAGTCATTACATTCCGCATTTTACATGATAAAGATCTTGAAGGTGGACACCAGACACATTGCATCATCAAGTCTTTGGGAACTTGCATTATTTCGTGTGCAGACTGCCTCTCTTTTCCCCCTCGAAACAGCTACAAGCCAGAAAGACGGAGAGCCTGACAAAGAATGGCGAGTGAGAGAGAGGGAGGGTCGGAGACAGAGAGAGAGTAATGCACTGTTGTTCCAGGAAATGGTAATTAGTTATCTGAGGTCAATTGAGTAAAACTAGACAAACAAGTGTGAGTGTTAAACTGAGCCCTGGCAGGGTCAATATAACCAATTTAACATGATCACTGGATCCATCACACTGTCTGCACTTTACTGCTTTCTCATTCCGGCTTTTTTTTCCTTCCTCTCCTTTTATTTAATCCACTTCTTTAATCGCACACTTTTTCCTCTCGTGTCGTCTCACCCGTGCGTTCTTTCGTCCTCTATCGCTCACAGTACATGTTTCGGTTTCACTGCGTCCAAACCCCTTTTCTGTCTCTCGCACTCTAAAGGGGATCTTTAAGCTGTTGCCTCGTCTTACCTCATCTCCTTCTCTCCTCACCTGTCATTCTGCCCTCTCCCAATCACCCTTCTCTCTCCCCATCACCCCGCCCCACCCCACCCCACCCCTCACCCTCCCAAACCCCTGAGCTCCTGCTAGCAGACAATTAATTACAGTGCCAGCGCCAGATGAGTTGTCATTTGTGGTCAAGTTTCTAATAATTGCATTAGGGGTCTTCAGGTTTTTCTAAAGATGCCCTCCACTTCTTTCCCTCACCCCCTATCTTTCTCTTCCTCTCTTTACTTGAACCCTCCTCCTCCTCCTCCTCCTCCTCCTCTCCCCCTCCACCTCTTGACACAGCGGAGATAAATATCTCCAGTCAGTCAATGGAGGCGACAGAGGGACTTAAAATGCAGAGGCAGTCATTTGATTTCCAGCTAACAGAGCTGCCCATTAGCCCAGCACTCATCAGCCATGCATTACCTCTCAGTCCTGCTGTCCACAGTGTGGAAGCTTTAACCCCTTCACTGTCCACTACTGACAAGGTTTACCACGTTATATCAGGCATATTTTGACCACTGGCCCTATTAACCCCCTTCAACTGTCCCCTACATGTCATAACAGCCACTTAACTGTCCTTTACTAGCAATGAGTGTGGGGGCAGTAAGGGCAGGTCAATCAAAATGATTGCCCTTTCCGCACATCCCGTAGGTGAAATACCATTCAATTTAAGAATTCAATACAAAAAGTAGTTAAAAACTCAACACCAATGGCTGTTTGTGTCACTGTAATGGCTCCATCACACACTATTTAAAATGTACGGTATGAGATTTGTGGAGAGTTAATTGTCTTAAACACTATTGAACCAGAGGGTTTGCACTGACTTTTAAGCAACATTTAAAGCATCTATCCTAATAATATTGGCACGTTTTAATACATCCATATGCTGGAAATTTACTGACCAAAATTGCACAAAAAAAGAAGAAGCTAATCTGTAAATCTGGCAGTCAATAAAGCAAGACGTCTTTGAGGCTGACAAGTTTTACAAAACTTTTTCCCATTAAAAGCTGCAGCCAATTTTCATTAGTGATTCATGTGATTATAGCATTAAATTGCTCACTTTGTCTTACCAACAAACAAAAGATATTCAGTACAGGGAATGTTTGGCATTATTGCTTGAAAAGTGACATAATCAATTAAATAGTAGCGGTGGGAATCACCAGAGGCGCCACGATACGATATTATTACGATACAATCTTATCGCAATTTTAAACATTTTGTGATATGCTGAGTATTGCGATATATCACGATTTATTACATTTTTCAACTGCACATTATGGAGTTTGTCAACATCTGTTTTATCTAATAAGATACAGTTTTCACTCTGTTCATCTCAGAGTTTTCATTCACATATCTTGAGGTCAGAGGTCAAGGGACCCCTTTGAAAATGGCAATTTTTCCTCGCCAAAATTCAGCGTAACTTTGGGGCATTATTTAGTGTACTTCCCGCTAACAAGCTAACAAGACATGGTTGGTACCAATCGATTTCTTAGGTTTTCTAGTTTCATATGATACCAGTATCTTCGTCCTCTAGCTTTAAGACTGAGCCCGCTACAACCTCTGAAAGACAGAATAGCGGCCGGGCCCGCTGGATTATTAAGAGGTTAACAGTTTCTATAATAAAAGATCGATACTTGACGTCCATGTATCAATTAAGTTAAAGTTGAATTATCTGTTGGTCGGTTTAATCATAAAACATCACATGGAGGCGTTTGTGCCAACTCTACTAAACTCCTCGATATGAAACCATCATCATTTAAAAACAGTTTGTCTAATTGTCTTAAATTTGAATAAGTAGCGGTGCAGAATTAAGCCGTGCTGGACCACATATATCCTTTTACTGGGTAGAGATTACAAAGCTACGACACTAGCACTACTCAGGGTTTTTCTTTTTCCTTAAAGTGTACCTTCCTATCTCTTTTTCTTACACACCTGCAGAAATAACATGTTGGCCTACGGCAGCCTCTCAGCCCTCGACCTGATATCAGTCAGAGATAGCGAGCAAAGGGAAGACAGGACACTGGAACGCTATGAAAGAGACATCATTCATAAGAGTGTGTGTGACTGTGTGTGTGTGTGTGAGTGTGTGTGCGCGCGCGCGCGCGCCCCATTTGCCACAGTTGCATGCCTTGTCAAGCGTGTCATTGAGCGCTCATATGTTGTTTGACTGCTGATAGAATGGCAGGCGTATTTATTAAAGAGTCAATGTGATGGGGACACCGGAGCAACTCACACTCACACAAATGTAACACACAATGCACTAACACACAGTCCACATCAGTGACATCTGCCTGTTTAACTAATAGAAGGCAAAAGCTTGATATTAAGCAGTCGAGGGACACACACTCACACAATAATACAGGGAGCTCAGCTTTCCCCCAGGCCTGATTGCCATCTCCATAGCTCCTTTTTAACAGGGCTGCCAATTGAAATTGAAATTGTATTCTTGTGTGTGTACTATCAGAGCTACCTCTCAGGGTTTTATACAGCTAAGAGGAGGGCTGGGGGGGGGGGGAGACACACACTCACACACACTCACTCACACAGGACGGGATAATGCAGGGGTAAGTCAGGGGCTGTCACTCTTCCATGCAGAACACACAAGAGGGAACAAAACACAGACTTATGCTTCTATGCTTTCTATGTAATTCGGCGTGCACGCACACACATGCACCGTCTACATTCGCGGGTACGCAATCTGCCCCCTCACCCACCCTTCCTAAATGGAGGGGGGCTTTACTTTAGCATAATCCCAAAATGGTGGAGAAAAGCAGTCCATTAAAAATGGGGCTAACAAATTCAGCACTTTATGTTTCTCCGAAGGGAGGGTTAAGTGCAGTCAATAAAAAAGTCAGAAAAGGAGGAAGAAGAAAGGAAGAAGCTGATTTATGGCTGGCCTTTCTGCTCTCTGTGATGAGCACACACACACGTGTGCACACACACACCTGTTCATATGTGTCCCGTATCTGACACCTGGTCATGGACAACACACAAGTAAGAGAGAGAGTTAGAAACACTCGTGGAACAGGAATTTAAGGACAACATGTCATGAAACTTTGCGAGACTTGTATCACTTTAACAGAGAATGCATCTTGTGATTACTTATCATCATCGTTTATATTGTATTGTCACTCTGCACCAGAGGTAAAAATGTGATAAAACTTTTTATTAATAAGCACTTTTACGACTACAGTTAAGTAGCACATCCAAACCAAACGCCACTTGTCTATCCTACAAAGACGAGTTAATTTTGTGCCACCTTAAAAATGTGACTATCGGCGATAATAAGACCTATTTTAAGCTTGTTGAATGGGGTGGGAGGACGATAATGGAGATGAGATTCATGGTACCGGTGTTATGGATCAAACTGTTTTGGTGTGAACTGGTGACTTTCTGTCCTTGAGAATACTTTTATTATTGTTTTTGTTGGTTTTACAGCTATACCGGTAAATCTGCCAGGGCGAGCTTACTGCAGATATCGCTTTATATACCGGCAGATAAGTAAGAAGAAATTGCAATATCAACATTATATAGTTTTGTCACCAGAGAGCACTGACAAGTATATTTTCACAATTTAAATTTAGTCGACTGATCGCTTGGTTGATTTAATCGACAGATCTGTAAAACTGAGTTTTTCCACAGAGAATCACACAAAAGCACCACTTTAAATCTTGTGTTTACCAGAGATGTGCTCATAAGTTTCTTGGAAATAAGTTATTCAGCATGAAAAAAAACACTAATCGTCTAAAGAAATCTCAATCGATTAAAACCAAAACGGCCGAAGGGGCAGCCCTACGGATTGCAGTATTATCTATATTTTTTTTCATTCAAATTTCACAACATACCAATTCGGATCTCACGTGAAACCGTGTCGTCAACAATATGTTTTGTGTCGCGTTTTGAACATGGAAGAAAAAAAACTCTGCTTACTTTAGGAACAAGTAGACAGATGGGGCCTTGTGCCTGTGTTCAGGACCTGGCACATGTTCACATTTATTTTGCTATTAAAGAAACAAATCATGCAGCAGTAGGTCATCGTTGAGGAACAATCTTCAACTCATTTTGAGCCAGTCGACTCAACTGACACCCAGATCCATTCGCACACGTATTTAAACACGCGTATATAACATCATAGAGCGAGCTCGTCTCCCTACAGACTGCCCGTATCTCCCTCTTCTCGGCCTATACACACACCAGCTCAGTGCTGAGGGGAATTGAATGCCGGGGCCAAGTTTTAAAGTAAATTGACTTATTTTCAGTGTGTTACATTGAGGGAGAGCGGGACAAAGACGGAGAGAGAAAAAAGCAAAAGGGAGACACGGAGAGCAATCAATTTCCCCGCGGTTTCTTCAATAGCTGGCGGTCCTTTTCATACCTCCCAATTAGAACCTCTCCTAATCAGAGAAATACCTCTCCATTATTGAGACGGAGACAATGACACTCCCCAACATTTCCGCCCGCTCCAAAAACTCTGTAGATTGCAGCACCGGTACACAAAGAATAAAGCACGGGGCTGTACGGCAGGGGGGGACGCTTGTGTTAAAATCACATGTGGAAATCTTTTGGCTCTCCTCGCGGCCCCCAGAAAAACTGATGGGGAACAATGGCAGCCCGGCACAGCATCTGTCATGGCACAATATAAAAAGATGATCTTGGCACCGAATGGACGACAAAAAAGAGAAAGAACGAGGGAGAGGGAGGAAGACGGGGGACCGGAGGGGAGGGGAAGGGGAGGGCCGGGCAAGAGGTAATTCATTTGCAAATCAGGCCCTGGCGCTCAGGTCTATTTCAAGCTGCCAGTGGGTGCCAGGAGTTAACAAGGTAATCAGTTTCAATCCTGCCCTTCAATTGTACATCACACCCTCATCCAGAGAATACCCAGGCCTTTCTATAGGGGCAGAGGGGGGAAATAGCAATCTGGCTGCCGGCTGCGGCTGCACACACAATACACACACACACACACACACCTGAAGACAAGTGCGTACACATATACAGGCAGCCATGCATTTGCGCACATACCTACTGTCAGTTTATTAATAGCAATGTATCCACAACATGTCCTTACAAGCGACTGCTCTCAATTTGATAATTGTTTAAGTCGTTTAATCGGGCAAAAATGCCAAACATTTGTTAGTTCAGCCTTGTCAAACTTGAGGAGTTACTGCTTTTCTGCGTTGTATATGAATTTTATTTGAATATCTTTTGAGTTTCGGACATTTGAAGATGTCTCTCAGACCTCGCGAGAGCAAAAGGTCACTCTGTTTTTGACATCTATTAATGAAAAAAAAAAAAAAATCAATAATGAAAAAAATGGTTAGTTTCAGCATGAACAAAGCACGGAGAAATGTTGATTTATCACAGTACTTCTGAATCTCTCTTCTCATCTTATTTTTGACTGCTTATATGAAGCCGTCTGTATATTTGTCGGTTGGTCAATGCGTCAACGCCATAGCCGTATTTCAAATTGCTGTTGACAAAACCCCCAAATTATAAAATGATGTGCTTTTTCAAGCAATATAAGTTGTTACAAAGGGGCCCAAAAAGAGCTTTAAGTCATGTTTTTTTTTTTTTCACGTTTACTGTAACTCTCTTTGATGTAAACTAAATAACTGAATGTTAGAAGTCGTCCTTTTTCCAAAACCCCTCCGTACACACAAAGAGCAACAAGGCTGTTCTCAACCTAAAAGTGTTACAAGCAAAACGGTAGAAAGAAAACAGCAAGCTACATTTGTCCTAATCCTTTCTTCCTCTCTCTGTATCCCTCCCTTTAGCCTGTGTCAGCTGTAACCGGCTGGCCGAGAGGCAGTTAGCCCCGGTTAGTCCCTCATCTGCATAATCAATATGACAACCTTATTTTTCTGATGCAAACAGGATTTTGCTGCTGAGCTGTGTTTGTTGATGTGTGTGTGTGTGCGAGTGCCCAGTCTGCTTCTGGCCAGCCTCAGTCATGGCCCTCTTTAGCCTTAATTAGATTAGGCGCGATTATCCCGGCTCTACCTTACAAGTGTACAGGCGGGATAAAGTGGCCACAAAGGCCGGCCTGTCACAGGGAGCGGGCTCTGGTCTGCAGGTTATCGGGGTCCAGGGAGACACACCGCGTACATTGTTATTCATATCATCTCCACACCGTTTTCGACGGTGCCTTTTTCACTTCTCTTCGTGCACTGATCCCCCCCCAGCCCCAGCCCCCACCCCCACCCTCCTTCCATGTCTGTGGTGTCAAACTGGCGTAATCACTGGCCAGGGTAAGTCTCTCTTTTTTTCCTCGCTTTCTGTCTGTCCGTCAGAAGACAAAACAACATGGCCCCGAGCGCTCTGCAGTCTGGCCTACAGGGAGAGATGTCAGGAGTGTGAGTGTGTGTGTGTGTGTGTGTGTGTGTGTGTGTGTGTGTGTGTGTGTGTGTGTGTGTGTGTGTGTGCAGACTTCAAGGAAAAGTGGTACAAAGAAAAGTTAACCCAAGTCTCACCCACTAATGCAAATAGACGAACGAGCACAGGCTCACATGCACGCACAGATGCCGAGGACAGAGTTGCCACAGCTCACATGCAGAGACGCCTTGCAAATCCTACTCTGAACACCTGAATCTACTTCATTCGACTCAAAACTAGGGCTGGGTTCTTGAACTGCAACAATTTTTTGGTACTAACCAAGATGACAGACCAGTACACCATGAATTTAATACGCAAGGTCATAGCAGATCCACTGCACCCTTTTAGGCCTGAATATGAACTTTTATCTTCAGGACGAAGGTATAGTATGTGGATTAAAAGAGGCAACATATCCTTTGTCCGACGCAGCATTCATGGTCTGAACTCCGCATTTTTTTGAACTTGCACCTGATGCCCTTCATTAATTTCCCAAATAATGCTTTTTTTATGATGTTTTTATGATGCTCATGCTGTATGTTATATTATGTACTGTCATATATGGCTGTTGATGTTTTCTTGATAGTCTTTAATGCTCTTTGTGCAAAGCAAATTCCCCTATAAAGGGTTCATTCATTCATTCAATGCGTCCATAGCACAGAGTCGAAAAATTATCAAGTACCAAAAGTTGGTATTGAATGTCAGGTCAGATTTGTACCAGTTTACTCACTCTGTCATGAAACAAGTGCTGATTTAATTTAAAGTTTAGAACATTTTATTTAGCATACAGCATGACCATAGAAAAACTTCTCTCCTGAAGTGCACACTCAACTTAACTGTGGCGTATGTATACCCGCAATAATGTGCGTGCCATAACACTGGCTCCAACAGCATTATTTCGTCTGATTAATATGTGTTAGAAAAATGTGCTGCCCTCTTTCGTTTTCTGAAATACGCCACCATTTTCCCCAAAAACGTTTTCCGCATAGAGCTCAGCCCTGACAGATTTCCGTCGGTCTGCATCGATGAGTGTACACGTGGAGAAAAAAGAAGTGAATTATTCGCTGGCTGTTGATTAGACAGCAGTGCTCAAGATATTTATACACAACAGTACATACTTTCCATGCTGTCAGATGTGGGCATAGAAGGAGGCAGAAACAGAGAGGCAGGAGGTACATTAAAAAAAAAGGAGAAAAAGGCTGAATGATAGTGAGATACTTCGAGGAAAGAAAGATAGATGAAAAGCTGTAAAGAAAGACAAGTGAGTGGGAGAGTAGAGGGAAAGAGGAAAGTTTCTGACTCAGACTTAAAGACCAGAAACAAAATGAATGAGCCGCTGGTCTAAACTGTGTTTTAAGGGATTTTTTATACTAAAAAAATCTATTCCCAAATTAATGATTCCAAGCAAAAAGTAATTAAATTGGTTTTTTTTAAATATTGTTTTTAATGTTTTTTGGCCAAGATTTTCCATATTGTGACATATTGATATTGTAAAATATCCCTTTAAATATTCTGAGAATGATTTTAAACCTATCAACCAACCCCAAATACAGCTGACATGTCATATAAAACATAAGACTGCATATGCTCTACTGACAAAAAAAAGGCAAGAATAAAGAGTCATCAGTGTGTGATTGAGTGTCTGTGTGTGTGTGTGTGTGTGTGTGTGTGTTCGCCAGTGAGTGAGACACAAGGTAAAATAACTCTATTAGAGAACCAGCAGGGACGAGGCTGGCGAGAGAGAGCAAGACAGAGCGCACGAGAGTGAAGGAGAGCAAGAGTGAGCGAGACATTAGTACAAATGAATTAAACATCGGCCCGGAGATCTAAACTTCTGCTGAAAAAGTGGCAGGCTAAATGGGAGGGAGGGTGAGGGGAGAGGATGAGAGAGAGAGAGAGGAGGGAGGCTTCATGACTTCCCCGTGGCTCCCCGATGTTCAATACGAGCCGTGTATCAGTGACATAAATAAGTGCTCCCATCGCTCAGTCATCACAATCAAGCGTACGCACGCTTGTGTGATTGGTAACTGCGCTCATAACTCTTTTGTTTCATTTCTGTGCGAAGGAAAATGAAAAGAAAAATGGCTGCCGATCTGAAAAACCTCCGCTGAGAATGATTGTTATAGTCTCCTCTCAGGCAATATTTACTTCCACAACTGAGTCATGGTACTTAACTGTACGTCTGGAGCGCTGTTTACCCGGGCTTGAAGGAGGTATTCTTGTAATGATCAATGCCATTAGGCAAGACCTGCGGAGCTGTATTTCTGTCTCAGAGCAGCAGAGGTCAAATGCATGACGAAAGGTACTCCTCTTCTAACTGAAATCTCTCCTCTTGCTCCGTCTCTCTCTTCTCTATGTTTCTTTGTCTGCTCTCTCCAACTAAAAAGAACATCTCTCCGTATAACGTATTCTCACTCTCAGCCGTTCTCATAAAGACTTCAGTCAACACCTTCCCTTGCCCCTGGTGCAGATGAATAAGCACCGGAGTCTGGAGAAAATTAAACATTAACGGTGTGTACACATCATTCTCCATAACAATCTTCTCTTTTAGCTTCCGCTCCCCGCTTCTTCCAACCAAAACTACCCAGAGAGAGAGAGAGAGAGAGAGGAAATACTGAGGGCAGAAAAACATATTTTGTCGACAAGCACATTTACATAACCCTCCTAAATCGGAGCTGGCCTGTCATGTCTGCTGCTCATAACCTGCTGCTTATAATCCTGCCTGCATCCTCTTCTGATCCATAAAGCTGAGCAGCCAGCCACTTCAACAGCAGCCAGGACTGCCATCACTAGCTGCTGCTCCTGCTAAGACAGGGCCGTAAAAAAAAAAGAAAAAAAAAAAGAGGAGAGGAGATGGGAGGAGAGGAGAGGAGAGGAGGAAATAAAAGAGAGGAACAGGGTAATTGGATTGGGGGGGATCTTCTATTTGGCCGGGTCTGGTCTCTGTCATCACGCTCCAGGCCTGGCTTCTCTCAGTGCCTACAGCAGGTCTCAAACACATCAACACACACACACACACACAACTCCAAACAGCATTGACTCGCTACCCAGTTCAGGAGGCAGACTGTCCTGTGCACCGCTAAAGCCTGCAGGGTGTCTAGTGTGTGTGTTTTTTGAATGTGTGAGTGTTTGCATACTCCTTTAACAACTCACTAAATGGTTAAACAGATTACAGAGCGCACTAAGTGGATTGTCACAGCTCTCTATCGCTCGCTCAGGGTGTCTCTCCTGTGATTAAAAGTGGCCAGATTTCTCTCTTTCTCTCTCTCTCTCTCTCTCTCTCTCTCTCTACACACACATCTGCACACAGTACAGAGAGAGAGGTCATTCTCGAGCATAGACAGCATTTCCTACAGTAACTGACTGTAAGGACAAAAAAAATATTGTGATTCTTTTCAGCTGCTCTTAAGCTTTTCTGACACTTTATCTTATTACATTCTCAAATATGTCAGTGTGAATTAGTAATATATTAAACTGAATATACACAATACATCTGAATCAAATATTTAACCTAATAGTGATAATCATCCTCATTGTTGACTGTTGCTTTAGTCGTTAGTTGAGTACAGCGTTCGTCTTTCAATGACAATAAAGCGCTCTATCCATCTATCTTTCCTTATAACGTCTGTGGCCAAATCCAATTCAAATTTTTTGCAAACTGGAATAAGGCTAATCCCTTTCTGGACTAACAATACTCAATGTCTGGGACTATGGTTTATTCTCAAGAAATTGTAACAAACCTTGAACATTCAGCAGGTACCTTTTGATCAAACTACCATAGGTTATACCCTGGATTATGTGTCAGATTCTGCCTGGACTTCCTCTACTCGAGTCAGCGTTTCATCATTCAGGATTTAATTAAGATACAGTCAATGGCCAAGGAAAATGTTGGTTGAGTGAAAGTTGACTTTTTTTTCCTCCACTTCTTATTTTGCAAAGGGCTAATAAAAGTAAAAACTACAATTTTTTTAGAAGTTATGGCCAAAAACTTTTGGACTTTTGTGAGGTCACGGTGTCCTTTGACCACAACATTCTAATCAGTTCATCCTTGAGTCCGAGTGGACGTTTGTGCCAAAGTTGAAGAAATTCGCTCAAGGCGTGCGAGAGAAATGGTACAGACGGACGGGCAACCCGAAAACCTAATGCCTCCTATGATGATATAATGCCTGTTTGTGTATGTGCGAGGGTCCACGTGACATGAATGTTGTCATTTGGCCACATCCATAGGCCGTACGCACCATCTACACAGCATATGTGTAAACACAATGGCATATGAACATGTCCGCTGTCCGTTTCCTTGTCTGTTTTGTGGTATATACATATGTGGCACTTAAGGGCCATTAGAAGTCACCTATACAGACTGGCAGACAGTCTGGGCAGTGCCAAAACCCGTTCACATTACAGGAAGTTGTTTGATTGAGTGCTGAAATAAAAATTCATGGAGCTTTGATGCAAATCGTATATGGTCTAGGGCTAGAAGCTGCATAGGTATTCTTTAAGATTAGATAAAAAACCTACAGTTATAGTTATACAAACTGAGGTTTGGAGCGGGATCATGGAAGCAGGTCAGGTGACTCATATTCAGACCAATGAAAAACCAGGTTTGTCCTGCGTCACTGTGACGGTCTTAACAAGGTATTCGCCTACTAGTGTGTGTGTGTGCGTGTGTGTGTGTGTGTGTGTGTGTGTGTGTGTGTGCGTGCGTGCGTGCGTGCGTGCGTGCGTGTGTGTGTGTGTGTAAATAAATGTCCATCTAGTGAAGATGGAGTTTATGCGGCCGGGCTGTTTTCTATCCAATCTATGCTCATTATCTGTGTGGAAAAAAGCAGCTAATGACTACATACAGCCATGGGCCAAGAAACTCTACAGCTGCACCGCTCTGTGTGCGCATGTATTTGTCTATTGGGAACAGTGTGTGTGTGTGCTGTCCATCCTTTGCATGTAGGCATCACTCCTATTTCACCCACCCTCATCCAACCACCGAGCCTCAACCCAAACTACACACAAACACACACACACACCTACTCCTCTTCAGCTTCACCCATGTCTCCTCTTGCTCCTGGCCACTAGGCTACCCCCCTTGACGCACACACAAATAATACACACACTTACAGCTCATTGATTTAAGTCAATGTGAGTGTATCCTAACCTTCCGAGGACGGTGTTTGAAGTCTCTCTTACCTCCCCAGACCCGCTCCCAGAGCCAGACACAGCCTAGAGTCCTGCAAGAGTGCAGACACACACATGTGCACACACACACACACACACACACACAGCAGCACTAGCAGCCAGTGGTCCCGTCCACACCACCCATACACACACTCCCAACAGGCTGAGAGGACGCCGCAGGCAGGGGCTACATGTGCGCAAACACACACACAAACACACTTACTTTCTCTGTGTATTACCGACACTAATGAGCTGATAGATGTTCAACAGAGGCAAAGAAGCAGACAATCATTTCCTCAGAGTGAGGCAAGGAGGGAGAGAAAATCAACAGCAGCGAGCGCGAATGTGTGTGTGTGCACTTGTTGTCTAGGGTCTTGTTTTATTTTCTCTCTGCCTCGCAGCCTCTAGGCTTCCAGAGGTTAAGGCTGAGCGATGGAGCAACGCTAGCCAAACCGAGGCCCGCGGGTCCTGCCGGGACCCCTGTGGTGAGGCTGGGTTCTGTTTAGCTCGTCGGGGGAAAACACGGTAATGAGAGGAATTACTAAACAATCACATTCACGGAGAGAGATGGGAGCGGGCGGGTTTCGGTGGGGACGGCTCTGTGGACAAAAGTGTCAAGAAAACATGCTTTGTTTTAAAGACTTCAAAAAGAAAACCCCACCCTCATAAAATAAGCTATTTTACAAGTGCGAACTGTTGAAGCGCTGCCCCTCGCTGGCAGAGGGAAAAAACTCATAAATGATTCTTTCGCAGACAAAGACATCAAAAAAAAGGATTTAATGAAAGGTAGGCAGTCATTTCATTTCTTTAACCCTAAGCTCATTATACCAACTCCGGTTTTACATGCACTGGGAAAAGACGGCTCTCTGATGCCACGAGAGGTCTCCGCGCTGCCCTCTGTGCCTCCGCTGCCCAGCCTCTGCCCATTTCACACTCAAGTGACATGAAATCGAGTCAGACGGACCAGCAGTCCTCCCGTGACCCGGCACAGACAAGGAGTTCAGCCTAATTGGACAGACCTCTCTGATTGAGGACGTGGAGTTAAGGCAGCCAGCCCGCGTTCTCCCGCTACCTTGGTGATCGGTTACAGAGGAAAGCAAAGAGGTCGACAGCAGCGCCGAAGGGAAAGGGTGAAGACTGCTCTTGAAAGCAGACACATTCTTTGACGAAGGAGTCGAGTTTTGAGGAGAGCGACGGACGTGGAAATGGAGGTGAAAAAAGAGTGAGAGTTTGCACACCTGTGTGTATGTGCACTTTAACAATATGAGCGAACCCCAAAAAACTGGCTACCCTGACTGTACTCCGTCCATACCCTCCTTCAAGCCTGATCAAAGACTGAACCTCTGCAGCTTAATTATGCCAAAACCTCTTAAAACACTGAATGAATATTCTTAAAAAAACTGCCACTTTCTGTGGAGAAACAGCCATCTGTTAACTGTAGATTCTACATGTCTACTCATTAATTACAGGTGGGATTTGGGCCTGAACATCAGGTGAAGAATGCTGTTACATTCAAATTATACTTCTGTCAATTATCTGCCTGGGGGCAGACGTGCACTTGTCAACACAACGCACCGTTTGTTTCTCCGGCTCTGATTCAGGGAACACTGACAAACTAGTAGGGCACATGGAGAACGCAGACCTCCGTCAAGGCCAACTGCCCCCTCGCACAACGTTAGCGAAAGTGAACAAAAATGTGTGTATCCGCCCCGTGATACGGGTTCTTCCTTGGCCCATGCTACACCCTTCCACCAGGCCAGTTGTTATTCCGTAATCCTGCTGACAAACCGAACCAAAAACATAATCTGATTGGCGGAGGTAATAACATTCATAAAATGAAACCTGACCTGACTCGAGCCACACAGAGTTAAGAGAAAGTGTCGGGTCCACTAGCATGCAGATTGAAAAACAAAGCTACGTTGTGTGTATGTGTGTTCATTTATTCTAATAGTTTTTGAGGACAACAGAGAAGCGATAAGTCAGGATTTTGCTCATCTTTGTAATTTGTCCCTGGTATATTTCAGTGAATCCCAACGGCCCCAAAGAGATTGTTGAGTAGCTCAGCTAATTAGAAAAAAAAAAATCATGATTTGATAACACACAAATTGGATTACAAATTGGTGAGAGGCTGATCTTTAGTAAATGTAATGCCAGCACGCCTCCCACCAACCCGTGACTGTTGTAAAACATGAATTGATAATTTTGCAATAAATATTATGTGAAAACTAATGAATAACAGTTGAGTAATAGTTTAAGTGTTTCTTCCACTCCAAGTGATAATACTGTAGCGTGAATGCAAACTTAACTGAACTGACAAAATATACTGTAACTACAGTACATCCAGTTTTGCATACATAATTGTGTTAAATGGCATCCAGTTTCATATCAATTAAATTAACATATTTGAAATAGGACTGTCACAATATCAGATTTTCACAACACGATTATGGTGGCTAAAAGAATTCACAATAACAAGATTATCGCGATATCAATAGCAAATTTTAAATAATAATGCTATCAGTCAAATTCATCTTTAAGTTTGTTTATTGTGTGTTTCGTCTGTTTGTTTGTTTTTGGCAAATTAATGAAACTCAAAATACGAGTGTAGGTAGGTGGAGAAATCATCTGTAACCATAACTGTACAAAAACGGGATTTAAGAGGCGCTGGATTATTTACACAATATTATTATCATGTGTATCATCATAACTTTAACATTTTATCACAGTTATCGCCAATACCGGCATATCGCAACACCCCTAATTTGAAACATGACGGGGGGTGCTGTCGAAGGGGTATTACTGCAAATCTGATAGGGCTCAGAACCTCTTGAATATTTAACTCAATGCTGAATGTACAATATACACAATACACACAAGTAAGCCTTCTTGTTGAGAAATCTATCAAAGAAAAGAAAAACACAAACAAACAAACAGTTTTAGGGCTCAGGTTAAATTCTTAAAAGGGACCTCTTATGTTGTCTCTGTAAATACGAAGCCAGAGGATTACACAGAGCAAAGCTGACCTACTGACCCTGTACACTAGTCAAACACACACACACAGACACACGCACACACACGTACACTGAACCCTACAATCAGCCACTTACCCTTTGCCACTGGTGAAAGGCAACAAGATCTCTTAACAACAGCTCGTCTTTTTCAATAAATTTTGCATGAAAACATGCCGCTGGAGCACCAAGTTGCCTGCTGTCATACTAGAGGAGTGTTAAATGTTTAATGACGACAACACCACACACGAGCGCGCACACACAGAGTCGGTGTCAGGGTGCCGCTCTGAGGGGCCCCTCTTTCATCCTGACAGACACTATAAAGCTCCTGAGCCTCTTCCCCACCCCGCCATCAACATCGCACTGCTTCACTCCTCTCCCACCACCCAGCGAGGAAACCAGGATGTAAATGAGGTTGCAGTGTGTGTGTGTGTGTGTGTGTGTGTGTGTGTGTGTGTGTGTGTGTGTGTGTGTGTGTGTGTGTGTGTGTGTGTGTGTTTGTGTGTAAGTGGTGAGGATCAGGGGCTTACATAAAGACCCTACCCCCCATCACCATTAAGAGTACAAGAAGAATAATGGAGAAGACAGATAAAAAAAGAAGTGGCTTGTCATAGACAGGATATACTGCAGAAAGCCTTGTTTTACATATTCCTGAAACCTCTCACTGCTAAAGAAACTCTAAACTCCTGCGGGAGCCTCTGGGGAATAACAGGAACATCCATGTCAGGCAGCTTTTGGACGTTGATAACATCATTTCAGGTCCGCAGATAGTCAGAGCAACGCATTTTGACTTTTACTCATTCATCTTTCTGTAGGTGTGGTGATGGAGACAATTAAAGCAAAATAAAGTGTAAAATGTATCTTTAATCTAGCGCTGGGTGATAATTCAATATGATCATTTATCGTCTTTCAGTGGAATCGTGATTAAATCATATATCGAAATATCGCGATGCACAATTACCATGTCTAAATTGATAATAAAAAGCACATGCCGACTCAAATTTCTCAGAAAATCTGATCAAACCATTTTATTTCAATTTTATTTCTGTTTTTTCTCTATAATTACACTTGAAACGGGTATGTTCATTTTGCACTAAAGTTGTTAATTAAATGAGAAAATACTCAGTACTTTCTTCATTTGTCAAGTATTTAATTCACAAAGGAGTATACAAAAATAGGCTTTACCATGGGGTTACTTCATGTAGACTATTTATTTATTGAACGATCAGAAAACATGATATATCGTGATATATATTGTTATCGAGATTAGAGCTGACAATATAGTGTATTTTTTAGGGCCGTCAAAGTTAACGCGATAATAACACGTTAACGCAAATTCATTTTAACGCCACTAAGTTCTTTAATGCATTAACGCAAGAGATCTTCCGGAGGCTGTAGAGGGCTCAGTTTTAAAGCTAGAGTGAAGATATCTTTAGTGATTACCTAATACTGTTCAAAACAACAACTGTTTAAATCAACCAAAACAAGTACACATTGAAGTATTTCAACAATGTACACCTCCACCCACTGGGTTGCTTTCTCTAACTGATTAATTGTGAATTACAGAAGGAAGAACCTTAAAACTATCATTTAATTGTGACAAAAAAAATCTGCATGCTGTAATTTGTTATGCAAGATTATTATTTGTTTTTCTAATCAAAAAGAGCATGTAGCAAACAGTCAAGTAACCGTCTTCAATACCCAGATTTAAGGAAAGTATCTACTGCAAACTGTATGTATGTATGTGTCACCTGGTATGATGTCAGGTCAGCTCCACATGGTTTAGTCTAAATTATTCCAACATCATACCTCCACAGGTTGAAGTAAATTGGAAGACCAGATTGGAGGATAAACAGTTTGAAATATATTAACGCTGCCACAGGTGGAAATGCATACACGCACACGCACACGCACACGCACACGCACACGCACACACACACACACACACACACACACACTTACTACGTATATGAGCACACACATGTGCACACAGACACGCTAAAGCAGGGTCAGAGATAAAGGAAGAGATTCCTATCGATGCTGAAGGATATTGAAGCCTTAATAAGAAAATAGATATAGTCGGCTGGCCTTACATTTCACTGTTAGCTTTATTTGTTTTCCTGATACGGATCTAAGGAAAGGCAATATGTAATGGCTTCAAATAAATGGAGCACTTTCCCTTTAAAAGCAAAATCGCCATGTTCTGTTCACAGAGCCCCGAGGTCTTCATTGATGACCAATAAAGCCTCAGTAAGGATGAGAAAAGTTGTGCTAAATATATGGAAACTGCATTAATATCAACACATCTGTTCCATCTTTTCTACTAACAAGTATAAACTAAACTTATAAATCATTATTTGAAAGATGATTTACAAATTATGTAATTCTAAATAAACAAGAAACCATAGCTTGAATAATATGTGAATGCTTAACCCTCATTTCTAATCATGTTTTCCTCACTTATATCTGCGCATAGTACTTGCTAAATTCATAAAATTAGTTTTGTTTAAAGAAAAATTCACTGTCAAAGATACACTTTCTCAATAATTAGCATAGACTTCATATAATGAGATACAGAACACACACAGTTTCCAGAATAAGTGCCGTGACAGTTTGACAGTGGTGCACAAGCTTAAAAAGTTTAAAAAACGTCCTTAGATGTACTGCAGTTTTGTCTTACTGCCGTTGCTACAGTGATGAGTTTCATCATGTGATTGCACTGTTGCATCAAGAATACTTCTAAAGGAATGGAGATCATTTTCAGTCAGATCAAGACAGTCGCTAAATCCTAAATTGCCATTTGGCTATTACTCCATATTTCTGTGAGTAAATCCAATGTGAAATAAATACTGCCTCAAAAAGTTTATGTGCAAAGTATTCAAAGTATTTCTTTGTTTGACAAACCAAACAGCAGCTTAATCAACCTGTATTGACCTTTGGATGCGTATTATAATATACATTTCTCAATCTATGCATTTAATTGTAAAGTCATCTGTTAACTGGCAAGTGCAAAAACTAGGGCTGTCAAAGTTAACGCGGTAATAAAAAGTTAACGCAAATTAGTTTTAACGCCACATCATTATTTTATTTATTTATTTTTAGCTTGTACCGCATCAGTTTTAAAGCTAGAGTGAAGATACTGGCGTCATACGAAAACTAGAAAAGGAATCCATTGTTACCAACCATGTCATAGTAGCTTGTCGCGAAGGAGGCTAAATAACGCATATTATTTATGCTAAATGCAGTACCTGTGAGGGTTTCTGGACAATATCTGTCATTGTCTTGTGTTGTTAATTGATTTCCAATAATAAATATATACATACATTTGCATAAAACAAGCATATTTGCCCACTCCCATTTTGATAAGAGTATTAAATACTTGACAAATCTCCCTTTAAGGTACATTTTGAACAAATAAAATATGTGAGATTCATTTGCGATTAATCACGATTAAGTATTTTAATCGTCTGACAGACCTATGCGAAACATAGACTGTACTCTGAGTTTTGATGCAGTTCACCTGGGGAGCTGAACTCCCATAAATTGACTGTTCTGGCACAGCGGCAGGTCTGCACCACTCGTGGGATCCATAGTCTGAAACACACATCTGTGCCATTCAATATGACAGACAACAACTGGGTACCAGTCGTATTACAGTGGCCTCAAATCACATTAGAGCACGCCGCGCTGGGGACGGATTGAGGGTGCTATTCTGGTAGAGGCAAGCGGAGGCCTCTAAGGTCGTTAGACCTGTAGTGGAGTGTACCACAGTTTAAAGATCCACTACTCTAAAGCTGTATTACAGCCTTTAGAAGACATACGCTTGCAAGTGAAGATGTCATTTGCCGACATTTCTCACCTCAATAAGGAGCTCTCATTTATTGTTTTTTTTTCTTGGTATAAGCACCAAAGACATTAGAGATGCATATGATGTCGTTATGTTTCTATAGGCTTATTGCAGCTGGGTGAAAAGTGGAGTTAAAGACATCAGACGTCATCTGGTGACCAAAACGTCCTCTAAAAAACTGAAGCACTCCTACCTGCCATCTATTCCCCATGACATCTTCTCTTACAAGAGGGAATTATATCACATCAAAAGGCCGGTGTTGCCTGGTGCTTGATTGCGAGGGGAAATGGATGAAGAAAGGGAATGATGGATGGAAGGATGAAGTGATGGATGGACAGATGGAGGGGCTGAGACTGAGCTCCATATTTAAGTCTGTATTATACTGACCAAAATATTCCGTACCTACAGTTTTAGATTGAGCTGGGCCAACCCAACACGTTTTAAGTGTGTTCGTGTCTACCTCTACACGTATGCTTGCATGTACGAAGTCATTCGTCACTCACCTCTTTTTGACTTCCTTGTCTTTACTCTTGTCCTCTCTGTCCTTGTCTCTGTCTCTTCCTCTGTCCTTGTCCTTCTCCTTCTCCTTCTCTTTCTCCTTCTCCCGGTCGCGGCCCTTGCGCCGGCTGCGGTCCCGCTCTCTGCTGCGGCTGCGGCTCCTCCGGCGACTGCGGCTGCCGCTCCTTTTGCGGCTTTGGGTCCCTCGCCGGCTGCGGCTGCTGCTCTTACTGCGAGACCGCCGGTGGCGAGAATGAGACCTGGAAGAGATAAAAGACAAGTTTGCAGCTGTTAAACCACTGATAATACAACAAACTAATGTTTTTTTTCCTCAATGAATAAGTAAAATGCTAGTAGTTTTTTTTTTTTCACAAATGCGCCTTCAAATACTATTGCAGTATTAAATATCACCAACCTGTTTCGAAGTCTTAATAATCAAGTTATATTCACTTTTCTGCCTTGTCTACTTCTACTTCAGGTAATTATTGCCTGTATTTCCCAGAATGCCTTTTGATCACATCCCAGCAAATGTGGCTGAGAATGTTTCACTTAGCTGGTAACAGTGATAGGAAACAGAAATAGGAATAGTAGGAGCAATGGAGCATGTTCCCACTGAGGAAAACCCATCTTGTGGATGCATGGCAGTACAGGTGATTCAGTTCATTGCTTGTTGAGAAAATCTATTACTCTTCTACGATGGATTTTTCCATGTAAGATTTTAAGACTATTGTAAAATAGTCACAATTAGGGCGGCAACTACCTATTATTTTCAATTATATTATATATATATTAATATATATTATAATATTTTCTCGATTAATCAATTAGTTGTTTGGTCTATAAAATTTTTCCCAAAGCCCGAGATGACGTCCTCAAATGTCTTCTTTTGTCCACAGCTCAAAGATATTCAGTTTACTGTCATAGAGGAGTAAAGAAATCAACAACTAACTTGACAACTAATCGATAATATCATCGCAGCTCTAATGTAAAGTCATCATCTTTCAAGAAGTTGCTCTCACATCGGGCTGGGTGTCATTTACAGTAGAGGACGTCATCTTGGGCTTTGGGAAACACTGATTGACATTTTTCACCATTTTCTGACATTTTATAAACCAAACAACTAATCGAATAACCGAGAAAATATCATTAGTCACATCCCTACTTTATGTTAACACATCGTAACATTTGCATCGGTTAACAAAACCTTAAATAAAACTCACTAGGATAACATTTTCCTGGAGTGGACAAATTCATCCTTCATTGGATGGATCTAATAATACAGTACATGTACAATCACATACACTGAGACACACACACACACACACACACACACACACACACACACACACACACACAGTAGAAATGGAGCCAATTAGAGGCGGGCTCAGAGGAAGGCCTGTCCTCGGTATTGATCCTGACAATGGCCCTCTGGTCTCAAAAAGATTAACAGCAGGAGATTTACTTTGTTAGTTATGACACACAAACACACACAGTTACACACACGCATCATTTAAACATCAACAGAAAGAGAATTGAAAGTGTAACTCATGCTTCAATATGGTGCCATACACACAGAGACACAAATTACCAAAACATAACCACTTATTTATGTGTCACTGCACATGCCTCTATTAACGCACACGAAATCCTTCAACATATTCTGCTTGTGTGTGTGTGAGAGAGTGTGCGCGTGTGTGTGTGTGTATCCTGTGTCAATGTACATGTACGTGTGTATGTGTGGGAAGGACCGTGATTTGAACCCCCAGCAGAAATCGGCAGCTGAGATGCCGTTATTTTCCATCATCTATCATTTTATTGATTTGTCTATAAAAACAGTCAAACCTGCTGTCCACGAGCTTTATTGCTTTCCCCCCTTTATTAGTTTGCAGTTTGGGACATCCAGAGCTGTCTCTCTCCCGACAGAAAACTAATCATTTTCTTCAGACGCCTGTCACCATCCTAACAGACAACACTCTGACAACTGTTGCAATCAATTAGGCCGGGGCGATGCTGATCACTGGAGAGTAGCTGCACTAGTCCAAGGTCTCGAAAAGAGATTCTCTCTCTGAACAAAAAAAAACGACCCAAAACAAAACAAAAAAATATTTCAAGTTCAGTTTTTCAAAACCCCCAGAAGTGCAATCTGCAGTGAATAATTTAGCATATACTGTAATGCATACAGTATAGATGTAACTCAGAAAGTTTAGTTTCATGTAAATGTTTAAAATCGGGGCTACAACTTGCAGTTATTTTCATTATTGATGAATTTGCAGATTCTCAATCATTCAACAAAAACGCAGAAAGTAGTGAAACAACGTACAGCACGTCGTCTTTAAATGTCTTCTTTTGTCCAAACCCAAAGATATTCAACTAACTGTCACAGAAGACAAAAAAACAACACATTTTTACATTTATGAAAGTCAAAAA
This sequence comes from Sebastolobus alascanus, assembly GCA_916701645.2. Taxonomy (NCBI): domain Eukaryota; kingdom Metazoa; phylum Chordata; class Actinopteri; order Perciformes; family Sebastidae; genus Sebastolobus; species Sebastolobus alascanus. Next base: position 3,059,634 of record CAKAOJ020000067.1, on the reverse strand, counting down.
TATGGCTGCAACTATTAATAATTTTCTGACATTTTATAGACCAAACAACTAATCGATTAATCGAGAAAATAATCAACACATTAATCGACAATAATAATCAGATATGACAAAGAAAACGGCAAGTCGTCACATTTGAGAAGCTTTAACCAGCTAATGTTTCAAAATGTTTTGCTGATTCATTTTCTGTCGATCTACTAAGCGATCTACTAATCGATTAACTATTCGTTGCAGCTTTTGTCAAAACTTGCACGTTTTGGCATTTTTGCTTTTAAAAAAATGACTTCATTGATTAACCAATTATCAAAATACCAGCAGACTAATTGATTAATCTACTAATTGTTTCGGCTCTAGTTACAATAATACTGCAGTGTTTGAGCAGCTGCAGCACTCCTATTTCTTCTCCATTAATAACTTTTCCCACAGTAAAGCCAGTCTCATTGCCTTCTGCAGAACAGATACTAAAGCAGACAACCCGGAGTGATGATCAAAAATAATTAGTATGAAACATGTGATTCGGAGGCAGAGGTGAAAGCCGTCATCAGGCACAGGACATTTGATTCGGCGTGTTTAATACAGTGTTTACTGGAGCTACGATTAGGCTTGTCAGGGAATCACAGCTAATGGGGAAAAAAAGCAAAAGAAAAACATTGGCATTTTTGGGGTTTGGAGTCTCCAAGCGAGATAATCCATCAATGGCCTGAACAGACCTTGGAATGAGCGAATCTATGTGTTGACAATGCCTGCGTATGTTTGTAATCAACAGTACATGAGGGGAAATACAACAGAGTTGCAGTGTTCCAAACCAAAGTCTTATATTTACAGCCAAGCAAATTGTGGCCAGAAGCAGCAGATGCAATAAACACAATCTCTCTCCCTTTCTCTCTCCCTCTCTCTCTCTCTCTCTCCCGTTCCCCCTCTGATGGCAAAGAAAACAGCCCACTTCTGGGGTGTGCAGCAAATTAAATTTACTGTAGTTAATAGAGTGAGCCTATGCTGCTAAATGTCAATTTCCTGACCAAGTCCTTCCCCTTGGAGAATGATTAGCTAATTTGGGCTGGGGATAAATGGGCTAATGCAGGACACACACAGATAAACAGCCACAGTTGGACCCCATGCCAAGCCCTTTCCCTGCTTTACATTTTATTGGCCTTATTATCTCCAGGGAAAATGGGTCCCCCTATGGCCTAAACATATTTTCATTTCTAATAAAAGGCCCTCGCTGGTTGCCCCCACGTACAAACCCCCCCGCTCACACACACAGCCTCCTTCCTCCATTCCCTCGTTTCACAGTCCAATCCATTAAATCGGAGCTCTGCAATTGGCCGGGACCGTTTTCCTGGTGAATTATCAATAGAGTAATTATGCTGCATGTTGGGAGCCGGGCTGAAGCTTATCGCCGCTGACCCCCCGGTGCGCGCCAGGATATGATCCCTCACCACAGCCCATTGGGGTAATTATGTGGCCGGGTGTGAAGCTGGATGGTGTGTTACCCTTATCAGTCTGTATTCTATTTCTGTTTTCATTGAAAATTGGACATTAATGGCAGCGACGCGATACCACTAGTGTCAGATACAGGTGAACGTCTCCAATGGAATCTGACCCCATTTAAAATCATTATTCATACTACGCAGCGGAGGGACGGGGAACACATGAACACACACACAGAAAAAGACCAATTATCCTCACTGTTCCTTTAACCTTATCTTCCCCGTATTCATATTGTTTCTTCGTTTCCCCCAACCGCCATCCTCTGTCGGGAGGACAAAACAAAGTTCACGTCCATATTGTATTTGTCCTGTGGCAGAAAAAAAAAAAACGCCACACAGCAAGTGATGTTCTCAGTGATGCCCCGAGCAGCGTCCCCGTCCATTAGGCCCGTGTGGCGCAGCAGTGATTAATGGCTGTGTAACTTTAACCCTATCACATTTCAGTGGACGCTGGCGACGGTGACCCCTGTTTGACCAGAGTCTTGCTCACCAACAATACACTAAAAGCTAGAGAAGAGGGCAGGTGTATATTATTATGTTTTTAAATGACCATCTGTTTCTGGGCTAGATGTTGAATTAATGATAAGGAGTACAAATTATTGATCAGAATAATGTGAGTAGGATTTTTATATTGCAATGTTTAATTGAAAGTTTTGCATCTTACCATTATTTTGACTATGTTCTCCTACATATGTCAATATAAGGAGCCTATATTGATACTGTGCCACTACCCATTGTACAATACATTTGTCCTTTTTCATTATTCTTTCTGAAATGCTGAAATAGGACACTATTTTAAGCTAAATATGCTATCCACAACTGTGCTTGCTAGTAAAATCTGAGCACTTTGTCACTTTAACAAAATTATTTTTACAACCACAGCTTTTGCCACAGGTGCACCATCCCTATCATTATCTAATCTTTGTAAAATGATGAAGTAGTCATCTTCCACAAGCAAGTACAGCAGAAGACAGTACACCCATTAAGCTTAAAATATGGACAGAAAACCACAGTATAATGTTTCAGCTTTTCAAAAAGGCCGGAGAGAGAAATTGTCTGTGAACAAGTACAAACATTGACAACAAAAGCCAGTGGAACAGAGGATAGACCAGAGGGGTACAGGACTGATCCAACTATTAATTGTAACTAAAATCACAATTAAAATCAATATATACGCCAATATATGGATTAACTTAGTAATTTTGGATAGACTAGAAAGAGATGGTGCCACATACAGTTTGTTGGTGCTATCTGGCCTAAAGTGGCTTAGAAAAATACAATACAGAAATCATAGCAGTTTTCTGATTAACTTCTTTTGGGTAACGTGTTCTTATAACCACGAAGGAGGCAATTTGAAACCCTAAAATTTATTTCAAATCTTTGGTATTCATTCTTTGTATATATAATTTATTTCACCACACAGCCTTAAAGTCTGGGTAAAGCAAAAATAAATATGTTTTCTGACCACAGAAAAATGTGTTAAATGTATTAATCACCCAGCCAAATTTGAATGATCAAAAAAATCGGCAAGTATATAAAATTAGGTTTCAAAATCGTGAAGAAAATAAGCAGTATTCACTGCGCTGAAGGCGCTAAAACCAAAGCCAATCGCGGATGAGGGTTGATTACATCTCACACTGCGGCGCAGCGTACTTTTGCAGGTTAACTGCTCTATGGGCAGAGTATGCGTACCAGAGACTTCTGCCGGCCAAGCCAGCTAACTTCCGGTTTAGCACTGTGCTGCTAACTTGAATGGGGATAGAATAATTCAATCGTTTGGCTCTTCTAGACTTTCCAGATGTAATTGAATCAAACTGATCAAATTGTGACAGAGAGGACCGAAGACAGACGGGGCTGGACGGTTGGTAAAAACTTTGACGGTCCACCAGTCCACAGATGCAATGCGGGTTATTCTAATGGCTCCAGTGCGTCATTGAGCCATGATTTCAGGCTAAACAAAAAAATGGAGAAAAATTGTCGGTCGACCTCCACAATTTATTATGATATACTTACGTTTTTTCACGTTTTCAGCAATTATTTTCTAATATACTATAATGTGTTTAAAACACAAATCTCTGATTTTATTTTACCAGGACTTTAACCAGCCCACCGCTGGTGGTACCTATCTCAACGGTAAAACCTTAGATTTAAGCCAGTCTCTCAGTTTTAGTCTCCAGCCTCCCTAACTCCCCCCCCCCCCGCCTTCCCTCCACACACACACAGACACACACAAAGACTACAAAAAAGCTTGCCAGTCGACTTTTCCAAGCGATAGACAGATTGAAAAAGAAACGGGCCGATTGAAAGTGAGAAGATCCATATTTGAAGAACTTCATTAATGCGCTGTTCCCCGCCGAGTTATTTCCAGTGACAGAGCACACAGCAGCAGCTTCATGTTCAAGTTAAAAGTCACTTTTCTTTTTTTCTGCCATTTCAATGTGTCTAAAAGCACCTTGAGTGAGCAATGTGCATTTCCTGCTGCCAAAAGACGTGGAAAACAGCTGTTCCTGCCTGACGCTGCCTGCTGAATGGAATGCAAATATGTTAACCATCCAGAATTTATTACTTTTGAGTGCTCTTCAAACGCAACGGCAGACACAAGTTTAATTTATGATATTCCTCTAATTATGAGAGCTGTTGAAATCATTTCCCAAGCTGCTTCCTCCTTCCAAGCAGCCACATTATCTGTTCCCTCGGTTCACAGCACACGCACGCACGCACGCACACACACACACACACACACACACTCAGTCATCCACCATGCACACCCACACAGAAACATAAATACACACACACACACACACACACTAAATAACACACAAGGAATCTCTGCAAAGTAGCTGATTGTGAGCACAATTAACACAGCAAAGACGGAGCATGAAAGATTCGCAGAGATGTTTTTTCTCCGTCCCCCTCTGCTTCATAAAAGCAATGTTTAGATTTGTCATAATCTTCAGTTTGCTTTTAATTTAGCAGTCGTCAACACAAACGTCTGCAATGCCCTGCTATGCTGTGAAGCAGAAATGAGACCCCATGCAGGCCACCCACTCACTACCCCCACCTCCCCCACCCCCCCTCTCTCCATACCCACCCAAACACACACACACACACACACACACGGTTACAGCCACAAGCCACAAGGTCAAGTCATTTAGCGGAGTTCAAAGGCCTTCACAGACCCCTCAGATCTATATGAACCTACAACGGCCTGCCGACGATGAGGGAAAAGATGACTTTCCAGAGCGAGATGTAGTTTCCATGTGTGTCTACGTGCATGGACGTGCGTGTGCGCCGCCGCATGCCCATGTGTTGATTACCCGCCGTCTTCATTGGCGCATATGCCCAGTGTCACTCAGCCTCCTCATCGCAATCCTAAACTTGGCCGTCTGGTGTGCACCCGCGACCTTTGACCTCCCGTGCAGCCGAAGCTCGACATGACACCCATTAGCAGCTGGAGCCGAGGGGGGCCCGGGCTCAGCCACTCAAGCCCAGACGCAAGGTCAAGTGAAGGTCACGCTTAGACTAGGTGCTAACTTGCCAACTCGCTCACAGCCACTCACGCAATTGAAACCCACTTTTTCCTCCTCCTTCCATCCATCACGGCCCGGAACAATTAGTTACGCCGAAGTTAGGAGAGAGTTGTTTTGGTTGTCATTGCCTCCATCTGTAAAGAGGGTGGAAAGCAGGGAGGGAGGAGAAGCTGTAGGAGGAGGAGAGGGAGTGCACACTAGACAAGGGGAGACAATAGGTGAAGGACAGCAGGAGGCTATGGAGGGAAAAGTAACGATAAGATAAAGGAAGAAAAGAAAAAGTTGGGGAGTCAAGAGCAACCAGGGTAACAAAAAAGGGGGAGAATGAAAAAGAAAAGATTGGGACTTATGGAGAGGACCGAGCAGACAGCCGTGCTTCACATCAAGCTGGCTCCAATTAGCAGGTGTGCTCTCAGACGCTCGCTCTCCCTCTCTCTCTGGTCAGGGAAGATGTATTTTTCTGCCTTTTATACGCATGTATTTATGAAGTGGTAGGAGATCTGAGGGCCCTTAGCATAACAGCCTTTTATTGTTTAAATGTGGACTGCTCGGCCCCGTGTGCTTAAGTGATTTAGGAACCTCACAACTCCGGTATAAGAAAAATCATAAACGCTGAGACAAACCATGTGGGTGGACTGTAAAAGGCACCGAGGAACGGGCCGACAAAAAGCAGACACACATTCCACTACTAAAGGGAAACTACACTTAATTAAACACCCAAGACACAACTGGAATAGCGCCCTGTAAAAAACTATTAGTTTCCCCTCTTCAGTGGAATAACATAAAGTTGTCTTCTGACAGAACAGAGGCTTGTCTCATAAAGAAGTTTCTAAAAATCTTTTTTTTTTTTAAGAACTGCTGTCAAGATTGAACAAGGAGGAGAGAGAGAGAGACAAATGCAGAAAGAGAGATCAAGAAATGAATAGAAAGAGAAAACACTCCACCCTCTGAGTGAAAAAAAAACTCTCCTCTCCACTACATCTGTCGCTTCTCGTGGTCTACATGTCTCATGCACAGAGTAAGAAGTAAAATATAAAAAATAAAATAAAAAATATATATATTTAAATAAAAAATATAATAAAAAATATATAAATAAAATAAAAAATATAATATATATATAACAAAAAATAAAATAAAAATATGTATGTGTATATTTCATATCTATTTAATATTTTAATATTTATATTTAAAAAAATCTAAACACTTTCAATCTTTAGTAGGAATGGCAATAGTTTGATTTGACTTGCTATAGGCTGTTGTAATCAGGATCCAAATGATGCCACATGTTACAGTGATGGCATAAATGTCATTCATTACACATCTGCAGTAGCGCTTGAGAGACGCGGCGCACGCTTTGTTATCCCACTTTTTCCGAGTGTCAATATCCCACGGAGTTTACAGAGAAATCTGGCAAACTTCCATTCCAACAAAACTGTTGACTGCATTTAAAATAATTACATTTTTCCTGCTTTGATTTCGAGCCAAAATCGCGACGTCGGGCTCTCTGTTCAACCAGTCACAGAAGTCTGCTCTTTGTTCAGCCAATCATACGACAGTTGGCCACGTATCCTTTTGGGCGATCCATCTATCTCCACTTCATCCTCATGTCCTCGACTCTGCCAAAACCCCCGAATGGATAGACAGAACAAAAAAGGAAGACAAATTTCAAATAGAAAAACTCATGCGCATGCTGAGAAAGTGTTTCATTACTTTCAAAAAGATTGTCAAGGTTTCAGTCAAGGCGCACATGATCCTTGTTTCATTTCTCTGCCATTCTCTCTCATTTTTCTCTTCTTTTTCCACAAATAAATTACTAAACGTGTGAGTGAAACCACATGCTTGTGTGTGTGTGTGTGTGTGTGTGTGTGTGTGTGTGTGTGTGTCGGTGTGCGTGTGTTTGTGTGGTTCCTTTGCTTGTCCAAAGTGAACTGACAAGTGCAGGCAGTGGTTCCATTAGCTGGCAATTTGCTCTCAAGTTGTCCGCGAGGGAGAGGAGGAATGAAGGAGTGTTTTTTGGCAGGACGAAGCACATGGCTCTGCTTAGGACGAGTTAAGTGAGGTGCTCACACACATAATCCGAGGCCATCATTCAAACACTCTTCGTAGCACATACGCTCTCAAAACATGTGAATGTGACCGCAGCCTAAATGGAGATCAATGCCTCAAATAATGAAAATGTAAATCTATTGTAAACATATTTACTTGATAAAGCCATTGATAAATGGGTGCTAAAAAGTCAACGCTAAGTAGTCTGAAGGTGACTGTGCCAGCGTATTGTAAAGACCGACTATATGAGTCCACACACGCTTCCTCCTCTGAGTCCCAGAGAACGACGGTGTCCATATGGTTTGAGCCGGAGCATAAGTAGAGTACAAGGTAAACACGCTTGACTGAGGTTTGTCCATGCATGCTCTCTTAGCACGCGTCTCTGCGGACTGGCTCAAAACCTGGCCGCTGAATCACACGCAGCACATACCTCCCTCCCTCTGTATGTGTGTGTGTAGCATGTTTAAGAGTGAGAAGAAGAACTGTGGACAGACGGTGGCGTTTATCTGTGCATAAATTAAGAGCAGAAGCTGTTAATTAAAAGGGGGGGGGGGGCTGGAATAAGCACAGATAAAATAAAACTTTGCTAATCGGCTACTTGGCAAGGTGACCTCTGAGTGCACCGGGCGTCATTCTAGGACCCGCTGTCCTGCTGGGCGAGTGGCACAGGGGGGTAATGTGCAGGTCCGGCTATGAGCAGCAGGCAACTGGTAGACCCCCCCCCCTCCTCCTCTTTACTCTCTCTCTCTCTATGTATCACTGTCTCTCTATCTCTCTCTCTCCCCCTCCTTCTCCGCCCAGAGCGTTATTAGACCCAGGGCTCCGCTGCGGCTCCAAACAGCTCAATGACAACACACAGGGCCTGCCAATTAGAAATAATTAGACAGTCATTTCACTGGCAAGTCTTTTTAAGTGCATATATAACGATGCAATGATGCTTATTAGCCGGCCTGAGCCGGCGAGGACCAGGGCCTCAAACGCTTTGGCGCTGGAGAAAATAATTATGCCAGTGATCACAAAGCGAGCTGCACATCTCTGTACTTCACCTCCACGCGTTTCAAAAATCCACTTCATTAGCTCCCGTAATTAATCCTCCATTAATTGCAGGAAAAGCCCAGTTTACCTCCCTTCGTTTCTAATTATCATCTTATAAATAGTTATGGTTCTAATTAATGTGTTCATTAGGCAGGATATTTCTCTCAAAGCCTCGCTGGGAGCCAAAGGTCCGGCTCGGCTCTCTCTGAAGCCTAACCAGCCAGAAGGTGAGGCCATCCTGCCTGCATTTGCTTTTATTTTACTACATTCAACCTCCTAATTGGCATTTAAAACCCAATTTGGAAGAACTTCAAGAAGCTTAAATAGGAGAGAGAGACAGAGAGAAGGCAGGATGGAAAGAGAGAGAGATACATTTGGTGTTCATTTTCCTATGCCAGAGCTAAAAGCGTTTCTGTCTCCGTCTTTCTCCTGGTCTGGCCAGACGGATGAGGCTTTTCACCGTCATAAAGTGAAACACAATGAAGGCTGATTGCATGTATTAGTCTTTGGCATTATAGCGGTTTTATTTGCAAAACATTGCACGTGTGTCTCTACCAAAGAAATAACAGTGGGGGTGTCAAACTTCTTATGGGTTTCAGTCATCAAACAGACAAATTTTGTCTTTCGTATTAAAGTAACTAGTCTGCTCTCTATGATACTTAAATTAATCACAAAGCTCTGCGTTCATTCAAACAGCTTTCAAAAAGGAAAATTACCCAGCGCTGTCAATAATTAGAGCTGTAAACTTAAAAAAAAACTTTTTCTTGAGTCATGCTTTGTTAAATTCCAAAACCTATATAAACATCAAGAACTTATACTGTAAAAAGAATTTATTATAGTTATTTTGGGAACACCGAATCTTCAAATATGCTCGAGCGCTCGACAAGAATTATGTTCATCGCAATGTTTGGAAAAAGTATAATTAGTAAATCGTCCCTATTAAACAACTACACAGCTCATTATCTGGTCATTTTTTATTTATGAGCCAGTATATTAAATGCTACTTATAAACAAGTGTGTCTATCTCTCTTTTGTACCGGTATATCACCATTAGTGGCCATCTGATAAAGTTATGAAGAACAAAAAACTAAACTAACAAAACAAAGAAGATTTCTTCTAATTTGTCTATTTTACCAACATATTAAAGGTGCTAAATGCGAGATTAGGAGCATTTATATTGCCTCCACACGGCTCTCAACATAGCGACAGCTGAGCCAGCGGCTAGCAGCCGACGGTGAAAACAATGACAACACTGCTAACAGTGTTTACCTGGGGGGGGGGGGGGGGAACCAGAGGGTGGGTGCTACGCTTCTGCAACGGTGCCGTCGGTCGGGACGGCGTTATCAGCTGGAACCGCTGTATGAGAGCAGTGCAGAGCGGCGGCCATGAGCTAGCAGGTGGGGCACGCTCACACGCACGAACATGCACTAAAAGCACACGCAGCCAGCCCGGCTATGTCAACAAAGCACAGAGAAGCTCTGAATACAACACACACAGAGGGAGGGAGACTTCCTTCTCTGCTCAGGTAGACCTCTATATCTTTACATAGCAATTTTTTGTTTGCTGCTATATTAATGCTCTGGATATCGTATAGAGAACCTTTAAATGCTAATAACACCACACTTTAAGGATCTTCTCATAGAAAATGGGTTTCATCTTTCCACCTCCGCACTCAAAAGCGTGAAAATAAAGATATAAATAACTAGGGAAAAAAAGCTGTTACCTTTTATTAGACACTATTTAGATTCTCTGCATCTTTATAGTAATTAAGAGCTACAGTGTGTGCATTTAACAAACCTCCAAATTAACCAGTTACACGGGCAGGTTGGAAAATATGCCCAGGTGACTTCACACGTCTTTGATGTCTGCAGAAAAGGCTGTTTGGATGTTTCATTCGAAATGCAAGTATAGTAATGATGTTTTCCCTGTATTACAAAATTTGAGAGCTGTGGGAAATACAGACGAACGTAACGTAACGTAACGTAACGTAACGTAACGTAACGTAACGTAACGTAACGTAACGTAACGTAACGAAGCGTAACGTAACATAACGTAACATAACATAACGTAACATAACATAACGTAACATAACATAACGTAACATAACATAACGTAACATAACATAACGTAACATAACATAACGTAACATAACATAACAGGATTTAAGTGTCACTACTCTCAGTTTGTTTAACAGATGGATAAAAAGAGAAAAGGCACATCACTTTGACGTTAAGCTAGTCTTTGTTTGGGACCATCGGACTAACTCCCTCATTTGATCGTCCATGTGAGAGGACTGGTGTGATGCCTTTTGTGAGGTGAATTTTGTGTGTGTGTGTGTTACACAGTGCAGACTGTACAGCTAGGTTGCTACCCAGGGGAGAGGGCTAGTGTGTTGTGAGCCTGCAGGATGGAGGAGTGCGGTGGAGTGGGGTGGTGGTGGGGGGTGGGGGTACGGCTTGGCAGAAGTGAGGGGTGAGGGTGAGGGGGGGTTTTCCTCTGGCGGTAGAGGGGAACACTGCTTGCGGCGAGGCGCGGATGAAAGAGGCTGTCTGTGTCAGTCACTTATTCCTCCCTTTGGTAAATAAAGGTTTCTGACAACAAAGCCGAGCAGCGCTTGACTGGCCTTTACAGCAGATAAATAAAAAAGACAACACAGAGAAAGAGAGTAAGACAGAGAGAGAGAGAGAGAGAGGGAAAGAGAGATACACACAACAACAAACGCGCTCAGATCTCACGACTGGAAGCATGTTGATTTTTATGGAGTAGAGAAGACGCAGCCGAACTAAACCAGGTCATCTTTCAGTTTAAATCAACACTTTGCAAGTCCGGTAATAGGGGAAGAAGGGAGAGAGGGCTGAATGTCATCCTGTGGAATGGGGGGGGGGCAAGAAAAGATGTTGAGAGTCCATGGGTTAACAGACAGATGGATGAAAAGCAGCCAGGAGCCTGCTCTTAAATTCCAGTATAGTACACTCTAGACTAACCTGAAACCACTATAAAACGGCGAGAACACTAAGTGAGATACTGCGACTTAAAGAAAAAAAAGGATTTAGGGTTTGTTTCGCATTCTTCCTCATCTTATTTCCTATCCATCAGCACCACCGTTCCTTATGGTTCTCTCATAACGGCGAGCGGTTTTGTTGAGGAAACCAGATTCCACTTGTCATGTCCTCAAAACACACTCAGGGCCGTTTCCCTTATGAAGCCAGCGACACCCAAAACCACCTGCTACATCACACACGGTCTAAGCTGTGTGAATAAATATATGTTGGACGCAAAATACGCAGGATAATTTCCACCCTGTCACCTGACGGGGGAATTGCTGATCCAGGTGCAGTGAAAAAGCTGGGAGGCCACACTGCTCGCCCACAATAAAGTTCCCTCACCCCACCTCGGTCTTCTCGCACTCGACTGCCCTGCCTTCGCTTTCCTCCCCTTCTAAGACCTTCCCCACTCCTCCCCTCAGTTCCTCACCTCAACCCTCCCCGTTCCCAAGCCGCCTGGATGACCTTGCGCGCGCTCCGTGTCGGTGCTAGGCAGGAAAAGCTATCTAGCAGATGTACGACACCTCATCTCATACGGGGGAAAAATTGCTGTGTGAAATAAATACCAGGCAATCGCTCAAACCCCTGCACACACACACACACACACACACACAACTGGAGTCCTTCTGTGATCTCCAGTGCAGAAAGCAGAGCTATGGAGCTAAAACATCTAGATTACCTCATTCTAGCCGCAGCGAGACATGACAGGGTGGCCTAGTGGTCGACTGTCTCATTACCAGAAGTCCAAGGCAATGAGACTAGCTGGCTCTGGGTGCTGGTCTTTAGTCAACCCTGACCTCTGACCTCTCTGAAGGAGGATAGCAGAATGTGCCTAAGGGGATCACTCAAGTGACTCATTATCATTATTATTATTACATCCTATGTTTCATGTCAGCCTCGATGCAGGAGACCAGATCTGGGACGTAATCCGCTCTAGCGGAGCCTGACCCAACACACAGTCCTTTCCTTTTGCACTAACTAAGCACCAGTTCTGAACTCATCCCAGCCTCTGTGGCGTCGGGGAGGGCCGAGACAATCCCGACTCCCATCTGCTATCTTAGCATGGTGATTTAGCTCGCTATCTATCTCCTCTAGGGGAGAGACGGATAATTAGAGGTCTCGCTCTCCTCGTGACGGCAGATGAAGCCGCTCTAGTGTTTAGCGGGGCTAAACCCTGACGCTAGCACTCTGCCCTGCTAACTCAACAACACACACCTGAAATATTCATGAGGCAAATGTAAGCATTTGTGTGTGCGTGTATGTGTGTGTGTGCCCTGCAGTATATGCTCACCTATGTGAGTGCACATGCACACACGTGTGAATATCCGCCCATGAATGAAAAGCTCAGCTTCTCTTTGATGGGTCAAGTGGTGGATTTGTCGCACCTGCCATTCCTCCGTGCGCCCTCTAAAGCGAACCGTTAAGCGAATGAAGGCCTGACAGAATGACTGACTGACTGAGCCACACACATTTAACCCCTGCTGTGGACGCCCATGAAAGCGCAGCACTACAGCGCTCCGCCGAGCTCACCTAAAGACGTGCCTGTGATCCGGCTGTGATGAGAGGCTGCGTCGTCGTCTTTGTTGGGGACTGGGTACACATCAGATCACTGTACGCCGCTGCTGCTGCCATGCTCCGCTCTGCTCTGCTCTCCCCCAGCGGACTAGCCCGTGACACCCCCCCCCCCCCCCTATCTAGGTGAACATGCATTCACGCAAATCTGCACATACATGCATACGCTCAATCAACCTCACACTTGCTGGTGCGCACACACACACACACACACACACGCTCACAGCCTGATATGCCTGCTCACATCAAAGAGAATAAACATTAATGGCAAATAGGTAATCTGCTCCTCTTGTCTGTTTTACATTTCAGGGCAAGATTGACTGCCTCTGGGGGGGACCCGGCCCTCCTCTGATTGAGGGCAGGGGGAAAAAAAGGAGAAAGAGAGAACGAGAGGAGAGAAGGAGGAAGCGACGATAGATGGTAAACACATGATGGAGCATTATTCTTATTTCATGTATCTCTTTATTTTTTATTTATACATGAGAGATTGAAAAGAAGGTAATAATATCCCCTCCCCTTCAACCCACGACGGCCCCACTATGGTCCTAATCTTCTCCCCTGCAATATTCCGATGCAGACGTTATTATTCTCATTTCTTCTGAATAATATCCCTCTCTCGGGCCTATCTGTTCTCTCTACCGGCGCTCCGCTTTTTGTCTCTCCTCTTCATTTTCCTCCTTCAGGATCTTCTCCGCTCCGCTCTCTCCCTCTCCGGCACTAACTCAACCTATTCTCTCCCCACACTTTTCCATTCTCTTCCAACTTCTCTCAAGTCGGTGCACCGCTCGGCCTCTTCTTGCTCCTCTCTTTCATATTCTGAGGGTGGTGCCGGGTTGGTTGGCGTGGCTAGGGGGTGGGGGTGGCAGGCAGCACCTCATATCCTATCTGCGTATCAATCATGAGGTCCTGTCCACTCAATGCTCCTCTGATCCATCAGCCAGCCTCTCAGCCAGCTCAGGCAGCCTCATCCACACACACACACACACACACACACACACACCACTGACTAATGGCAGTCACCTGTGCACACCAACCTGCTTTCATTCCACAACCACAGCGGATGCAGAATGTGCTGCATCCCACAACAAAGCTGTATAATACAGGACTTTAATACTACAGTCGCTCCTAGTGCTGCAGAAAACACTTGACTGCAGGATATTCACATAGTTTGTCTTAATTTCTCCCATTTAGGGCATCAAAATAACAATTACCTTTATTATCAATTAATCTTAGGGTTGTTTTCTTGATTAATAGATTAATCATTTGGTCGAGAAAATGTCATAAAATAGTGGAAAATGCCTTCCCCAGAGTTCAAAGTGACCTCTCCAAATAGCTTATTATTCCAAATAATAGCCTTAAACCCAAAGAGATTCAGTTTACTTTCAAACAACACAAAGAAAAGTAGCAAATCCTCACATTTGAGGAGCTGGAACTACAGAAAATAACCTGTTTTTTCTTTAACAATGACTGAAACCGGCGCCCCGGTAGCTCACCTGGTAGAACGGACGCTCATATACTAAGGCTGAGCTCCTTACTGCAGCGACCTGGGTTCGAATCCGACCCGCTGCCCTTTGCTGCGTGTCATCCCCTCTCTCTCTCCCCCTTTCATGTCTATACTATCACTATCAAATAAAGGCAAAAGCCCAAAAAAATCATCTTTAAAGAAAAATTACTGAAACGATTAATTGATGATCAAAACTCTTGCTGATTAATCGACAAATCAATCAGTCGACTAAGCATTTCAGCTCTAGTCCCATTTATTTTATGGCAAAACAAAATTTCCACCGCATTATTCTGAGGAGCACACATGTGGCCGCCGACGACAAAGTTCTGCAGACACAAATTGCAGCTGCCATCACATAACTGCATAAATTCATCATCAATGCCATCATTTTGCACATCCCCACCTCCAACACCGCCTCCACCTCGTAACACCCCACCACGCACTCCCACCACCAGCCCAACCCACCTGCTCCTCGCTCACCGCTAAGCCGATTACACAACGCAACCCTCCTAATCACAGTACAGCGTTTGTAAACACCGATGTCATCGACTGTAGTTCTAAATCTCCCAAATCCCCTCCACCCTTCATCTCGCACCACACCAGTAATGCCATTTTTCGACTGATGTTTTAATCACCGGTGCCGCTGTGAGTGACTGCCGCTGTACCGCAGAGCGAAGCGAGACAATGTGTGAAAACTGTTTGGACAAATTCTCTCCGTAAACGGTTTCAGTTCACCGTGCAACATGGAAATTTGTTGCTTGTTCTGAAGCCACAAAATGTTCTGTGAACGTTAGGTTGAAGGGTTGAAGTGCGGCGTCTTTTTACGGCACTGTCAACCGCTCTTGTGTCAAATCGTCTCTGTTGCATCATCCATTCATCCTGACACGTCTGTAATGAAGATATTAAAACTCTTTTTCCTTTGTGATTAAAATGATCTCTGCTCTCCCCCCACAGCCATACACAAGTAAACAAAGGGCCTTGCTCGCGCATATATTATGACAACCTTTTCTTCAACTGTGCGTCTGTGCATGTTTTTATACGTGTGTGTGTGTGTGTGTGTGTCCTTGTGTGTGTGTGAGGGATTTAAAAACAGCACAGTTTACTGGTTCATTAGCACCAGATTAGCTATGCTAATGACATGGACCACCACACACAGAGACGTTGCCTTTATGTTTCTGAAAGGGATACTGACTATGACTGTGTGTGTGCGTGTGTGTGTGTGTGTGTGCGCGTGTGCGTGTGTGTGTGTGTGTGTGCGTGTGTGCGTGTGTGTGTGTGTGTGTGTGGTGCAGGTGTGTACACATTAGTCTTGCATGAATAAGTTAGTCCTTTGCAAAAAAAACCCTGAGTGAGCTACACCAATAATAATTCAACAAAGTATGTATGGGTAATGATGTTTTAATTGCATTAATGAGTGAAAGGAGAGCCGCTGCCAGAAGAGATTTGGGAAGGATTGAACTGGTGTTGTAATTTGACCTGCTGTCTCTCCGAGTGTTTCATTAATGGCTCACACAGTAAGACAGATAGTCAGGACAAACTGAGACACGAGTGCGATGCACACGCAACATACTAATCCAGATCTGAGACGCGAGTTTCCATGTGGCTCCGTCTGATGACATGAGACATAAATATGAAACGATGTGTTTGTTTACGTTGAAGTAAACTTCCAAAAGTCTTATTGCTTTTTTAATAGGAAAAGTCTGCAATGGCATCTGTAATACAAACACCCAAAGAGCACTTCAAGGCAAATTTTTTTGTCACTCCTAAATGATGTAGCCATCGCTCATCACTCCTTCTCTTCAGGTATTATATACTCTGTCTTCAGTGCAAATAAAACATATTGTTTTCTTTTTTAGCTTATTTTTATATACTATTTTGTTAACTATTTTTAAAATCCTATGAGTTAGTTACTTTCATATTGCCTTGTGTTTCTTTTACATCTTTTCTTACTCTACTGCCTTTCTGTCTATTTAAAGCACTTTAAATGACCTTGTTGTTGAACCGTGCTGTACAAATAAACTTGCCTTGTCTTGTTAAAAAAATACATATTTATTCAGAAAGTATTATTATTATTAATATGCACCATCACTAATGAAGGTCTGAGGCAAAAATGATGTTGCAATAATTCCGAAACTTCACATTTTGTCAAGGTTGATCTAACCAAGATTGTCAGTAAAATTACAATACTTTGAGTTCTATAGTTAGACTTAGCAACAATATGAATCGTGAAATATTCACAAGTAAAAATAAAGTATGTGTGTGCGTGTGTGTGTGTGTGTGTGTGTGTGTGTGTGTGTGTGTGTGTGTGTGTGTTGGCGTTACCTCTTGTCTCGGCTGCGTGACCTGTGTGAGCGGTGGCTCCTCCCTTTGTCTCTTTCCGCGCTGCGACTCCTCCTCCTGCGAGACGAACTGTGGGACGAACTGCTGCTGGAACGTCTTTTTCTCCTGGAACTAAGCGGACCAAAAACATACAAATTCAATTGTGTTATTGGCAGGATCCTTAAAACAAAACATAAATCAGAAAGCAAGCTTGTGGACAATTAATCATTTGGGGATTTTGGCAAATGGGCAACAGTGAAATATGTGAATTTGTTCTGAATGCCCAGTGTGGTTCATGAAACAATGTGGTTCTCAAAATCGCTGAGAATATACATTTGTGTATTACTAGTTCCAATTTCACCATGGTCATTCAGCTTCATTGTATAGTTTCTCTTCCTATCCATAAAACAAACATACAAAACCAAAATCAAACGCTTCCCATATCAGCTCCCTCCTCACTTCACCATTATGCTCCACGCTGCCATGACAAGCATCATTTCTATTATTCTCTATGTTCATTCAACATCATCTGAAATTCTTCCCTCTCCTGCACAAGTGAATGCTGTATGCCTAATTTGTTTTGCTGTTCATTTCAAGAGCAAATATGCCCTAGTGTCCCAGACAGCCTCACCTACTATGAGCAGCGCTGACGGCTACTTTGCATTAGTGAACACACTCGTCTACGGCCGAGAGCAGCAGAGACCATGCAGGCTGCCCTACAGTTCCTCCACAGGGGCCCTTTGGTGCTCTGCTGCTCTTTAATGTGGCTACAGCAGTGTGTGCAGCGTCTATTTTCCAAACACCACTCACACCGCGTTCCTATTGATATCGTGTAGCAGGAGGCATTTACGGGGCTGAATGTAAATGCAGAAAACCCCCTCTTCTACTGCGCAAACAGTTTGAGCAATATTCATTATTTAAAATCTCTTCTTTTCTTTCACCAAAGCCCAAAATACCCAAATCTTTTTTTTTTTTTTAGCACACACAAAAAAAAACACATACACGGTCCTATGGGAGCTCTGCAAGATAGAGGAGAAGAGAAGAAAAGGGAAAGCAATTCAAATAACACAGAGGCTGAACTATCAAACCAGATTTGTACCACTTAGAGCAGCGCAGGAAAGATCCATTAGTATTCCAAAGGCTGGATCCCATGAGCGGGGCCTTATGAAATAACTTCCACAGCCCCGTGTACAACCACTTCACACATTACGCAGAAGAAACACACAGTAGTGAGCTGAGGGGTTTTGGAAGGTGGAGTTAGCTCAAACATTTTCTCAGAAGCCCGTGCGAGTGTAACGTAATAAAAACATAATGGCTCAAACCCATGAGAGTGGGAAGCACTGGTTAACACAGAAGCTTTTCACGTGGATACAACACCTAGCAGGTTGAATTTCATGTCTCTCGTTCACTCACACACACTTTTTCCCCTTGCTTACGTTTTGTATCTCACACACATAGCCATGGACACAGTTACTCTCTTTACACATACACGTTAATTATGTGGTCACGATGTCAACAACCAAGAGCACCTTTCTGTTTTACCACATGTGAGGTCTCTTTACACCGTTTTTAAGTATGCAGGTTGAACATGCCACAGAATGTGTGTCCTCTTTCATATGAGCCTATTTAAGGAACGAGTTTCACACACACAAGGTCTTGGTTAATTGATCAAAACGTATGGCTAATAGATGAGGGGCTGTGGTCCCACAGGGTTTACACTGCCCACCCAGCCCCATCCCGTACAGACAGGCAATGACTTCCAATCAGCAGTAATGGACCTTGACCAAGCCTCATAAATAATTACCATCAACTGGCCTTGTCTGAACAGCCACACACAGCCAGTGGCAGCTTTGGATGGATGGAGGAGGCCAGGTCCAGCCACTAGCCACTTGTAAAGATGTCTGATTGTTACTGAACCTCCCCCTTCGTCTGAAACTGCTAAATAACAAAGTGTGGTATTTTAGAAACATGAGGAGAAGCTTATAAAACAGGTATAAGATGGTAACCTTCAGATTTGGTTTTTGGACACAAAACGAGCCATCTAAAACAGCCAAGTCTACTCTGAATGATTTAGCAATGTTTCATCTCCAAAATCAAATAACCTCCAGCCGAAACACAGAAGTCAAAGTGCTAGTTTCGCTTTTTATAATAGTGATCAAATTTGACTGTTACATTTCATATCTGGGTCTTAGCAGAGTCCTCATGTGGCATTCATTAAACAGTATGGGGAGCCTACTGAGAATAAAAATATTCCATCCTGAAAGGTGTCTTCAATTATCCTGAGCAAGGACCAAAACTAACATTAATACCAGACAGCATTCTTACTTAGGCCACATCGAAAACTGAAAAAATGTAATATAAACAACTGTAATGTTAAAATCAGAATGCAGCATTTGTCTAAACTGAAGGTAAAGGAGGTTTACATGCCAAACAAACACACTTCTGGAGTTCAACAAGTTTTTGTTCTAAATAAAGTTACTGCATGTTGACACCGAATGACATAAAATCAAAATGAATGATTATATTTGAGTTATTTCTCAGTAATGGCATCTCTCTCTTTACCCACATGGGTTTACCCTAGGGATTCACAAATATGTTTCTGAAGCTATAGCAAAACAATACCCATTATTTTCCCCATCTGAAAACAGTCACATAAATGTCAATTCCACAATTTCACATAGCACAGTTGTAAATAATAAAATGAATGATGATGAATTCCATTTAGCTGCTTCAGTTTCAGGGTCCTGGTGCTGTGCATGCTGGCTCTCTTTCACGGCTTACTAGGTTACTTAAATAGAACAGAGCCGTTGTTGATGACGTTACTAGTGGCATCTGTGCTTTCCCTACTGCTGTGAAAAAGGCATATCAGGCAAATGTTGGCAGTAAAGCTATAAGACGTATACTGATAATGTGTTTTAATATTGATAGTAGCTAGTTGATGGTGAGAACAAAACTAGCTAACTGGGTTGTTTCTTCGATAAAGTTACATCAGACTCAAGTCGAACAACTTATCTGACTGTGGCTGCGAAGTGAGAGGGTTAGTCTTTACACAGGGACCACACATTTTAGCCTCTAATAAGCTGTAAAAGAAAGCAAGCCACAGGAAATACAATGAGCCAACATACATAAAAAGACAAGAAATGCACAAACAATATTTTCAGCCTTTGATTGAAACTTAGGAGCAGCACCCCTGGAGATGAAACACAGTCTGTCTGTTATCTTTTATAATATGTGGTCTTGCTCAAGGACACTTCAACAGGACTCATCCTCATCCCTTCTACCTCTAGGAAGAGCTTGTTGTGCACTCTCACCTCCTGTCTTTGTCCTTGTCTCTGGAGCGAGAACGACTTCGGCGACTGGACCTTTTACTCCGGCTGCCGGCCACCTTGCTGTTGGAGGATGAAGACGAAGAAGAGGAAGAGGAGGACGACCGGCGACGCTGTTTTCTCTTCCTCCTGCTCCGACTGTCATCCTCACTATCAGACGAGCGCCGACCCATGCTGGCTGGCTGACTGTCAGCTGGCAGGACATACACAAGAATACAAGTGTTACTTGCGAGCTCTCTGACATCTTTTAGCAACAATCTGATACAAAACTAAACCTACAGTATCGACGTGAACACACTAAACAATTTAACAAAGCCAAACATTTCTCTACATGTCTTATAAACAAAAATATTTAGCTACTTCTAATCTAGTCTAGTCTAGTAAAGGTTATCTGGCTGTGTAGCTAACTAATACACCTTGTAACGTTGGCTTAGCTTATCAATTACATGGAGGGAAGTAACAGTCATGTAATATAAATCAACGTTACAGCTCTAACTACACTGTTGTCGCACATGTCGCCAATATAAAAGAGATAGATTCAAAAAAATGTGTTTTCTGTGGAGGCTAGCTAGCAGGCTAACTGTGCTAACTCCACTAAAGGTGGGCTGTATGCTAGTTATTGTTTTGACTGAAGCCTTCTAGTCGTGTAACAGTAACCACGTCTCATACTGCAGACAGTAAACGTTACATGAAATACATTAAAGTGTAGCAAAATAAACGAGAAGTCGCCTTGAAATGAAAAAGCCCGCTCCTCACCCTTTAAATCGTTGTGAAGCTCCACAACTCAGCCATGCACTGCTCAGCAGACTCTACTCGTCAAAAGCGGAAAGCATCGATGGAGTCTAGACAGAATAATCACACGCAGAGAAATAGATTGCTCTCATCTGGTATCATCATGGGTTTGAATTAGGTGTTCATTATTTGCTCTAAATTGTATCTTCAGCCTCAAATGAGCCCTAAATACTTCAGGATTTTTGTTGCTGTTACTTTAAGTAACATATAGTCAAAAGCAGTTTAAAATAATTTGAAATTAATTTAAATAAAATGTAATATTGGGCTTAATTAAAAGCTAAGCAAACATTAACAAATAACTTTAAGGGTGCATCTTGATTCTTGATTATTGCACTAGTGATGTAGGCTATTTAAACATTTTTGGATGTTCTTGCCACTTTTGACACTGACACTCTTTCATAAATGTAGAAATATGAGGTCAATTAATGGAGCAGCAACATATCTTCTTCACTTATTAATTTTAATCGTTGTACTGTATATTGTAGCTGCCAACTTTTTTATTTCAGTCTCCAGTCAATTGAAAATATTCAAAATGAATAATGTTTATTTATGCATATCAACAGTCTGGGCAACTAATATTCCGTTTTGATCTGACATTACCCACACGCACACCACAAATGATAAAATAAGTAAATGCATAGAGTTATAGGTCTGTCAATGATAATTTACATGAGGTCATCCTCTCTGATAATAAGGTTTTACACCAGCATATATATACACACACAGAGAGCGCTGCAATGGGCAGACAGAGCATCCAAACAATTTTCAGCAAAGTAGAATAATTAATTAGTTAGTTCATGAAATTCAAAAACACATAACGAGACTGAGGGGTGAAACGACCACTGTTTCACTGGCAACATGAATGAGTGAATGAATCAATAATATGCATATGGCTGATGGAAACAAGTTAATGGGGTTTCCACTGCAAATAGACACAAGAGGCTGCGATTAGGAATTCATCCTGCTTTCAGATGCAGCAGAAATAATAGTAATTAATGCCTAAGGTTCAAGCTGAAACATGGTTAATATTTAATTAGGGGAATTGTTAGAGCCCTTGTGTAGAAACAGGGCTTTATATAGATTATCAATAAACACGCTTATGCATCAAATTCATCCCGACGTTTTCAAAATCCCGCTGTATCCTGTTTCTATATGTTTCCTCCTCTTCTCACTTTAATTGCTCTCTCTCCGCGGCTGTTCACTTACCTCCACCGCAAGTCAAACCATTGTTTATTTATTTATTTTTTTTGCAAATATAGGCAATCATTTTCAGCGGGAAAAAGCGAGTTGGAAAACGTTAATTAGTGAGCCCAATGGCAACGCATCGCGAGAGGCATCATAATTAAACGTTTAGCTGCTATTTAACATCCTAATGGCTTAAAAAGTCCACTGAGAGTGAATATTAAGCGATATAGTCTCGCTAATGATGACAATTTAAAATACATAATTGCTGATTAGAAACATAAAGCCACGCTGCTATATAGTGAGGAAAACATGAAATGATTTGTCTCACATGCAGGGTGCCCAAACTTTCATGTCAGGCTTATAATCACACATTTTAATAGCCTATACTGTCGTGAATCTGCAATAACATGAATACAATATATTATTATTATTATTATTATTAGGCGATTGTTATTGTTATTATTAGGTTATTGTTATTAGTATTATTACTAGCCTATTATTATTGCTATTATTATTATTATTATTATTATTTCGTTTATCATTATTGATAGAATATCAAATTCAAATTCAAATCAACCGCAATTCTCTTATCATATGAACATTTTTTACAATTTTTTTTTTTTTAATTTAATGTCATTTTTTTGCAGTGAAATTCTGTTTCAAATCAAAAGCGACAACGTGCATGCATATAACCACGTCCAAAACTTCATGCATAAATGCACCATGGCCTAAAGCCAACTATATGCATCTGCAGGTTCAAGCCAAATAGGTTCACTTGAGCTTCCTCTAAAAAGCTCCTTGCATTAAGTCGTTGTTGTTGTTGCTGCTGCTGCTCTCGGAATCACAGCTGGTCCGCTTCTCTTTTTTTTTCTGCTACCTCTTTCCTCTCCGTGTCATCGTTGTGACTTATTTTTCCCCCAGATCACAGAGATATACTGAGGAAGGACTCCTCGTCCATGTGCTTCCCTCTCTCTCTCTTGTCATTTTCAGATATTTTTAAGCCACACCCCTGCAGAGAGAGAGAGAGAGAGAGAGAGAGAGAGAGGGGGAGAGAAAGAGAGAGAGAGAGAGAGAGAGAGAGAGAGAGAGAGATCCATGACCATCTCCCGGGTGTTTAAAAACTAACTCAGGACAATAGCAGCGAATGAGCGCTTAATTAAATTAATTAGTCCTTCTTGTCAATCTTGGATTAATGGCCAATAGCGACGGTGCTGCTTAATGTTTTTTTTAAACTCCTCTTCTCTCTCTCTCTCTCTCTCTCTCTCTCTCTCTCTCTCCCGTATCAGTGAAGGGGAAGGGGGGCTCATCCCGGCATCCTGAGGGGAGGTAATTTGCACGGATCAAGGGGGCAAGGCGCCGCAAAGTATAAATACTGTGACTTCAATAGAGGATCACCAGCAGGTTCCCAAACTCCGCTTACCAAAGGAGGGAGGAATTGGCTGAGAAGATATTATATTCTTTATATTTTTTACCTTCTTCCAGAGTTGGCAGCAGCATCATCATCTCTATCTCTATCATTTTTCCAAGGGGGTCGACTTTAAAACGAGCCACACCAATTGATGTCTTAAGCTGTCGTGGAGCAAAGGGAGAGAGTGTGTGCATGTGTGTGTGAGTGAGTGTGTGGTGGTGGTGGTGGTGGTGGTGATTTTTTTTTTTTAAAGAGGAGAGAAGGCAGTGATGGAAGAGCTCACCGCTTTCGTGTCTAAGTCTTTCGATCAGAAAGTGAAGGAGAAGAAGGAAGTGATAACCTACAGGGAGGTGCTGGAGACCGGCTCGACGCGAGCAGGGAGCCGGGAGTCTTTAACCGCGGAGCCGGGGAGCCGGGAGGAGGCTGCGGCCGTCACCCGGAACGGTGCGCTCTCGCCGGGCAGGGAAACGGACATGCTCGGCCCGGAAAGAATCAGGGACGCCGGGAGCCCCAAACTCATAGACGGTAGGACCGCATGCTGTATAAGCTATACACTGTCTTTATCTACTTATATTCTAGTCTAGAGAGGCTAATCGGAACATCATACATTGATCATAACAACGTTTTATTTGCGAAATGCACTTAAAACATCTTAATTATTATGATTCAAGCAGCTACTGCAGATTTTAGTGGCCAAATACTCGATGCAAGTTACAGGATGATCGAGATCTGTAAAAAAGAGAAATCATTCACTGGTGCTTATCTTTTATTTTTCGTCAGTTGTTTGCCATATGCAACATAAACGCCGCCCTCCTTATAGTTTTTTTTTTTTTTACCAGGCATTATTGCTCGTAATATCTCCCATTTTAATAAGATGCTTGAAGCTTAGTTGTCTTGGTACAGTTTCAAAAAGTTTCAATTTATTAGAAAACAAAAGGCAGAAATATGATAAACAACAAGGCCTCCTCATGTGGCAAACTAATTCTAATATGCAAGGATTTATAAGCCAAATGTCTTGCATTTTTTTATATCATAAGTTTATGAAAGTATCATATGTGCATTGATTTGCCATAAGTTTTTTTTTTTTAAAAACGCAGCAGTTTAGCCCACGTCCGATAGATTAGAAGCCTTATAATAATGTATTATATTAATTCATGACAAGCGTCATTGACTGTCACTTATCTCAGAGATATTTATATATCTTTTATATATAATAGTAATGTTTCAACTAAAAGAAGGCGCATCAAACAGCTGACATACAGACATCACTGCACATGAGAGGTGGCAATCAAGTGCTGTCATTTCTGTTTCACTCGGTGCACAGAGATGTCAGGTGTAAGAGCACATCAGGTAAAATAGTAGGATATGGATGGCTTAAATAAAAAAATATGATGATCTCATAGTAAAAACATATAATAGACTTTGGGTGGAAGAATTGTTTTTCGTGGTTGTCCTCAATAACCCATGTGTTTTGTTTTTTCTATAATGCATAACGAAAATAATAGCAAAAAAAATAATAATCAGGGATTAAAGACAGCATAAAAATCATACTTTAAACGGCAAATATTTAATTAAATACAAATAACTGCATTTTGTGTTTAATGCTTCCAAACGACCATTTCCAATTGTGTTAAAATAATTTATATATTTTTTTTATACATTTTAAGAAAAGTGAGCTATAGCTGTTGGACAAAATATGTCAACACACAGGACAAGATATATCTTGGGAGTGGGGTGGCTTGTAAAAAAATGACATCTGTTCGTCATGGGCAGCGTGGTTAAAAGCGGAACTGCGACGACAAGCATGTATCAGACATCCAACAGTGGGCACAGCGATGCATATTTATAAGCGGTTAATAATTAAAGAGCTTTATGTAGCTCTACAAAACATCCGAGGTCTGATAGCTCTGTGATATTTGAGGGCTGGGAGGGCATGTCTTTCTTTCTTTCTTTCTTTCTTTCTTTCTTTTTTTCTTTCTTATCATCTAGGTTTTTATTTCAATCGGTGTCAATCAGGTCGATAATCATTTCTGTAGTGCACATTATTTCAGTTTTAACCCTTTAATCTGGGGTACAATTTGCACAATTGGCTCATTTTTACAAAAGGATATTTAAACTGTATCAAACCGATGTACGTTATGTGATTGATATGAGAATTAAGCTGGCTTTTCAGAGTAAAATTATTTCATAAATATGTGACGATGATGACCACAGATTGGAGGTCACAGTGCAGCTTCCATGATGCTGATGTCTCTCTCTCTCTCTCTCTCTCTCTCTCTCTCTCCTCGTCTATACAACAACAACAGGCAACACGGACGTAAAGGAAAGGAAAGAGGACTCGAAGCCTTTGGAGGACGAGGCACAGGCTAAAATCAAACAGAGGAGAAGTCGGACTAACTTCACATTAGAGCAGCTCAACGAGCTGGAGCGGCTCTTCGACGAGACCCACTACCCGGACGCCTTCATGCGGGAGGAGCTTAGCCAGCGACTGGGACTGTCGGAGGCCCGAGTACAGGTAGGGAGAGTCGTCTCAACTGCATGGGGGAAAAAAATAATATAATATAATCATAATAATAATTATAATAATATTCGAGGCAGCATTGAGACGTATTTGGTTAGACAAAGTGTCACGTAGGGGGCCCTTAAACTTAAGTAAATTACCACAAAAAACTGAAAAATTATTAAAAATGAAATAATTATTATTATTATTAGCATTAAAAACATTATCATATATGGCAGTTTGAGTATATGTGTATACGAGTAGAGGCTGTATGTGCCAAAAACAATGGACAAGAGAGTGACCCACATGCTTAAATTGAAATAATACATTAAATACTAAAAATAATAAATTAAATATTAAAAATAATAAATTAAATAATAATAATAATAGGAAAAAATAATAAGAAATGTACCCACGTTTTTCTCATATTCTATCATTTTCCAGGGGGGGATTTTAATAATATTTACACTCATTTATGTTATGATAAGCTTGATATAACGCATAAACACAGTGTGATAACATTTTGTTTTATGGAGTAACGTGCATACGTGTATACGTGCACAGACATACATTTACTAGTAGGCCTGAATTTGTGAAACGGTTCAGTGGAACCCCCCCCCCCCCCCCCCATGGGTGTTTATAGGTTTTAATAAGTTGAACCAGATTTTTAAAGAAGTAAGAAACAGAGTTCACCATCAAAATGTAATTTTTTTTTTTTTTAAATCATTTTCTGATTAGATTATTTTCCCTCAGCTTGTTTTGATTATTTGATTTGTGTTAATTATCTCAACCAGGACTTTGTTTGCATCACGAGAGTCGTTTTTAATCCTTATTATGAAACAAATAAGCCTACAAATATTTGCCTTCAGTTTCATCGGGTGTATGTTACCAAGGGCCTGTTTGTCAGAGATGCTGTCGTTTTTCATGGGGACAGACCATCTGCGCAGAAACCCAGTAAGGCTTCAGCCAGTCAGGGAGGGAGGAGGTGAGGGGGGGGCTCAGACATGCCTTGTGTAAGGGGAGCAGGGGGGGGTGGGGGGGCAATGAACATATAGACAACTCCTCTCAAATGATGTATATCCAAACCCTATAATATCTCATTGCAGTCTCTTTTATCCCGTATATGCCCATGGCTCAGGGGAGGACTGAGCATTTGTCTCCATCTTGAATATGGCGGGTCGTATAGTGGGGAAAAAAAAAAGAAATCATAAAACGGGCCATCCCAAACTCACCCTTCACCCCTCCCCAGAAAAAAGTTAAAGCCAGCTTTTTGCAGGGCTCTCCCGGCCCGAACTGGAATCTCCCCAATAAGGCGTATTGTATCCCGAACAAGGCGCACAGCTCGGGGGATTTGCATAAATTATGTATTATTTTCTACCCAAAATCAAGCAGCTCTCTCCTTCTTTCTCTCCGTTAGAGCATTGTATCTTTTTACCAGTTGCACGCACCGTGACACCACACATTTATTTTGATTTTCAAAAACATATCTGCCTCAAATCAATAACAGCATTTGCTTTTATCATCTTGATAAATTATAGCTGAAGCGCGCATAAAAAGGACTTCCGATTGACATACACTGTGGTCAATAAATGAAGAGCAGCTGACAGCCAAATCGATATGATATTTCAATCATGCTTTCACTGTGTGTGTGTGTGTGTGTGTGTGTGTGTGTGTGTGTGAATATGGATCTAATGTAAGGGAGATTGCAGATTGACATGTGGTATTGTGGGCTAATTTAGCCCGAGCTTTGTCTGGGATATTCAAAGCAGATTATCATAGAAATGAATCGTTTAATCTGTGTTCCAAGGCGTTTCTCTGAAAATTGACGCTTGTCGATTTCAACAGAAGGAGATAGAGAAAAGTCTCTGAAGCGCAGGTTTTTTTTTTTTTTTTTTTTTTTGTGGAAGTGTGTGTTATGGCGGTGATTAGACCAAAAAAAAAAAAAAAAAAACTGCTTAAGCGTTTCTCTGACATGGATTTTCCGCAGATAAGGGTAATTAATTTCAGCGGTCATTTAATGAGAGGGGGAGAGATGGAAAGAGAAAGGAGGGAGATGCTCTCAGATCGCCTTGCTCTGATGTCCAAAACCGTAATAGCATCGCTGCTATTCGATATTCAGAGAGTCCATTCAACTCTTCGGGGACACTAATCTATAGAAAGATGAAACCGACGCTGACAAGGTTATTTATTATAGCCCGATAGTCCTGCACATTTCCAACAAACAAGGGGTGTTTCTATTCTCCTAATACGGTTTTAATGTCCCTCCTTTTCTAGATTTACTACTTTCCTCTCCTTTTCTCCAACCCCCCCACCACCACCACCACCACCACCATCCCTTGTTGTAGACTAAATGTAATAATTCAAATCTGGGGTTAAGCATTGCCATTAATATTTCAGTGCTCCTGGGGGATATTGTTTTTCTGCGGTTGTTGTCACTTTGAGAGGAATTACACATGGCCTCACAAGCAGCTGCCAATCAGTGGGTCTCTAATTAATTTCTGTCCCTGCAGGTTTGGTTCCAGAATAGAAGAGCCAAATGCAGAAAGCAGGAGAACCAGTTACATAAAGGTACGCTTTTATCCTGCATGCTCCCACAAAAAAACTGTATTTCTATTTCTATTCTCTATCTATTACTCAAATGCATGCATCTTTAATCTGTATGCACTGTTACTATTTGGGAAGTGGTTTCATTTGCAGTTAATTAAGCCATCAAAAGCACTGTGATTTCTTTAGTGCCTGTTTATCATATTAAAGTTTACTCTGACAATCAGCTTACTGCTACTTCTTTTTTTATATATTCTCCTCACAATTAGGCTATCATCTGTGCTTTTTTTTTTTTTGTTGCAGGAGTCCTGATTGGAGCAGCGAATCAGTTTGAAGCTTGTCGTGTAGCGCCATATGTCAACGTGGGGGCTTTACGGATGCCATTCCAACAGGCAAGTTGCTTTGAAGCAGTCTAGTCTTAAAATCAGACCAATCCCCGGACTGCTGTCTTGGCACAGGGCTCTGCCCAAGTGCTATGCAGAGACTCCAGTTCCAATGTAGGGGGTAACTAAACTCTTATTACCACACTGACAAAAACACACTGTGCCAACACAGCGTAGCCCTGTACAACCTAATTGGAAAATTCCCTCTATTGTTTTGTGGCTCATTTTTGTGCCTATTTTACTGGAGCAAGCACACATACTTCAGAGTGTACAATAGACAGACCAGGAGTTTCTGAATGTTTCCCTTCCTCACACAAAAGTATAATTTCCATGGTTGGATTGGTTTGTTTTTGATATATTAAACTGTGCACCTGTGAGTTGGGGACTATATGTGGTTAGAGTCTGGGCAAATAATGTGCACAATTTATTAGGGCTGTGTATTGGCAAGAATCTGGTGATACGATACGCATCATAATACAGGGGTTAGGATTCAATATATTGTGATATATGTGGCGATACTGTAAGCTATGCGATATATTGCTATTTTTCAATCAAAATTTTAGGAAAACTGTCATAGTATAAAGAACAAACCGTCATATGCATGAAATCTGAGTTAAAAAAAAGTTGACTTTTTTATGCAATCAGAACATCTGCATTTGCATGGATCACAGTCCCTGTAACATCCAACATCACAGCACTACTTTCTGTGCAATCTGAGCCACTGTCTGCCACGGATCATTGCATTTAAACTTTATTATTAGTTAAAAATTGATAGTGTTTTTGAGAATCGATACAGTATCGCAAAACATAATATCACAATACTCAATATTTTTCTTACACCCCTACAATTTATATTGCAATATATATTTTAGGTGAAGTCTGGGTTTATTATCTTGTAGGCAAAGGCCCAAGATTCCCAAGGGCAATGAAAGTTTGATTTGAGATTAGATTTCATGCTATTGATGTCCAAATAAAAAAACTCAAATTTGACCTTTGGTTCACAAGAGTTGCAGTATAGTCAATAATGTCACTAGAACTATAGATGGCATCCAGTGATATTGCTCAATGACACTTCAGTAGAAAAGCTCAGGGATTTAACCCCTGAACCGGCTGAACGATGACCTCTTTTAATCACAAAGGTCACAAGGTCAGATAATAGTTGAACCACTAGTGACACTATAGTGAAATGACCCTTCACACAACCCACTGCAAAGTTAACGCATGTTCTCCCCCCCTTCTCTCCCCCCCCCCCACCACCCGTGCGTCCCTGTCCCGTAGGATAGTCATTGCAACGTGCCGCCCTTCTCCTTTCAGGTGCAGGCGCAACTGCAGCTGGACAGCGCCGTGGCCCACGCGCAGCACCACCTGCACTCTCACCTGGCGGCGCACGCGCCCTACATGATGTTCCCCGCGCCGCCGTTCGGCCTCCCGCTGGCGACGCTCGCGGCCGAGTCCGCGTCCGCCGCCTCGGTGGTGGCCGCCGCCGCCGCCGCCAAGAACACCAGCAAGAACTCCAGCATCGCCGACCTGAGACTGAAGGCCAAGAAGCACACGGCCGCGCTGGGACTGTGACGCCAGGTAGACCGGAGATTACCCAAGGACGATATTTATGTTTTGTTTTTTTAAAAAAAATGAAGGACGAGTATAACTATAAAAAAACATATAGGCTATTTATGAGACAAAGACAATGGAGAAAGAGAGACTGTGACGTGATATAGCCTACACAGGTGTGATTTTTTTCGGACGCCAAATAAAAGTGTTGGATGGGATCCCTTCTCTGAAAGCCACGTGGCTGAGGAGGGCGGTGGCGGGAAAAAAAACCCGAGGAGGAAAAAGGAGGACGATGCTGCAGCTGGGACGGTCGATACTTTGTCAAACAAGGCGAACAATTCTGCACTTCTGTTTTTAATATTATATTATTATTATTGTTATGATTTTCATTTTGAACCTATATAGAGGCTGGCCTCGTTATGAAAAAACACTTTCTCTGTAAAAAGGACAGAGCGGGAATTCTTTGACAGAAAAAAAAAGACAATATTCCAAGTGTTTCTCCTCCCTCTTCTGTTTTCTTGTCCGAAATTTCAAAAAATGCCCCAAGCAGTGTTTGCATGAGTTTGTCTTCACGGATGACGTGATGTGAGCCATCTCTCCCCCCCCCCTTCTTTCTCTTTCCTCCCCTCTCTGAGGAACTCTCACTTGAATGTTTGGCCTGTATTTGACCTTGTTTGGACCTCCTCTGGTAAAAGGTGAAACACCAGAAATGTGAGATATAATATATGTGTAGGCTATGCTGAACTTTTTTTGGTCAGGATAACCCGATCTAGTGTCCATATAAAAGGTGGTGGTGATGTGTCCCCTTTTAAAGGAGCATTATGTCATCTTTAACACACAGTGAACAAGATGCTGAACCGGTACTGGGCACGTGTAAAATATGTTTATACACAAGAAAACATGCATTATTTTTTATTATTTAGTGGCTTTATGAACGCCTTGTGGGGGAATTTGTTCATTTTGTATTTTACTTTATTTCCGTGTATTAAAAAAAAATCATGTGCTTTCTGTATGTAATTTTGATGTTTTTATAACAGTGAAAGTGAACTTACCTGAGGCACGGGTTTCTAAAAAAAAAAAAAAAAAGAAGAAGAATCATGGAATTGTTTTACTTTTTCCATCACATGTGAAACGTGAATCCACCTAAACAAAAATGTTTTTCGTTCCTATAATAAATTAACTAAAGTTTCTTTAACGAGTTGACATTATTTTTACATTCTTAATTGGCCTAAAATATTATTATTGCTATTATTATTATTAATATTATTATTATTATTGCTGCCGGTAAAGCTTTGAGGGCAACATATTTTTAATAATTCATGCCTGTAGCTATAAGTCTTTTGATAACGTCACAGTTGTGACAGGCCCGTTTAGTCAGGAACATGGCTGTCTGTTGCTGCTCCCATTGCCAAACCGATGCATTATTCATAATTTGGTTATGGAGCGTTTGGAGAGGAGTGCTGGCAATTTCCAGTACAAGCTAGAAAAACTGGCAGATAAAGGATAAAGAGAAAAGGGGGCCGTTCAGTGGCTCAAAGATACATTTTTGCAGCACTTGAAATGCACATATTATTTTTATTTTTTTTCTAACAGTCTGCTGCTCATTTAGATTTGAAACCACTCTTGTTATTCTTGCAAATAATTAGCCTAAATAAACTAACCCCAACAGCCTATTAATTATATAAAAACAAAGATGCATTTTAATTCAACCGCAGTGTGTTTGTGCCATAAAAGATCATATTTAGCCTAAATCGATGGTTTTTTTTCACCAGCAGCATTTAAGATATTGTCAGTATAAATATGTTTTACATAAAATAATAATAGGTTAATGCTATTCGATGTAATTCCAAGTTGTGAATCACCATGTTCCGTGTTGAATTTTCCCTCCTGCCCATCTTCTCTGAATTAAAATGTTGCCGGTTTACGCGCCGTGACCCAAAGTTGGCCATTACGCATAAAAATATACACCCGGCGCGCAAAGTAAAAACAAAGCCAAGGTCTTTGTGAAAATCATTTATTAAACGCCCGCCTCACTTGACTTACAAATTCGCCTGATTCATTTCCTGACATCTTAACCGCCTCTTATTGAGCATTTAATAAACACCTGACACGGGAGCCTATAATTATAGGAATCCGGATCGCATTACCCCCCTTCCGATATTTCCACACAAAACACAATGTCTTTAGCTATTAATTAATACTGATCTCACAGAGTCTGCACTAGAGTCTGGAGTGTTTGTGTATCCCGCCGTTTGGGGCAGGATTCAGACGCCAAAACTATTGAATTATTGATTCAGAGCCTCGCCAGTAATGGAGGAGACGGAACTGGGAAAAACTGCTGAGCCGGGAGCGAGCACTGCTATACCCTGCGATGGAGCAGGAACACACGGGGGGTCGGGGGCGCGCCTGCATGTCCTGCGACTGTAGTAGTAGTGTGTGTGTGTGACCGGTTGTGTTTTTTACTTGTAGAGAGAGTGAGGTCAAGTTCATCAGATGTCACATTAATGACACTGTTCTACATTATTATACAATTATTTCATATAGAATAATTGGGTCTGAGGCATCTCATTTTGTGTGAAGGCATGACAAATCCTCCTTTGGAATTAAAAAACATGATTTAAAGGGTTGAGGAATTATTTTTCTAATCTCATATACTATTATTATAGTATGTGAGATTGAAAACGTGCCATAAACTACAAGTGTCACCTAGTGAGTGCACCACAAGGACATTCCTGTATGGTGGAAAATAATGAAAACAACAGTGATTTTATGAAGGGATAATTAAATTCCTGTAATATTTAGTGTCACCTGAAGGACTCATCTACCCGAATGGAGTCTAATGTCTCATTTTTTTGCAGTTTGCACAACACATTTTCCTCCCTATATACACTTCTTCATGACTACAATCCAAAGTCCTGCCCTTGTGGCTTGGACCGGCAGCTATATCAGCATGTCCTGAGGTGTAGCGGTGGAGTGAAGGGGCCTCCGCCCTGAGGGGCCCAGGAGACAATGAGACGGGGACACACAAGTGTTCTCCTGATTAGACATGGAGACGACCAGCGCTCTCGCTCTCCTCTCAACACACTCTTAAGACACACACCCCCACGCAGCCAGCCGGGAGCCGGCCATGCAGGCTCTCTCTCTCTCTCTCTCTCTCTCTCTGGCTTCACTGTCTTTCCCTCTCGCATCGCTCCACGCTCTCCCCTGGTCTCTCCCTCCTTCCTCAACTCACACACACACACACACACACACACACACACACACACACACACACACACACACTCTCTCTCCAATGGATTATTGTACACCATGTTGGAGGAGTCGAGAGCGAGTCTATTCAAGTTCATCAAATGAATGAAAATGTAGAAATCCAAATGCATGTAAGCAAACACACACACACCTACACACACACAGATCATCCTAGCCTGGTGAGTCACAACAGCACTCCACACCATGGAATCCTTCATATCAACTGGTGCTGTCTTGTTGCTATATTTACCCCACTACAACCCCAGAGACAAATACACTACTCTCTCATTTCCCGCACTTGGCCCTTTATCAAATTAGGGCACGTTAAACAACCACACGGAGCAGTTTCTACTGACAGCCGAGCCACTTTTTTTTCCTTTTTTGCATGTGAATGGCTGTGGCTAAATGTGATTGTATATACTGTTTGTATCCACGCTGTATGAATTTATGTGAGAAAGTATGCTCCCTTTCTCTACCTCTCTCTCTAAGGGGCTTTGCCTTTGTTACATGTTAGGAGTGCTCAAAGAGCAGGGCGCACACAGCACCGCACCAAAGACAACAGCCATCAGGAGCAACGGCAGATAAAAGAGCGACTTCAAAGACATCAAATGGAGCGAAAGTGAAAAAGAAAACCTGCTGAAAACTCCCTCCAATAGCACTCAGGCCAGCAATTAGGACGCCATATCGCTGCCTGTTATCACATGCGTGCACCGTATAGGCCTGGGTGGCTAACCGCAGCACTCGGTGTGGGTTGCAGTCAGCGGAGACTTACAGCATTCGTAGAGCTCGACTGTAACACTGTATTTAATTTCACTGTAGGATGAAAAGTGGGTGTTCGCACAGATATGACCCCTGCTATGACCAGGGAGGCTTAGCCGTGGTGATTACAGACGGAGAAAAACAACAGTCTCTATCTCCAGCTCCTTCTATTCAGCAGCTAAGTAGAACAAAACAAAACAGAGGTCAGAACAAAACAAGAAGTCTAATTGTTTCACTGCTTCCTGTTTAGGTGCCCCGGGGCAATCTACACATTTTTATGTACTGGGCGCATTTTATTTGTTATTAATTCATTTCCAGTAGCAGCTGGTTTGCAGATTAGGGAGATAAGATAATGTATAACTCCCTGCCCTGGGAAGAAGACATAACAAGGGTGTATGTGTTGAGACCTGTGGGCATTAGCAGCTCTGAGGGGATTTTATTGTTTCCAGAGAAAAAAGGTGACATTTGGTGCATTGTGGGGTGAGTTTGCGTGCATTTTTGTGTGTGCATTGTGCAAAAGAGAACAAAATGAAATGCAAAGACACACAGAGGGAGAGAGAGAGAGAGAGAGAGAGAGAGAGAGAGAGAGAGAAGAAGAGTGATGAGTGGCACACTGTAAATGTTAAACATTTGGTCCATGCCGCTCTGTATTTACAAGCTGGTAAGATCCAATCATCTGTGTGTGAGTATAATCGAGTACTTGCTTTTCCATCATCAGATGTTTGTACACAGACTCTTAAATTACAAAAAGCGTCTTGGAAACACAGGCCTTACTCATCCCATATTGATTGTATTCACGCTGTCTGAAGTTTACAAAATGTCATTTTAAAATGTCCCGGAATGACCAAAAAAAGCCGACAAATCACCCAATATTTGCATCAGGATGCTCAAGTGTCTTTTTAATGTGGCTAAATCCGGGGAGGTCCAGGATCATTCATTCTGGGGTTAAAAGCCTTTTCAACATTCTGTCCAGGGAAGCATTTATGACCATTTATATCTCTGTCAACCGCGTTCCAATGCTCTCTGAACTGGTGACAGACGTGTGCGGTCAGGGCGAAGTTTACATGTGATGGAAAATAGCCCCTGGTTTTTCAGTATAAGCATCAATCACCTGTGTACTGTAAATGTTATACTCATAAAGCCGTTAGTTGTTTTCACATAGCCATAAATCTGAGTATGTGCAGTACAAAAATCAATACATCTTACTGATGTTAAAAAACATACAACTCTGTGATGGATATGCTGGCTGCAATTAATGCACGCTTTTTCATTCCATAGTTGCATTCAAACACATCATAACTTTGTGAGAAATGCATTGCGATTGTGTCAGAATGTGACCGACGGAATCTGTAAACATTAACAATATGTTATATTCATTATATGAAATTGCCCTGAACTATTGGCAAACCTGTCAGCAGGCAACGTTTATTATGGGGAGCATCCAATAAAATTGAAAATGTGCCATATTCATCATGATGATGTAAAGTTGATGATTTATGTTTTTAAAAGACTTTAAGATTTGGACATTTAATATGCAAACTATTCTGTAGTGCCCATCTGGTCTGTTCAAGTTAGTTTGGGAAAGATAGGCAAACTATTTATTACAGATCAGTCAACTTAAATCTGTTATTGACTATTTTTCTCAAGTAAGTTGTTTATGCTGTTTGAAACCAGTTATTGCTGTATAAAGGAAGAGAAGTAAAAGGAAAGCAGAAAAAAAAGATTGGCGAAGTGTTCTTTGTCTCTCTCCTCGTGTTTCCTGTCAGCTCTCTACTGTCACTCTTTAGTAAAAGTTGCAGTACGGCAACCTAAAAATACTTTAACTGCAGTGAAAAAGTCACTTAAAGCTGCAGTGGGTAGAAATGGAGCAAATATGATTAAAAAAAGCAATTTTTATAAAACTGTGCCCCTGTGTCCTCTGGTGTCCTCCGGTGCTCCTAATGGCATCTGCAAGATTTCACAGACCGGAGGAAAACAACCAATCAGAGCCGAGCTGGAGCCTGCTGTCTCTGAGCAGCTGTCAATCACTCGCGAACTCTGACTAAATGGTCAAACTAGGCAGCGCTGATCAAATATGAATCAATATTCTGTTACTGTAATGCCTATTTCTCACCTCAAATGTTTTTAATAGCATCTTGTATTGTACTGTTTAGCTGTAAAATGAGAAAGTTTGTGACCGAGCAGCCATGTTGTGATCAGTTGAGGAAATACAAAGCACCGCCCACCAGCCAGAGCAAACTTTCTCATTTTATAAATGAAAAAAAAATATACGACTAAAATTACAATATATTAACTTATTATGCACCGAAAAATTAACTTCCATGGCCTCCGCCATTTCTGACAACGTCAACAAACACGTCACGACTCGTGATCTCGGAGCTTTCAGAAACTTTCCGCTTACGAGGTCGTGAATACCACGAGAGGGGGGGCGTTCATATGGACTCTTCTCGTGAATACGGTAAACACAACCCCATTTGAAGGGACCATAATACTGGGTTGGCATGTCGGCATAAGGGATAATATGTCCGATCGTGCCTAGATAGTAACCCGCAAATTGCGAAGAAAATGTGCAAAAACTCTCGCGCGATGCACTGACCAACAACCTGTCCTAACCCAAACTATTCAAGGTCAATGCCTAACCTTAACCATGTCGAGAGAGTTTCCCAATTTGTGGGTTACCTTCTAGATACGACCAATGTGTACCAAATAAACTGGTTCGAGTCCAGCCGGGGACATTTGTCATCCTCTCTCTAACTTGCTACATTTCCTGTTTTCAACTATATAAATTAAAGGCAAAATGCCTCAAAAATCTTTAAAAAAAAATATGACATTGTTGGACAAATGGCTTCATTCCTGTTTTTAATTTCCACGTAAGTAACTCTTGCATTTTTTTTTTACAGTGTGAGATAATGGCAATCATTATAACACTGGACTGAGTCATTATGCAATCACTTACTGTATGCATCCTTTAATTCCATGTTAAAGCATCGTCCGTGAACATTAACGTTTACCTATCCTGAGCACCCTCCTGTATATTAATAAGTCTTTGGGGCAGCAGAATATGGGAGCAAGAGGTCAAGTGCTTTAGCGGTAATAGGTTTTTAAAGCAGGAAAGTGTCTGTCATCCAGGGCATCTTATTCAGATGTTTTCATTGATCCTGCCACTTGTGTCCCCTCATTGATACAGCAGTATTGACAGCTGTATTGCTATGGTAATTTACTCCTCAGGCAAGTGCATGCAAGTCGCCGTTCCCCGGAAGATGGAAGATAAATACATACGAGGACCACACACAAGCACGCGCACACATGTACACATACCTTATTATAGGCTAATAAGATGAGCGTGAAAGGTAATGTATAATGGTTGGGGGACCGTGTCAAGTTCAACTGGGAGGAGAAGGTTGAGTGGGCTGTGTGTGTGTGTGTGTTTGGGTGAGTCACTGGTGGGAAGAATGCATCTTGTTTCAATGCAGGCTAATGTAAATTGATGTCACAAGCTGAGAGAAGGGCAGACAAAAATGCGAAGAGCTGACTGAGCTGCATTATGGGGGCCAAGGAGGCATCGGAGGAGGCAGGACCCCATAGTGGTGCGACGTTCTATTGGATTACAGTGTTGGCTCAACAATCTGCCAACGTCTAATTAAATAGGCCTGCATTAGCTTCCTCCACAGCGGGAGGTGTGAGAGAAGGACACTATCTCATTCTGAAATGGGATGTAAAAATAGATCTCGCAACTTGGCCCTCACTCGCGCTCCCTCCCTCCCTCCCTCCTGTGATATCGCTACTTCTCAGTGTGTGACAGCCTCTCCCTGTCTCTTTGAGTTTCTCATACTCTTGTTTTTCAGACTCCTTGGATATAAACTAAACAAAGACAGTAAGTGGCTGTTAGAATCTGTCAGTGTATCTGTTGGTATTACACACAATTTAATGCAAGATGGTGTTTACTCAGTGGCTTCCTCGACGAGGACGTGCAAAGCATACGTTGGGAGGAATGGGAAAACTGTTTTGCTTCTAAGAGAGCGAGTCTTTAAAAAGTTGGACTGCGGTGCGCGCAGCGAGAAAAACTTTTTCCTCCCTTTTTGTTTTGCGATGGAAAAAAAAAAAATTCAAGGAAGTGACACACGTATAATGAATATCGCATGCATCCTAAAATAGCTGACACTTGCTGTGGCAGATAGCTGGTTGTGTTATAGAGAGGAAGGAAGGAAGACGTTTGAAAAC
Source organism: Sebastolobus alascanus (assembly GCA_916701645.2). Lineage (NCBI taxonomy): Eukaryota > Metazoa > Chordata > Actinopteri > Perciformes > Sebastidae > Sebastolobus > Sebastolobus alascanus. Next base: position 3,021,179 of record CAKAOJ020000067.1, on the reverse strand, counting down.
AACTATATCTCTCAACCGGCTGCGATATTCATAAACTAGATTTAAAATTGGGACCTGAATCGTTTTGGAAAATTCCAGTCTGACTGACACTGGACTTCGGTGGACTAAAGAGCGAGGAATGTGCAGGGGGGGGACGGACGTAAAGAAGAGGACAAGGGCAGTGATATGAGCAAAATAGATAGAGGAGTTTGTTGGAGAAAGTAGACGGAGGTGCAAAAGACATGAGTGTGCCAAAGAGGAAGCACTTTGTTGAGCTAAAGCATGTTTGAGAGACGGCCTCTTATCTTAATGATGACAGGGACCCTTTTAAAGGGTCACACGTAACACACTGTGTGCTGGAAGTGCTCTTGTAGGACCACCTAAGAGACGCTGGGGACAGGAGCTGGTTTAAGTTAAACACATGCCAGCAAATCTTAAGCTTGAAATGGAATGACTCATAGACCGGCAAGGGTTGATGACAGCAACTTCTGTAACTCATGACTCAAAAAAGACCACAGTCTGGTTTTCTTCCCCAAAGATGTGTTTTCTTTACTATAACCAACATAGCAGCATTGTAATAAATATGGGTGGGAATCACCAGAGGCCCCGCGATACGATATTATCACGATACTCAAGACACGATCTCATTGCGAAGATATATTGCGATTTATTACCTGTTTTCAACTGCAAATTATGCAGTTTGTCAACATCTGTTTTATCTAATAAGATACAGTTTTCACTCCGTTCATCTCAAAGTTTTCATTCACATATCTTGAGGTCAGAGGTCAGAGGTCAAGGGACCTCTTTGAAAATGGCCATGCCAGTTTTTCCTCGCCAAAATTTAGCCCAACTTTGGAGCGATATTTAGCGTTCTTCCCAACAAGCTAACATGACATGGTTGGTACCAATCGATTCCTTAGGTTTTCTAGTTTCATATGATACCAGTATCTTCACTCTTGCTTTGTCTGATTGTTAAGAGGTTAATAGTTTATATAATAAAAGGTTGATAATTGATGTTCGTGTATCGAAGCAATATTGCCACGGAAAATATCGCGATACTATGCTGTATCGATTTTTTCCCCCACCCCTGATAAATATAGAGATATGAGATATACAGAGATATGTTGGCCTGACAACTGATGTTGTCGTATTATATTGCTTTATATTGTTAGATGAATCTAGGAGTTTGTCCATCATTTTACATACAATGGAAGGTAGTTGAGGAACAGCTAGACTTCAGGAAATGTTGAAGAAATAGTTCAACATTTCGGGAAATACTCTTATTTGCTTTCTGGTGGAGAGTTAGATGAGAACACTGATATCACTCCTGTACGATAAATATAAGGCTATTATCAGAAGCCGGTTAGCTTAGCTTAGCACAAAGACTGGAAACGCGGGAAACAGTTAGCCTGGCTCCGTCCAAAGGTAATAAAATCCACCTATCAGCACTTCCAAAGCTCAATAATTAACACATTATTTCATGGTAATCCTTACAAAAATCAAAGTGTAAAGAAACAATTATCTGGACTATTCCTTGGCTTTGGGCAGTTGCCAGGCAACCAGTGTAGACTACATGAAGTCACTGCACCCGGCCAAGAAGTAGTCCGGCACATAACCTCCCAAAAAATGGCAAATCTTTATTTTTACACTTCAGTTTTAGTACGGAATAAACAAACCAAATGGGACGTGTTAATTAGTGAGCTTTAGAGGTGCTGGTATGTGGATTTTGTTACCTTTGGACTGAGGAAGGCTAGCTGTTAAACAATAAACAATACGAAACGTTATTAGTCCATAATGTGGAGGCAGTTTATATGGAAGAACATAAGCAATCTGATATTCTGGGCCTGCAGCGCTCCGTATATACAGATCTGTACCACTGCTAATAAAAGCATTACTATAATCTGTTTTGGGGTAACTTGGTTTGAGACTTGTTTAACATGTTACATCTGCAAAATTGAAAATTCCAAATGACAAAGATTATATTGAGATTGTTTTTTTTCTGCTGAGCCTTGCATGTTCATAAAAAAACATGAAAGCATTCACTGAAGCGTTTTTTCGGTAACATCCAGCATTTTTCACTCATACCAGCCTTCTTTACGAGGTATAATTGTGAGCCCTCCGCTGCTGCTAACGTCAACACTTCTTCATATTAGTCACGTTTGTTTACTTTATTCCCTAAAAGCCATTTTTCTTTTGTGAGTGGGCTGGATAAATATAGCGCTGCCTCTCCGAGAGAGGTTTTAGAAAGCTTGTGATGGAGCAAATGTAATGCATCTTTATAATATTTCCTTTGGGTGATATTTACAATCCCAACACTCATATCACAATGATTTCCCCTAAATACTATTAGAAACAATTTGGGGAAACGGCAACATGCTGGAGTAACTGAACTTCTCGTAGCTGCTCGCTCAATTGGCTCTATGACCAAAATGTGAAATGAAAACCTGAGTTGAGAGCCTGCAGACACCAGAGAGACAGTGTAGTGTGGTCTGGAGGGGGGTGCGTGGACACAGAAGAGATCCGAGCACTGTAAAAACACATCCCTCCGGCACCATTATATAAGCATACATATGGGACAGCAAAAATGGAAGACGACACTTTAAATGACATTATTATAAAATGCAATACTCCTGGAATGATCCCTTATTAAATTAGGCCCTATGATCCAAGATGAATTTCCCGCTTCCCTAATCCATCAAGAGGGGAATATTAAAAGATAGGCCTCAACTGGCATTAGAAGCTCACTCCGTCTTGACTTTCATTATTCTGCATTAGGGTGCTGCTGGGGGAGAGCCTCTTAATGAGAATTACAATGATTCACTGGCCCCGGCCCCACTTCTGACAAGTCAAATATTAACTCCTCACTCACAGCTGTCGGAATTAAAATACTTTGTAGCCGCGGACGTGCTAAATTAAATTGGCCTTTTATGTTCCTTACATGGCTGACCCCCGTGGGGCTCCGCCGCCTCAGTCGCCACTGAGACGGCTATGACAGAGCAAGAGGAAGAGAGAGCGTATACACACAGTAGCGTGTTCGCCGCACTGCACAGGCAGCCTCACACACACAAAAACAAACATGTCCGTCCCCCGTGTGTCATTCTGTCATCTTCTCTCGCTATCGCTCTATTCTCCCCCTTTTCCTTCATTCTCTGCTTCTCACCGGAGGCTGTTTCCTTGGCAGACATCTTCTCTGCGCTGTTTGTTTGATAGCCAGTGTCAGCTACTGTCGACTACTGTCTGTGTGTTTTCCGCTACGGTCTCTCTCTATTTGCGGGGCCGCAGACGCGCACATAAAGGCTCCTCACCTGTTGCTTGCCCTTCATGTTTAACAGCCAAGTAGATTAACATAACGGAGCAGCCTTTTCCAAAGAGCACGGGAACTTTGTTCTAATGTTATTAACGTTTATGTGTAGACACCGAATCAAATTTATATTGACCTTTAAAAGTTTTATTTCAGTTAATTTGCACTCACTTAAGAAGAGGGCTAGGGCTCGCAGACCCGCACTCCACTCTGCCTTCCAAATTCCTCTGAGTATGCACCAACGCATGCTGGGCGGTTCCTCCGCCCGCTCGCTCGCTAGCTCGCTCTGGCCCCAAGGTCATGTGCGTTGACGGTGGGAGTGGGGAGGTTTTCTGACTTTTGCCTGCCTCTCTCCCCAGCAGCATTTCTGCTCTGCTCGCGTTGCCAGCACAGCTCCGAATCCTTCTCTCGCTCTGTTTGAGCTCCTTACAAACAAACGATCGATTTCACAGAGAGAGAGAGAGAGTGAGAGAGAGAGGAGGGAGAGGGAAAATATAACTGCCAGTGACCCTGCAGTCTGCAAATGTTACACTTGAAATCGCTGTATTTTTTTCAAAAAAAACTCATACATGCCCCGGGACATGTCACCTCTCCCCTTTCAAAAGTCAACTGAATGAATAAAGAAATTGATGGAGCTGATAAAGAAAACAAAAAAACAGCCAAATGGAAGAGAGTGGAGGATTAATTCAGTGGGCAGATGGGTCTTGGTGTCAATTTGAGCTATTCTGATCCATTGAATTGAAACCAGAGCTTCAACCAAGCCCCAAACAAGTCACCTTTGACCCCTCATGACAGACATAATACTGATACTCTATATTCATTCACTTCCTCTGCACGCTTTGTTTTGACTAAAACTGCTTTTCCCTTTACTGCTCTGGCCTTACTTTAAAACTCTGCACCTTAGGTCAAATGATTAGCATACGGCAGCATACGATGGGCTGTAATAGACAGCTTGCCCACTGCTGGCTATAAGGTACAGCGGTTCTATAGTGGAAGTGCTTTGTACTACTTTGTAACATAACTTTTTAACTTCTAAATTAAAAGTATCAATGCATTATTGACCCAGGGTTACCATTAAGGTTATTAATTACCACCCAGAAAGTAATTACTTCCTGTTCAAAGCATATTTCTTTTTCGTATTGAGTTTCTTGGTGCCTTTGGGGGAAAAAGTATCCCCTATTATGTAAGCTATTAGACTTAAAAACTGTTCTGACCTTAAGATTGAATATCGAACATTTTCATGGTTCTCATTATCTGGTTATAATTAGCTTCAAGTAGTAGTAGCAGCGTTCACATGTTGAGAACAAAAGCAAGCAGTGGGTTGTATTAAAATCCTCCGAATCAATGTTTCCTGACGAGATGTGCATAAACGGCTCCATTACCGCGTTTAGAGGCTTCAGTGGGGAGCGATTTAGACGACACATCTGCAGCGGACCATCAGTCACTCTTTTAGAGTTAAATAAGCCATGTGAAGGACTGTTATCCTTACTAGCTTAAGCCCCCATTAATCAGTCCACTTCACCTGTCAATAGAGCCACTGGCTCCCAATCAAACAACCATTACAGCAGAGAGCATCCCAATAAAGGAGATCTTTGTTTCTTATTGAGTTAATCACCCAGCGTACACACACACACACTCGCAGGCTGCCTCTCATCAGACCGGCAGTGTATATTCCTCTCCTCGTGCGTGGAGGAGTGCAGAGTTCAGGCTCGACGCACACTGTGACATGGAATGTGGAGGAGGCGTGGGATGAAATGATATAATGAAATCGCTTTGCAATTAGGAGACGGATCATTGTTTGAGATTGCCCTCTGAAGGTGTAGCATTGATCTATGCAAATTGATAGCCAATGAACGTAATACCTGCTCATTGTGAGTGTCATTATCTCTAAACTTATGACTTATGCTAACGGTGCGATAGCGGCGAAGAAGGCGAAGAAGGATTGGGCCTGAGCGGCGTGATGGACTGACGTGTCATCCGCCGCCTTAGTTGGAGGATATAGCTCCGAGCAGGTGGGAGTGAACGACCCTCTGACAGCCCTTTTCAAAATGACAAAATCCATCCTTCCGTATTGATCAGTTATTCTTCTGTCTTTCAGCAGGGCATCTTCAGACTCTCCCTCCGTCTCTTCATCCCTCCCCAACCTGCCCAGCCGCTCCCTATTGATCCTCGCCGGTGATTGGTTGAGCTGTAATTTGAGATGGACATTGACGGATGAGTGCAAACTGTTTTTCTTTCCCTCTCTTCCTCTCCTCTCGAGGGTGATGAAGTCATAATGCCGGTGACAGAGCCAGACAGGGACCAATTGCAATGGAGTGCTGGCCCGAATAACCTTTAGAGCCAGTGCAGGATGTCTCCCGGTCTGTCGCACATAACCCCCCGGGTGCTCCGTGGTCACAGGACTCATAAATGCTCATATACAGGCGGCCAAAGTGGACTGAATGGATAGAGAGAAGAGAGGCGGTGCACTTAGCTGCAAAGTAGAGGATATCTGAAATTAAAGAGTGGCAACAGGATCTAAAACAGGATAAGTATCATCTTGCAGAACGATTTAGATTATTTTGATTCGCATACCGGGGCAGAACAACTCCAAATTTGAATATCAAGTGCCTTTTTTTTTCAATTCTCATTTTCAACAGTATTTGCACATGGCTACGGTATACTACGGTATGGTTAAAGTGACTATAATCAATAGTTTTATAGTAACAACCTATCAAAAATGCTTTACGGAGCTTTATAGTGAGTTTCAGCTCATTGTTTAGTTGTCCAGTCCGCTAACTTTTCTGTTTTGGGTCATTCTTACCACTCTCATAGCATCGTTTTTAGCTGCAGCAGGCAGTTGTTTTCAGAAAAAATTATTAAAAAAAAAAACACTGTAAATAGACAAAGTTAGCTACTAGCTGGTGAACATAGTGGAACATTTAGCAACTAAACTAAGAGACATTGAACTCTTTGTCGTGGTCATTTGACTAGTTCAAAAGAAAACAGCGAGTGTTGTTAGTTATTATGGTGATAACACACGTCAGGGAGGCTGTAAAGTGTGTCACGCATTGTTGCTCCGCCGCTAACCCGGCAGCAGAGATAGTCACAGATTGTTTCTGATCATTAACAATTTGTATATCCTTTACAGTTTTGAATGTCATATGCACATTGTTTTGTACAGCTAACAATACAGTTGTGTCAGGTTTGAGGTAAAGCTTGTTGTGTCCAACAGTGGGTCAAAATAACCATATTTTAGTTCAGTAATATAAAAAATAACACTGGGTGACTGGTACTGGGTGAATTAGTGCATTCGTTTTAACTTAATCTCCACAGCGCTGCTGTGTCAGCGCTAAAGAAAGGTCTGGCTCCACACATTATTATTCTTGTATAGGGGTGCCCTCGCAAAATAGAGGAGAACGCCGCGTGAAATATGCGGCCAATGGCTGGTGACGTCATTTGGAGCAAGAGTCTGCACAGTAGTGATCGGGGGTTGGAGCTGCGGTTATCGAGGTCCCGCCCACACACCCGTCTGACTCAATCGCGAGCACGGCCACAGCTTGTTAGCGTGAGAGCCACCTAGCTGCTGTTCTTAACTGACACAACAAGTAACCATAATATCTCTATAAATACATTTATCTCCATTTATCTCCTATTATTATTATTTATCTTCTATTGCACAGACTCGTGATTCGTGTTTCAGAAACGTCATCTGCGTGTCTGCTATCTTATATTTTCATTCCAGAATATGAACACACACGATGGCCCAACAGGGCTGACTAACCTCACTAAGTCAGTGGAAATGTTGCTAATCTAGCTAGCGACACGGTCAGTGACTGTATGAACCATAGACTGTATATAAAGATCTTTTCATAGTCTATGTTTGAAACATAGCAACAAACAACAATGACGGTTACGGAAATTTAAAGTTACATCTCCTCTCGACGTTCATACGCTACGTACAATTCCCGAAAAGAAGTCTGCAGGTGCCTCCGCGACTATACTTCACTCAGAGCAGCTGTCACTCATGACGTCGCACCCCTTTATTTTATAGCATCAAATAACTAATTAAAACCAAACTTAAACATACATAAGCATGATAAGAACTACCTAAAATGACAGAAACCATCTTTGGGACAAAATGATTTGATGTGTACTTCAATTTTTTAGTTTGGCCCATGTCTCGTCCGGTTTATGACCTATACTGCAGCCAGCCACCAGGGGGCGAACAACATGTTTTGGCTTCACTTTTGGGGGAGCGGTCATGTCATCCATCTTTATATACAGTCTGTGATCATGTTACTAGCATAGCGTGTTAGCCGTTAGCTTTCGTACTTACTGAGTGCGGGCTAATTACTCACCGCAGTATTTGTCTTTATGTATCAAGTCATAAGAGTCACAAAACCAGCTGGAGATAAATGATAGTGTGATCATATGTTTCATAACTGTATATTGTGTTCTGTCAAGTGTTAGTTAAAAGGGAAACTTTGCCGATTTCCAACCGGCTTTGTTATCGTTGTAATGTTGGCGGTATGTGCAAATGAACGATGTTCATTTATCCTCAGTGTTACCAAAGCCTGGAGCTCCCCCTTCACCCCCCCCCCCCCCCCAGGCTAAAGCGCCGGCAAGGCTCGACGGATGACGCGACCCTCGCCCGCAACTAAGCAGTGAAGCTCTGGGCGCCGGTAACACGCAGGGAAGCTTGCTATAGGCTATGTGAATAAAAATAAAAGTATCGAAAATGCTTTGTACATGCCATTTTAACAGATTTCTTAAAGTGGCACGTCTGAAAATGGCCTTCTCTGTCTGTGATTACAGCCAGACGTCCCGTTTTAACAGCATCGCTGTCTCTGTAATTGCATGCATATTGGATTTTAATAATGGTGTAGAATATTATCAGACAGTGAACACGCTGATAACGAGCCTTGTGCTTTGACTGTTTGACAACTCAATCTTTCACTGCCGTTTACTCTGCCTAATGTCATTACACACACACGGAAGAAGGAGGAGGACTGATGGCTACATTTAGAAAAGAAATCATTGTGCGACTGCATGTTATACCCTCGATTTCTTCTTTCCTTCATTTCTCAACAGTCTTTTTCATTTCATTCAACCTGCAACGCCGCGTCCGCGTGGTAGTAGAGCAATCATTCTTCGACAAAGAATTGCTTGTGCCAGTGGTTAAACAGGAGACATTTTGATTAATATTTTCCATTTGTTTAGCGAGCTTTGAGCTAAAATTAGATGGCCACCTAGACAGGACAGCAGTGACTTTGGTTTCCCCGCCAGGCCAGTCCAACACGCACACACACACCAGTCCCAGGGAGGAGAGGGAGGGAGGGAGGGCTGGTGCAGGGAGTAATTTCAGCGGATTGTGAGCGGACAGTAGCTCCGCTGGGAGAGCTGGCAATCATGGGGGAAACAATGTTTACATCGATCAGCTGTCAGGAAGATTTATGGCCTCATTTTGCTGTAATGGAGAATTAGTGGGGAGATTATCAGCGACTCAACACCGCCGCTTGTTACCCGTGTCCAGGCCTGGCAATTTGTCTCTCCCCAGGAGCGGCCCAAACACTTGTGACAGCACCAGCACTTGCCCTAATTCAATCAAGAGAAAATGTTGGAATTAATTTGTTACAAGAAAATTTAAATATGTTCCAGTTGAGCAGTGGCCTATAGCCACTTGAAAAAGCAAAGGGGAAAAGGGAGAAGCGGAGAGAAAGCGTCTGATTTATTGTGCTGGGCAAGATATCGATCCAGTTCGATCCTGGCCTGCGCGCAGAGGGTTTAATGTGTAATAATTTCCAATTTAAAGCTCCTTCTCAAGATCACGGCTGTAAGGAGAGGAGAGGAGAAGGCAGGCCGGGGCTGCGCAGCACAGCCCGCTGATTAAGGAGCCTGTTGCCAAGGCTTTGTCAAAAGCTCTGTTTGAATGTAAATGGGGGGGTTATCTGTCCCGGCATCTCCCATGTGCCTAACACAGACTTTATTTGTCTGTCATGCAGACGGGCACGAGGACAGGGTGGATGCTCCGGCCGTGTAATAACACACGAGTAGGAATAATTCAAGGTGTGGTAGTAATTTACACGGCCTGATCATAGAGGGTGAAATGAAAACTGTCAATGGCCGGGGATAAACAATATAGGTTTATGTTATATAATCTTGCATGTATACTATATATTAGGGCTGGGACGATACACCTATCTCCTGATTCGATACTATCACGATACTTGGGTGGCGATTCGATATGTATTGCGATTTTTAAGTATTGCTTTTCTACAAGTATTGCGATTCGATTTTACGATTTATTGCAATTTATTATGAACTTTTTTAACACAAGACCATGGGAAAAAGTTGGATCATAAACCTTTACTTTGGAAAATCTCTAAATTAATACAATAAGAATGTTTGATTTTCAGCATATATGTAGTCAAGAGATGTCCTGAAGTCAAATATATCAGTTATTGTCAGGCATTATTTCTTAAATTTTTTCCGGCAACCCAAAAATCAAAGAATTAAGACATTTCCCTCACAAATTAGTGGTATTTTCTTTTAAATTTAAAAGAGACATTTCTGGTGAATATAATCCAATCAATCTTATTTCCATATATGTATTTTGTATATATAGTTCCCTTTGTTAACACCTTATTTTGAAAACCAGATGTGGTCACACGTGTATACTTCGCCAAGTCCGTCGCTAGCTCTTACCGTCAGCTCCGTTCTCTTTATACATCCATGGTCAGCTCCATCGGCGCCGTTTGAATGCATTTAACATAAATGTCAGTATATTGGTGCTCTACAGTAGTAGCGTCGGACGATTTGACCACGTAGATGCAAGTGACGGCTGGCTTGACCGCACGTTACCACAATACGATAACGTTTCCTGTCCATGACAGAGTTAGCGTGCAGCTTTAGTCGTGATGTCTAGCTCTTTTTTTCCTGGTAATGTGTGAAACCCAAAGTGTTTCCATACTTTACTGTGTGTGTAATGTTTACCACTCTGGATCTAAAATGTGAGGGTTCAGGTCGTATCCACGTGGACCCTCCGCAGCGGTAACTTCCTTCTACCTCCGTATAGACTTAAATGAAGTAAATACATTGATTCTGACATTAAAAAAAATCTATTTCAAAATTGTAAAAATAGAAAAATTGCGATACATAGGTGAATCGATTTTTTGTTTTCCCACCCCTGCTATATATATCACGGGGATGATGAGAATGAAATAAGAGCGCAGAAAAGAAGAATCTCATTGTTTTCCCGTGACCTTTTGTAAGCCTGTTGGTTCGGGTTTTGGCATCAAGAGCAGTGAGTTCAGAGTACTTAGGTGGTTGGGGTTAGGGTCATCTGTTAAGTGAGTGTTTTGTGGGTTGTGTTCACCCTGCTTATAGGTGCTTCTGGTGTCTGCTGGGATACATGATCACCCTTAACTACCCCCTTCCTCAACCCACCCAGTCTCTCCCTCTACCAGGACCCCCGAGGACTGCTGTCAGCACGCTGACCTATTGATCAAGCTGTCGGTGCGCTGCTAAGAGTCCTCAATGTGAAGCAGGCTAAGGTTAACAGAACACAGCAAGATAGCTAGATAACCATCGTATATATCAGCAGTCAGATGACACGGGGCATGTTACTCGATGCTGGATGTTGGATTTTATTTCGCGCAGCATTTTGCTCTGGCCTGAGCTTTATTTTTCAGTCCTGTTCTGGATACTTCTATTATCTACAAAGAAATGAGCCAAAGAGAGATTGTAATTGTGTATTTTAGTGTTGATGACACTAACCAGCGTAGAAGTTTGAAATATCTGTTTATACGGAGTATGTGAAAAGAATGCATAAAGTGGTTCATGTAAACTCTTTCTTTATCTCCCCATATATATATATTATCATAATCTCCCCATATATACTGTTCATATGCTGTATATGAATGCATTATATGGAGGTTGCGCGATCCCTTGAGTTTTCCCTACAAACCAGACAACCAATGTTCTGTGCTGTTGAAGCGGCTAGCCCACTATTAACACAAGAGCTGTTGGAAACCTCCTGGCAAAAGAGAGCGCCGAGACAGTGGGCTCAAAATACAGACACACACACACACACACACACACACACACACACACACACACACACACACACACACACACACACACACACACACACACACACACACACACACACACACACACACACACACACACGCTTTCTCTGATCTACCTTTGGGGGTTCCGTGCCGAACCAGCAGCCTGTTAAGAGCGAAGCAACAAATAAACGCCTCACTTCCCTTTCCTCTCCCTCCATCTCACTTTCTCGCTCTCTCCGTCTTTCTATGAATGTGTGTGTTTGTGTGTGTGTGTGTGTGTGTGTGTGTAGCTTGCAGGCCGTTCCAGGCCAGGGACACAGTTAAATGAAGAGGAGAAGCAGGCTCCAGCGCCGTGACCTCTGCAGGCCACATTCTCCTCCTCCTCCAGCTTTGTTTATTAACATCTCAAGGCTTTTCTCTATTCCACTCTGATTTCATATTTTTCTCTGTGTGTGAGAAAATAGCCTACAAGACACTGTCTGTTCCCGACTGTTGACGTTTCTGTGAAACAGTTTTTACAAATTAGTTAACAGGCGGGCTCTTAAAAAAAAAAATTCAATGCATACGCATTAGCATGAGTTAAATGATGCCTAATTAATTTCTGCTGCCATGCATAAATTTGGGCTGCCTTCCCTCGCTGCCACAGGAGACCAAGACAAGGGCGATGATTTCCAGGCTTCCCATAAATAAATGAATAAACATCGAGAACGGCCAGAGAGAAGCTGGTCTCGCAGAGTAGCCAGGTGTGCAAGGTTAAAGACCAACTATGTGGGCGTACACACACACACACACACACACACACACACGCACACACACACAGCACAGCACAGCACAGCACAGCAGGAGCAGGTGCAAATACAAATGATCTGTGAAACTCACTAGAGGTGCCAGGCTAAAGCACCAAGGCGCAGCGCTAAGTGCACAGCACAGCAACACATACACAATGTTAACAGCATCCTCTCTGAACATCACACCTCCAGAAAATATAAAATGCTCGTCACTATCGCGATTTTTTTTTTTTTGTGTACCTCGTTATTTATTCTACCTGAGCGTCCCGCTACATCCAAATCCCACAGAACTGTTGAGAAGAGTGTGTGGAGTGGATGATAGCAGTGGCCTCTCTCTCGCCTAATTTGTAGTAATTGGTAGCTCATTAGGTGAAGCAGGTCAGTGTCACAGGGAGCAGGCTGTCAGGGCGTGAGGTTAATAACAGAGAGGAGACAGACAGATAGATTAAAAACTCCGCCGCCTGCCATGTCTCTCCCTCTGCTGGCTCGTCTCTAGCCAAAGGTCCAGCTGTCCGCCATATGCAGAGCTCTGAACATATCTATCCCGGCACTCGTCGGAAAACTTCACTGCAAAGTGGCTGCTTTATGATGAGACGATGCTCTGGTAATGCTCATCGCATTATTGTTTGAGAGATACAGTAGAGCGTCTTTTGAAGCAAGTCTATGTTGCTCTTGGTAAGCAGCAACTTCTGTGGCCAGAAGTAGCAAATACAGGATCCAAATTAAATCAGTTAAATTAATCGCACATCAGATTACCATTTATTTCCCAGAATTCTTCTCTACCGCATTCACATAAATGATACCAGTGAAATTCCACGATTCTCAGTACCCAATTCGATACAACGGTAAAAAACAAAAGTAAAACAATAAATCCTACGTACTTCAACATACGCTCCTTTTATCACCGTTTGCGTACTGGTTTTTGTTAGGTAGTTAAACGGGTCATAATTCCCTCTCTATTATCTATTTTATATTGATGTGAAAACATCTCCTTCAAACGACTGGATTTATTTAAGTTTTTCACCCAAAATTACATTTTAAAACATTACATGTGAACACATCATGATAATGTTATAGAATTAGCCTTCGCCCAATACTCATTTTTTACTGAATAGGGTCGGAATGCATGATAATGTCCAGCTAGCTAACGTCAGCTGTTAGCAGTCAGTAAGCTTTACGTAACTAGCTCTCGTCCTGCCGCTTTCAACACAGATGTGTTGTTCTCAATGTAGCATTATCAGGGAAAAAATAGGGTGCGTCGATAGCGAGTTTACTGCGTCCCAAACACATTTTCTATCGTCACCGCAGGACGCCGTGATGCTTTTAGTCTCTAGCCCTGACGGTACCTGCGGTACCTGCGGTACTGTAGAAAAACAAGTACAGTCACGTTTCCAGAATTTTGCCATCGACTTGGTACCGAAGTATCGGTTCTTGTGACATCCCTAGATTTAACAGTGAAGTGTATTGACCGACATTGCATACTGGAGTATCCACTCACCATGACAACCAGAAATTGACCTGCGACAGGTGTTTCATATGAAGAATGGGTCCAACGCGGGTCGGACGGACGCTGAGTAGACCTCACACGCGAGCCACCTGTATGAAAGACATATTTGAGTCAGTTGCTTTAAAAGACATCATTATTTGGAAACTTCAAATGACAAAGATGCGCCCTGGGCAGGTATTTTACTTTTGTGATAATATCGTTGAAATGTTTATCTGCGATATACGAAAACTTAGGTAGCAGTTGGCCAAGTAAAGGGGAGTCACAAAGCAAGCAAAACGTAGTAGTGTCAGTTACACAGTTACACAATACTGTTCTTTTGTACCTGGTTTGTATCTGGAGCAGTAACTTCCCGGGGTCTCCGGTGGTTGTCTGGCAACTGCTTCCGGCCATAAATAGTCCAGCACATAACCCCCTACAAAACAGTGAATTATCGTTTTTACGCTTAGCTTTTTGTTCAGATTAAACAAACAAGACAGGACAGAAACATGCTAGCTGTTTCCCCCTGTTTCCAGTCTTTATGCTAAGCTAAGCTAACTGGCTGCTGGCTCCAGCGACACATTTACCATGCAGACATGAGAGTGGTATCAAAATTCTCATCTAATACAATAATGCAAATAAGTCCCAATATGTCAAACTATTTCTTTGAAGAACTGCTTCAAATATGTAGCATGATGTAAGTAGGTTATTTAGTAGTTCTCAACCTGGGGTCGGGAGTCCCAAGGGGATCATGAGATAATATCTGGGGGTCGCCAGATGGTTGTAGAAAAAAAAAAAAAATAACATATTAAAAATAAAAGAACAAGTTTCTGACGAGGGATTTCCGGCGGGTCAGAGGGAGAGAAAAAGTCATGAAAGGCATCAAGAGCCCACGGTGCCTGGAGCACACTGGACAACGCATAGGTGCTAGCTGTTCAAACTAAACAAAACTGGGGGGTCGCGAACACCAACCTGATTATTCTGGGGGGGTTGCAACTCTAAAAGGTTGAGAACCACTGATTTAGGCCATTTTTTCCAAAGCATTCAGTGACAGGAAGAGAGATGTCACATTGAGTCACCGCACGCCTGGTGTCTCACATATTCATGTTTGAATATGTGAGACAGTAGGAGTGGGTTTGGGCAAGCTATTTATTTCTCCAGAAATGACCACAGAATGTATTAAGTGAGATCTACGCGGACGTGGCAGCGTTAACCTGATAGTGAAAGGACAGTAAGATATACAGACCCGAGGCTGCACTTAGCGCGTGGCCTGAGAGGACAGCGGACGGCACTTCCACATCCAGGTGGTTCGAACATGAGACAGAGTCCTATCAGTCCTACTGTAGCGTGTGTGTGTGTGTGTGTGTGTGTGTGTGTGTGTGTGTGTTGGTGTGTGTGTGTGTGGTCACTTTGTGGAGAAAACAGTTCCTAATGGATGACATAAAGAGAGTAACTGTGTAACTTAAGAGTGACGGCTAAATGAATGAAACCGAGCTTGTAAGAGCTCTTACGGTTGTGTAAATCTAACCGGAGAATCTTTTTCATTTATCCTCCTTACATAGGCCTTTTCCCATCATAACTTGGAATGGATTACTGTACCTAATTTAGATTGTGTTTCATCAATTTTCTGTTGCAAAGATTCAAACCCCTGGCATGAATTGTGGGTAATTATCAGCTGCCAGTTCCCCAGACATAATCGGGCACGTTTGACAGGTGAGTTATTAAATTGTCCTCTGTACCTGATAAACATATTAATTTATTTCAAGATAGATAATTTCATCAATGCAGGAGTCATATCATATATGGGGTAGACGGTACCCTCTCCTTTTTAATTATACAAATATCACAGTCGTCAAAATGACAGATTTTTTTTAGACATTTAGATTCTCCAACACCTATTCTCCTCAGTGAAGTTTTGATTAAAATAGAGGAACATTGCTCACACAGTATAGTGTTGGTTCACAGAAGCCGTTTTTTGATTGTATTTTCCTGTGTATTTTATTCAAAATAACCAAAAGCTATTCACAAAGAAATCTGTCCTGAATCAGATCGCAGCCAACATGATGGATGAATGATTAAGCCTTTAGCCAGCCCTCACTTATACCAGCTCTTATAAGATAATCAATAGTGCCCTCAAACATGATTCTAGTTTGCATCTATTTGACTTAAAGTTACTGTGTTGTGGTAATGAAATGACTTATGATGTGCTCTACATGTTGATGAATTAGTCATACATCTTTAAAGATTCAAGTAAGAATGTGCCCACTAAAAATACAACATTTATGAAAACGAAAAAAAGTTATATGTAAGACACAATAGGTCTCGTACTAGGGGTGGGGGGAAAAAATCGATACAGCATAGTATCGCAATATTATATCGATACACGGACGTCAAGTATCGGTCTTTTATTTTATAAACTATTAACCTCTTAACAATCCGACTGAGGGCCCGGTCCGCTATTCTGTCTTTCAGAGGTTGTAGCGGGCTCAGTCTTCAAGCTAGAGCGATGATACTGGTGTCATATGAAACTAGAAAACCTAAGGAATCCATTGGTGCCAACCGTGTCATGTTAGATTGTCGGGAAGAACACTAAATAACGCTCCAAAATGATGCCACATTTTGACGAGGAAAAACTGCTGTGGCCTGTTTCACAGGGGTCCTTTGACCTCTGACCTCAAGATACTGTATGTGAATGAAAACTCTGAGATGAACAGAGTGAAAACTGTATCTTAGTAGATAGAACAGACGTGGACAAACTGCATAATTTGCATAGATATTGAAGAAAAAAATTGGAGTGCTGAACTGAACTGGGTCAGGAAACTCGGTGTTGGTAATGTTGAAGTAAAAAAACAGGTGCTCTTCAAGGATGGGGCAAGTAGTCAAATAATAAAAAACAGTGACTGTCCAGCTTACTTTAGAGCTAACTCTGATTGTGAATTAAGTTAGTTATTAATCCTTTAATCCTTTATTAAGACATGGATAACACCAATCCATGTCTTTATAAAGGATTTTTAATTCACAATCGGAGTGCCTCGGATGTTTTCCAGACTGCCATCCTATACCAAGGACTTCCTTTCAAAGTAAGCTGGACAGTCACTGTTTTTTATTGTTATTTGCATACTTTGCAGTTGAAAAAAGGTAATATATCACAATAGATCACTTTTCCTCATACTCAGCATATCGCAAAATGTTTAAAATCGCAATAAGATCGTATCGTGTCTTAAGTATCGTGATAAAATCGTATCATGATTGATTCCCACCCCTATCTTGTACAATGGCAGAGAAGCCTTTTTGAAGTCGTAAACCAACAACATATAACATAATATATAATATCTACATGATATTATTGCTACCATGATTAACCTTCCTTCAAATGAACTGCCGTTGTTGTTGTTCTGCAGATGAGTAGTGACACCAGCTCCTCTTGACACTGATATTGTATCTGTGAGTGACAGAGGTGAGAGATGTACGAACGATAGTATATTTCTGGGATCAGACTGATGACACAAGCTCTGACATGCTTGTAAATTCTGCCACATCTGATTTTATTGAAAGAGTTTTTTTTACCAATTGACGGGTTACCATTCTAAAGAAAAAGGCACCTCTTGTATCATATTTGAGATACACTGTACAAGATTTCCCCCTCACAGTGACCGTGTGTGTGTACAGGTATTGCCAGCACAGAGTTTAACGATGTGCTTGCCGTTATCTCCATTAGGTTAGCTCTAATAGAGTATCTGTTCAGGGAGAGAGAGCATAAGAAATGACGATTTCCTCTGGTAGATCCAAATGGCCCACACTGTAAAACAGCCAGCCCATCATAGCCGTATGTGCACGTGTGTGTTTGGTTGTGTCCTTTTCCGCACACCACACAAGCATATTAGAAACATACAGCCTTTGTACATTCAACCCGCAGTTTGCATCTTTATTCTCGACTCACTCTTGAACTCGCAATCACAGATGGGCTGCTTTACATTCGAGATTTTGCATTATGCAGCACGATAATCAGTGCCGACTTACACACATTACTGTACAACGTACCGCTTGCATCTCATCGAGGGAGGAACAAGACGACCGCGCTCGTTCACTGAACGTGCCGAGTTTGCACAGAACGTTGACAAAACGAGAGAAGGAGTCAAACCAAAAACAGTAGGAACATTACCATTTCCCCGGCGTGGAGCTACTGTCTTCCTGTTGTAAAGTGTTTCTGGCGACTGTGAGCTGTGTTTTGAGTATGATGACCCTGTAGAGATGGACCTCGGCGTGTTTGTGTGTACACGCAGCTGTGTAGCCTCTGTGCAGGCATTGTCCTACAGATTCAAATGTTCTTCCTGGACAAAAAGATATCTGGGATCAGCTCAGATGTTTATACAGCTAGTCAGCTGTGTTAGTTTTAGTAGACACACACAGACTTCCAGGCACACACACGCACATGCAGCAGTGGGTCACGTCCAAAAGACCGGCAGCCAAATGACAGAAGTTTTAAAGGAATAGTTCGACATTTTGGGAAATACACTTATTGGCTTTCTGGGGGAGAGTTAGACGAGAAGGTCGATACCACTCTCATATCTGTCCGTTAAGTATAAGGCTATAGTTAGCAGCTGCTTAGCTTAGCTTAGCTTAGCATAAAGACTGGAAACAGTGGGCAATTGCTAGCAATGGCTTTGTCCAGAGGCAACTAAATTGACCTACCAGCACCTCTAAAGCTCACTAAGTAAAACGCATACATAAGCGTATTTCCCAAAATGTCAAACTCTTTCTTGACGCGTCATTTGTACGTCACACAACAAAACTACAGTAACGCCCGCAGTTAGGTTTAGGCAACAAAACCGCTCACTTAGGTTTCGGCTACAAAACCACTAAGTTAGGTTTAGGAAAAACGTCATAGTTGGGCTTAAGATGAGTACGTAACATAAGTAAAATACGTACAAAAACAATGTAACGTCAGTACAGAAAACACATCACAAATGACACTAAAAGACACGTGACAAACGCCACTAACGTAACTTACAAAACAAAACACCGGTTGAGAACACCGGTCTCCTGGTTGAAAGTCCTGTGTTTGTTGGACCCATCCACCTCCCCTCCCGCCCGCCATAAGCAGTCTTTCTTGCTTTTTATTCTAAGACACTAACTCTGCGTGTATCATATTTATGCGGATGCTTTTACATTGGAGTCAGTACAGACTACATGGCGTACAAATGACGCGAGAACGGCATTCTTATTGCAAGATAAATGCCTCGCGAATTATCGTGTCATTCTTACGCCTTTTCGTGCGACCGGGCTGCATGCTTAGGCCTTAGGTTAGTTACACAATGAGACATTCACTATATAGGGCAGCATTTTACTAAATAGTTGTACACACTGAAATTATAACATTTTCCATTTCAGAGATGCAAGACTAGAATGCGTTAATATTGTTTTGATTGGATGGATCAGTTTTCAGTCCACACACCGGTGTGTCATTCCATCACAGGGCTTTGGGGAATATCCTTGAGCCAAGATAAATTAACAGTTTCATTGAATAATTTGTAGCTTTGTCAGTTAACATAATGCAATGCTAAGACAAATTCTTATTTTGGGTTCTCTTCATCTAAAAGTCTTTCCAATTTGGAGGTCTGGGGGTTTGGGATTCCCTGCTTGAGGTGACCCCAGCAGACCAGGCCTCGGCCCGGAGCAGTGTGATTGACAGGTAGGGCTGACCTCATCTGTGGAGCTGGGTCCCTGAAGACTGATCACAATCACACAACATGGGACAGATGGGATGAAAACCTCCCTAACAACACCACTGATGGGACGCCACAACACCTCAAGGGTTCCTCTTTCTCTCTCTTCTACTTTCTTTCTTTCTCTGCGCTTTTCTTAAATTCTTTCTGGGTAACTTTACTTTGTTTATCTTCCTAAGTCGATTGTTTCTTCTCTTCTTTTAATTTCATCTTACACATCTGAGGCCTTTACATACTAATAGGCAAAACACCTCACATCACACATCTAATAGCTGCTGAATACTCACACTTCACGTCACTTTCTGCCGCGAACACAAGCAAGTTGCAGGTAATAACTTGATAATAAATTGTCAAGTTTGAAATGAAAGTAGAACATAAGGTCCGCGCTGATCATTAGGTATCAATTAATCACTCAATTATCTTAATGGCTCGGTGTGTGCGTCGAGGCAGACAGGATCTGAGAAAGCAACATCAGTTAAAACAGTCTAATGAACTGAGCCGAATTCATCATGAAACACCAAATAATTAGCAACCGTGTCTTGGGGGAATACTTCAAAAGGAACCTCAAAGTGGTTCGGCTTAGTGAAGCTTTCCCTTCAAAAGCAGAACATAAACACACCGCTTAAGACTACACAGGCAGGAAAAGCTGTCCCCCATGCCTTTCATTTACAGCAATAAATAATGATTCATCACCAAAAAAGTTTAGAGAGGGTGTATTTGTTTGCATCAGAAGACGGTGACCTTTGTGGTGCTTTTTCGGAGATTAAAGTGACACGGCAGCCAAACATGCTCAGAATCAACAAATTAACATTAACCCCCGGCCTGTCGTAGCTTTGGTAAGCAGGAAGGAGAGCTCGGTTTGTTGGTTTTTGTATGGCTCTGCTGGGACCGCGGGTGCGGTAGCATGCATGGCAGCAGAGCTAAGAGACTGAAGGATCACTGGTGGCTCCACTGCTGGGGACCACAATGTAATTAAAATGACACAAACAAAGTGAATCTAATTAGGAATCCCTCCGCTCTAGCTCGTTAGCGCCCGACACTGCTAAATTATTTTCCTCCATGGAAATAAATGAGGCCACTTGTCTTTGCAGATTTGGGGGCTGCGAGGTGCTCAGGGATGGAGCACACACTGAAAGTAATTATTGAAGTGTAACTAGCGCGGCCGAGTGCCTCCGCGTAAAAGTCTTATGCACTCACATATGCTGACATCTACATCGGTCAGCGGAGGAGCACGTCGGTGCGAGCGCGCACCTGAAAACACGTGTTTTGCAGTGCGGGTCGTGCGCTTCGTGTGAGCTTGACGAGTAGGTGGCTGTGAGAATGCAAGACTTCCAGCTCTCCCATCCGCGGCCTGCATGTCATTACACAGAAAGCACATAGATCATCAGAAACAGTTGGACCTCCTCCGTGTTTCTGTCTGTGGTCTGGCTCTCTGTCTCTCTCACACCTACACTCATTCACACACATTCGCACACTTTCTTCGCAGTATGCCACGTCCACACCACTCAGACCCCCCACACACACACCCTGGTTGGTGTAGTGAGGTAAGTGAATCCAGTGGCTGATAGTTTTGAGGGAGCCAGGGGAGCCATTGAGAGCCCATTAGGAGGTTAAGTAGAGGAAGCTCTCCATTGTTCTGCTGTTTGATTCCTGCCCTGTGACCCACACTCTCCTGGCCGGAGCCTGGGAAACCCTGTTAGTGATGACGAGGGGGGATAAAAAGACGATCACACACACACACTCGAACAGCTCACACACACACACGGCCGAAATGCGCGAGGCTGGAACAGTGCAGAGCACTGACAGTTGGATGACTCTCTGTGGACCGCTGGCTGTCTGTAAGGGCGGAGAGGTTTCCGGCCAGACGACAGTAGCGGTGCATAAGGCCAACGAAAGGGCAAACTCAGAACTCACTGTTTACACAAAGAACAGTACCGCTTTCTAATAAAGAACCCTTTATAAAGGGCTTTTAAGCTGTTTATTAATGATTAAGGAATAATGCTTTCTAGATCAGTTATTAGCCAACTTTTAGGTTGGTCAGGTTGTGGAAAATCCCTTTGACTGGTGATTATTCTCCTCCAGTATGACAGTTGTTTTTTTTCTTTTTAGCTCTTTACTAAAGAGCTGCTGACGCACTAAAGACTCTTTAGTGCATCAATAGACTGTTTGACTACTTACCTTATCGAAAAGGGCTGGAGGATAAAACAAGACAGCCATGTTAGCAGCTCTGTGAGGCTGTACTTAAATGCTAACAACAGCATGCTAACATGCTTAC
Organism: Sebastolobus alascanus; assembly: GCA_916701645.2. Lineage (NCBI taxonomy): Eukaryota > Metazoa > Chordata > Actinopteri > Perciformes > Sebastidae > Sebastolobus > Sebastolobus alascanus. The sequence continues at coordinate 2,999,573 of CAKAOJ020000067.1, read as the reverse complement.
AGCGACAATGCTAACATGCTCATGTTTAGCAGGTATAATGTTTACCATGTTATTCGTCTTAGTTTAGCATGTTAGCGTGCTAACATTTGCTGATTAGCAGTAAACACAAAGTACAGCTGAGACTAATGGGAATGGCATTTTTTGCAGGTATTTAGTAAAAACACAAAGTATCGGACAAATAAAAAAAAATTTGACCCGATGATGGCGCTCACCAAAGTTAGCACATTAACCCTTTGCTAAGTCCCTCCCCTCCAACGCAGACTGACCGGAAGTCGAGCCATTTTGTCTTCATGCGCCACTGAGCAACTCTCATAGGAATGAACGGGGCCACGCCTCCAACGCTGTATCCAGTTCTCTTAATACATCCATAGTGTGGGCTCTATGGGAGCTCTGACGGCTTCATGGAGCAGCAGTTGGGGAGGGGGGGGGGCAGGGCTTAGCAAAGGGTCAATTCATCATCTAGAGACCTTGAATATCTTCAGCAAATTCCACAGCAACCCAACCAATTGTAGTCGAAATATGAAACCAAACAACCTGATGATGGCGCGATAAAAGAAGATACATCATCTGATATTTCAGTCTGGGTCCACCACTTTGGTCCAGACCAACTAGCCACTAGCATTGAAATACATGACCCTTTGTTATTTACTTACTAAGTCGAACTAAGAAAATAGTCACGGGTGTCTTACTTTTCAATAAGCCATCAAGTCTGCAGTTTTAAATATTAGGGTCTTGTGATCTAGAGCTATGGCTAAAAAGATAAAAAGTGACATGCTGGAGGAGGACGAACACCAGCCAGAGAAATTTTCCAAAACCTGGCAACACAAACGTGATTGTTATTAATAGCTTATAGCTGATCTTTAAACCTCTCACAGCTGAGGTAGATCATCTTTAGGGAAAGACAGTGGAGGTGTAGCTCAGCAGGAGTAAAGGATGGGTAGCTCAAACAGGGTGGAGGAACACAGGAGCTGGAGGTTGTGTTAGTGAATGGGAACAACAGCGGAGAACGAGGAGGACCGGAGGGTAATGTGGAAGATGGCAGCGGAGTGGGTGGAGGCGGGAGGAGGGAGGAGGGAGGAGGGAGGAGGGAGGGGGAAGGGGGGAACGGGGGAGGAGGCGAGGCTGGATGTCTTGTTTGGCTGATAGTAATCTGACAGCTATTAGAGAGGGGAGAGTTAGAGACCTGCTGGCTTGGGGTGGTGGCTGGTGGTGGCGGCGGTGTTTCGGGGTGGGGGGTGTAATGGTGGTGCTGGGGTGATGTGATATATGCTCCCCTTCACACTGAAACCAGCCCGAGAGTGTGTGTGTGTGTGCGTCCACGTTCACAGTATGTGTGTGTGTGTGTGTGTGTGTGTGTCTATATTACTTCATTCTTCTACATTCAATTCTCTCTTAGCCTCAATGGCCTCTCTCTCATCTCTCTCCCCCCCCCCCTCCATCTCTTGCTCTCTTTCCTCCCTCCATCTCCATCTCCTCCCCCCAATCTCCCCTCTTCCTCTGGCGTGGCGGGTGCCACTGTACATCTCGGTGTCTCGCCGCGTTACAAGGCTTGCCCTTAATTTGACAGTGTCACAGGGATCCATCTTCATTCTCTCACTCTTTTCATAATCTGATCCTCTTCCTCCTAGCATGCAATTAGTGCCCCTCCCCTTTTCTCCCTCCACCCGTCGCTCCGTCCTCGGTCCCCTCGCGGCCCCCGAGCGGCGTGCCGCTGCCCCCGCCGAGCGGCCCGGATGATTGCTACAGCTTTCCCTGTGCAATCCATTTAGAGCCGGGGCCCTGTAATGAATATGTACATTGAGAGGGACCTCGGCAGGGGGGGAGGGTCACGAGCAATCAACCTTGAATTCAATTATGCCAGTGAAGGTTAATGACTGTGCTCAGTGGTCAGAGGCACGCGCCACATCGCCCATTAAAGCAGCTTGTCAGAACTGACAAACGTGGGGGCAGGGATGCACTGGCTTGGAGGGAGAGTGTGGGTGGGTGAGAGAGCTGGGGAGAAAGATAGAGAGGGAGGGTGGGGGGGGGGGGAGAGTAGAGGAAACAAGCGAGAGGAAGGGATGAGAAAGAGTTTGCGGGGTGGATGCGCGCTGAAAGAGGTGGAGAGGGAGAGCCGGTGAGCAGGGGTGGAGTCATGTGACGCACGCAGCCAGATAGATGGACAGATAGATAAAACGGTGTCAGTCGGAGGTGCTAGATTACATTGAGTTCTCCCGGACAAATCAGATTGTAAAGTTCTCCAACCTCCACCGCCGCTGCCTCTCTCTCTCTCTCTCTCTCTCTCTCTCCCCCTGTCTCCCCCGGGCTGAAGCGGAGCGCGCTGGCTGTAATATGATTAGTCTACATAAAGACGTGTCTGGAGTGTAATTCACTGCTCACTAATGAGGCCCTGTCTGAACCCAGGACAGATGAATCCCCCTGGTGGCACACACTCACCTGCTGCCTGACTCACCCCCCCCCCCCTCCCACCCTTTCTCAGTCAGACCCTTCAGTCTCCTGTATGCCTGCTTCCTCACCCTCACTCCTCCCAGTGTCTCACCTTCGCCCACAAAAGTCCACCCAAGTTAGGCACCGTGTCACGCGGCGTCTCGTACGTCACCCACCGCCTTTGCTCTAACTTCGTCTCATGTACCGATTGTCTCGTCAGAGCTGTTTTGAAGTCTTTTGGGAGAAGTCCAAGTCAAGCTCAAAGTTTAAAAGCTTAAAGCTCTCAATGAATACTGACCTTAGACTTTTAAATGGCCCTGCGATGCATAAGCCTAATAACTGAATAATCAAGGTGCGTGTGGCGATGCAAAACCTGCCTGTTGCCTGTCTGATGTGTCAAGCGAAGTGGGGTCAAGTCTCAATCAAGACATCAAGTAAGTCCAAGTCAAGTCTCGACTCTCCATGTTGTGGCTTTAGCCTGACACAAGTCCAAGCCTCACCTCCAAAGCTCTGCATCTTCTACACTTACTTATTTCCTCCTTTCTCACCCACCATCTCACCCATATTTCCCCTCACATTGTTACAACTATGCATTTTGGCCTGCGCTGCTAAATGACTCAGCAACTTTCTTCCTCTTCCTGCACCACAAACATTCCTTCCAAAGCTGTTGTTTTCAAATAAAATGTCATACTTTTTTTTTTTTTTTCAAAATTGTCAAAAAAAGTTTTTCTTTTCACAAAAAAAGCAATTTAAAGAAACAGAAAAATCTGCATTAATAAAAAGTAAAAATGAAGAAAATGAATGCAGAACACATTATGAAAGCGCGTATTTTTAAAATGGACCTCCAGAAGTGATGTAATGCCTAATTCATTATGTAAACCAGCCTAAACTTTGCAGGCTTTTTAAGAGTTCAGAAGGTCTGACAGTGAAACCCCCGCTCACCTTTTGTCCTTAGCCCTAGAATTGGGAGCAGCCAAGAGAGCCCTGCCTGAGGATCTGTAGCTGAGCTCTGGCTCGTGAGGGGTTAAAATGTCAGAGAGGTAGCCAGGAGCAGGGCCTTGATAACCCTTGGATATTTGCATTAAAATCCTAAAATCAATTTCAAACCGGACAACCAAGTGTGAAGATGCCAAACTGGGAACAACTGGTCCCTTCACCTTCTCTTAGTGCTGGTCAAAGTCTTCCCGCAGCATCTCAAAACGGTCTGGAAACGTGCCACGGCTTGTTGGCTACTCTGCATCACTGACGGACAATCTAATTTCCTTAATATTTTTATGGTGGGTTAAAAAACTACGATGCATACGCCAGACCCGTACAGCGTGAGCATCTCCACACACAAACACAGCCTATTGTTGGTGGTGGTAGCAGCAGGTTGGGGGCCATCTGGACATAGATGCTTGTAGAAAGATAATGACATTCTCCGGGACTGAGATCTTTGATGGTGATACAATACGGTCCTGCTGTACTGTTTTCAGTCTTCTTCACACTGGGCTGCTGGCTTTTCCTATAAACATCTATCGTTTAAGAACATCAATCTAACGTGCAACTACATACATCTAATTGTCATTGCATGATGTATGCCTATTATGGCCCAATCGTTATCCATCAGACACAACACAGAGAAATGATGAGTACCGCACGCAGACACCGCGAACCGATTTAACATAAAAGAGACCCGAAAAATGATTCAATTGGTTGTTTTTTACAAATGCTTCACACATATGTTTGGATCTTTTCTGATAAGTTGTGGTGCTGCAAATAATGACTGTCCTTACTCAAGAACAAAGGCATAAGAAGAATGGAGTTGTGCGCAAAACCTCCTGGGTGGTTGTGGGTGGATGGTTGGGTCAACAAAGCCTGTGAGTGACTGCATCCTTTCTCCTACCAACAGTTGATCTCTTTTAGCCATGAACACAATCCCTCCAATTTTAACCAAGAAATTAAAACGGTATTGATTGTTGTTGCATCACAAACGTCACTACAAAACACGTGACAAATGTCACTAACGTAACCTACAAAACAAAACACCGGCCTCGAACTCCGGTCTCCTGGTTGAAAGTCCTGTGTTTGTTGGACCCATTCACCTCCCCTGCTGCCCACCATAAGCGGTCTTTCTCACTGAGCGTTGCATATTCACGTGGATGCATTTACATCGCAGTCGGTGCAGACTACATGGCGTACAAATGAGTGTGTTTTCAGTTCATGAAAGTTAATTGTAACCTCCTTGGCGGAGGTAACAAATAAAATCAAAACAATGATCTAATCCGGTGATAACGATGAGTGACACCTCTAACATTACACAGAAACCCAAATATTGATTAGTGCATCTTTAACCAGGACTGCAGTCTTTCCCCAACTTTCACCCAAGTTTCACTAGTTACCTAAACTTAAGCAAACATTAACCACAGACGCGGCAGATGAGAAGAAGGCTCGTATTAATAATATTTTTTAACAGTCATATGGGCTGCTTTGTTGTCATTCTGCTGATAGGGATGTAAGATCGGATAACACTCATATAAAGCAATGACAAAAGATGTATTTTGTCATGTAGGTCGGACGATTTGTAAAAGAGACGAGCTGCTATATTTAAGAGGCATGGGTACATACAGTAAAGATCAATCTGGTCAGTAAGACAACTGTGTTATGGCCATCTACTGCAATGTGTTTCACATTATGGACATGGAATTTAGACAAAACAACAGGTTAAGTAGGTCAAACAGATGACTCAGCACTTCAGGAGACAAACAGGGGATTTATCAGTACCGTTTAATAAATAAATAGGTTAGTCTTTGAAAAGAGTTAGACCTGACAGTGAAAGTAAATGATTTATGAATGGAACATCCAGGGTCGTGGATGTTGTGATGAAGCTTACTCCATTTTTGGTGTGTGTGTGTGTGTGTGTGTGTGTGTGTCAGTGTGTGCTACTCTGGCTGCCCAATATGTGAATCCCTCCTACGCCGACTCCCGCGGTATCCATCACTAAGGGAATATCCAAAAGCAAATTTAAGGACGGGGAGGAAAAGTTTGCCACACCAGCATCCTCTTTAAATAGTTTATGTTGTTCACCGATGAAGAAAATATCAAATTCCAGATGAAAATTTATGGAAATTAGATCAGTGCTATTACGGCGGCGACTTTTTAAAGCAATATATTCTTTGCAGCGACAGTCTATGTGCAGATGATAAATAGAAGGTAGTCAGAGAGAGTTGCGAGGGTCTTTCCTCCCGCGGAGCGGACCTACGAATCTGTTATTACATTTCAGCCTAACAGGATCAACATGCATACTAAAAAATGCAGCTTCCCGAGAAAACCCCCCATCCCGACATTCCCGTCATTCTTTACCTCTCTTCCTCACTCTCTTTATTTGTCATCAAGAATCTAATACCGTTTTCACCACAGTGGAGTGTCAGGTTATTGTAAATAAGATGAGATTTTCCTGGGGAGTGTGTGTGTGTGTGTTCACAAAAAGGAGTAAAGCTTTATAATGTTGATTTATCAGCTTGTCAGAATCAAGTATCTTTTAGACACTAATGCGTCTGTGCATGTGTGTGTGTATGTGTGTGTGTGTGTGTGTGTGTGTGTGTGTGTGTGTTTGAGTGACAGCACCTCATACGCACGTCTTGTGCACTTGCTCTGATCCTGTCACAGTCCCACAATCTGTACGGTGTTGACGGTCGCTTCAGTCGCATCAAACCAGCTTTAATTCTGACCATTTCTCTACGGTCGGTCGGCCGGCTGACTGGTATTGGCTTTCCAATCAATGTGCTGATTGTTGTATTTATTCATAACCAAATGCTCTGTCTGTCTTTACAACCTCCTTTGACGGCACATGACATTGATTTTGTATTCCTCACAAGCAGCTGTTAAGTTTCTCCTTTCACAAACAATTAAGAAAACATGATAATAGCAGCAAAAGTGAGGCCTCTGTTCTATGACTGTATTATCTCTTACGGTTTGTGTGCTCGTGTGTATTTTTCTGTAGCTACAATCTGGAAATTATTATCCGACCCAACTGTTGGAAAAGGAAGATTTACAGAGATGTTAGATATGCCTGTGTGTGTGTGTGTGTGTTTGAATGTACATAACCTTAGGTTGACTGCACAGCTGGCTGGGAAATGGACCAGGACTTGAACTTTGCATCACAGTGTAGCTCTTTCTTTTTCTGGTTTTACTGTAAATAATGCATTCAGGTAGCTTTTTAAAACATTTTTAGTGATAAAAATAATCACATAATTTATCATTTAAAATTTAGTTTTTCATTAAACAAATTTGTAATCCACCTTACTTAATTTCTTTCTTTCTTTTCTGTTCTATTTTTTTTTTTACCAATTGAATGGTTAAATGAATAATTTGTCAGAGTTTGCTAATTGAAACCGTCCACTTTCTCCTTTTGTGTTTTTCTATCTTAAAAATGCAATAAGGATCCATTGGAACCAACATATGTTCTAGCTTTCTCTGAAGGGCAAACCATACACCACCATTCAACCTTTCAAATCAATGAGTATTTGATAGTAAAAATCAGAAGGCCTTTCATTTGTGAGAGAGCGTGATCTTACCACAGTATTGGGGTACGTACAAAAATAATACATTTATACAAGCTTTCTGAATACTCAAAATGCATATGTATATACAAGCATCGTCCACACAATGAGATGACCAAACTGACAGGAATACGTCACCAACGGTTGCCTGTCGGCTAGCTGCCGGGACAATGAGGTCCTCAAATGAATGCAGGGAAGTGTGATAATTACTGCTATTCTGAGAAGCAGACACAGAAGGCAGGAGAAGGAGGGAATTATTGTTCTGGAGCTAGGGAGGGGAAATACACGTTTCCTTTCCTGGACCTAAATATTTACCCTCTTCTACTGCCAGCTGACTCGCGCTCAGACGACAGCGCACACGGAGCCGGAAACGCCCCCCTCGCCGGGGCCAAAGTGATGCCCAAAACTCCTCAAACACGACTGCCATTAGTGCTCTGCTGAGTTCACCTCACACACACACATGCTTTCCCTCTCGGAGACACACACACCCAACTTCCTGATCTGATTAGTGGACTGTGGTGCCCTGTTAGCCTGATGATAGCCCATTTCCCATTTCCCCCATCAGGCCACTGTCCTGCCTTCGTCCTGCATGGGACATTTGCTGCAGCAGGTGACAAAAGATTGTAGGAAGTGAGACAGCGTGTGTGTGCCATGTGCGTTATGAACTGCTTGTTTAAAAAATGTAGATGAGCATCACAATTTAGCATTTTGTTGCCCACCTAAAATTCTAATTCTTGTGTGTTTTTTAATTTGTGTTTTTTTGTCAAACAATGAAAACAGAAAACAAACAAACTGTTCAAGGCAGGGTTTTTTTTTTTAAGCCAACTTGTTGTAATTCAATGCAAGTTTCCCAAGAAGAAAAACAAGTTTGCACATTATACGCTCATGTACAGCATCCTGCTAACCTTTTAAATTCAGACAATCTCGAGAACAGGTGGTCAGACCTTATAGAGAATTTGTATTTTAATATTAGTAGGTGGTGACTGAATTAAACGATAGAAGAAGGACTTCGTGAGCAGGGCTTCGTGCTGACCGTAGTGACTTGAAAGCTGTAGTCCTTCTGTCACCTATATTTGGGGTTTTCATGTTGTTTTTCTTGTTTCTTCTGCCAGTGTGTGGTCAATCTGTCTTCGTGACCCCAGCATACACAAACACATGCTTTGCTGTACAATATCGCAAGACCTATACCGCCTCCTCTGCTTAAGCCTCTGCAGTAACTCAGATATCAGATATAGGTTGCACAGAAAGAGCCATGACCCAAAACGAATGAGAGAAAAACAATGTTTATGCACTAAATTAAATAATTGCAGCCTCTATGCTCATAATCCAGTGAATGAAAAGAACATTTAAATATACAATATCGAAATGGATGATGCCAAATGGAAAGTTGGCCTTCGTTGTTGATTTAATTAGCCAAAGAATCCATGTGCATTTCCACGGCTCTAGGCTCAAACTCTTCACTGTGATTTGTACTTGACCATCCCGAAACATCAAATAGGGGAGGAACATTCCCAGGGGTCCAAGAACCTTTTAAGGAATGCAGGTAAAGTTCCTGCTGGAAGATGGTTGATTGTGGCAGAGTCAAAATACACACCGCACGACTTCTACAACTTGTGCACAGATTTATTCATAAAATAAGGAAGTACTGTGTGGCAGTGGTATTAATATATTATGATGAGGGGTGGACATTTCTTGTAATGTATTGTACAGTTAAAAACAAAATTGAGTTGTTGGCTTCATTACTAGTTTAAGAAGAGAGAGAGAAAGCGAGTGAGGGGGGTGGTGATGAGACAAGAAAGCGAGTGAACAAAATAAAACGGTATTTGCTAATAGGTTCATCACCATGAAGCCGAAATAAAGAACACTCTGCAGGTCGTCAGCTTTGAAGACACACTCTTTCACCTCTGCATATCTCCTTTTCATTCATTCATTCAATGCATCCAACTCAAACATAAGAGTCACGCAACAGTAAATACATACAACAACAGGATAACAGTGTCGTTATTAACACGTTATCAGTCTAATTTTGGCAAACAGGAATACGCAAAAGAGACTTTTTAGTTTTTAGTTTACTGTAGTTCATGAATGTAGTTCCTGGCTTCCATAGTTCTTGGAACTATTTGGTCTAAAAGGACTTCATGTTAACACTGAGGGCGCATCATGTCTGTTTTGTTTGAAGAATTGTAAGAGACAATCTTAGCAGGTTTGAGAAACGTGCAGCAAAGCTTTATCCCCGGCTGAAAACACATTTTCCCCAAAAGCCGTTGCCTCTGTTCTGTATCTATTGTGTATGTGAAAAGGGGAGAGGAAGAGAAAGTATGAGAGAAAGATAATATTTCTGTGTATCAATCACTGTCTTTTTCAACTGACAAGCTGAATGCCTGTGCATCGTTGAGTTTGTCTTTTTCAACAAGAGTAACATCCTCACTTTAAAGCGTAGCCGTTTGAAGGCCAATGGCAGAGCTCACGCTAACTGCTGTATCCACTGCTGCAATCCCGAGTGAAAACAAAAGAGACAATAAATAATAAATGGTGCTCTTTAAGCTGTGTTCCTAACATCAAAAAGTAATGCCTCTAATATGCATCTAATATCCCACATTTTGTCCTCAGTGGGATCTAATGAATAACAGAGCTATTCCAATTAGGTGCAGGAAGTTACTGTTAATTACATTTCTAAGTTCTATTATGTAGTTAGCATGCATTAATCACAATGTTATTTTTCCAAATGCTATTTGTGGTTAAAGCAGAGTCAAAGTGTATTTGGAGTGGATTACGGCTCAACTACTGGATGCAAAGTTCTCAGATAAACTGCAATGGACCGTGATACATTAGGGCTGCATGTTACCAGACAAGAAAACACACATTCTTAGAGCAGCATAATTCAATAATATGCATTCAGATTCATAGTGTTGCAGTTTAAATATGGAATTATAAAAGCAAAGACCAGACGAGACAAAATGTATTATAATTAGGGGCAGAATAAAGTAGGGCAATATCTAAACCACTTTGACCAAACTAACAGAATAGTTTTGTGACCATGTATGCAAATATAGAAGATATCCAGTAACAATTAACTTCAAGTTTACAGCCACACTCGCTGTTCTGTCAGGTTGTACTCATGGGCACAGCTGTGCTTTGAGCTAAATGCTAACATCAGCATGCTAACATGGACACAATGCCAATTTTAACATGCTGGTGTTAGCAGGTATAATGTTTACAATGTTTAACATCTTAGTTTAGCATGTTAGTATGTTAACCAGTTGGCAACCTCGGGTCTGAAAAGTGAAGCCAATGCTGAAGTGCCCTTATAATTGCATTCTTTCTAATAGCCAGCAGGGGGCGACTTCTCTGTTTGCAAAAATAAGTCTGATTGTATAGAAGTCTATGAGAAAATGACCCTACTTCTCCCTTGATTTATTACCTCAGTAAACATTTTAAACATGAGTTTATGGTCTCAATCGCTAGTTTCAAGTCTTCTTCAATAGAACATGTTTATTTGGTAAATTATGGTCCCATTTAGAGCAAAATAGATGATAAAGCAGGGTATGCTTTAGGGCGCGGCTACCTTGTGATTGACAGGTCGCTATCACAGCATTGTCCGGTCTGGGAGTTGATCGTGTTTTCGTCTTACAACTTTAACCCTTTCACAGTGTTTTTTCAGTTCATGAAAGTTGATTCTAACATTTTTAGTCGCCCCAAAAATGTCTTATTCAGCATTCAGTTGTACTTAGCTCCACCCTCTCGTGTCACTTCTGGTTGCAAAGAACCAAGAGGGCGACGGCCAAAAATCAAGATGGCGATGGCCAAAATGGCAAACTCAAGCCTTCAAAACAGCAGTCCACAAACCAATGGGTGACGTCACGGTGACTATGTCCACTTCTTATATACCGTCTATGGTTAATATGCTAACTTTAGCTAATTAGCACTAAACAAAAAAGAACAGCGGAGGCTGATGGTAATGTCATCAGTTTTGCAGGAATTTGGTCCAAAATAGTATTGGACAAACTGAAATTTTGACCTGATGATGGCGCTAGATTAAACGTTAAGGGATCACCAAAGGTATTACAATTCTTCCTCAGGGGAAAATTAATGTTTGTAACAAGTTTTATGGTAATCCATCCAACAGTTGTCGCAATATCATCAAAGTCATCAGGATTCGTTGTCTAGGAACATTGAATGTCTGTACACAATTTTGTGCCAATCCATCTTGTGGATGTAAAGATATTTCACAGGACGAGTGAAAACTTTGACCTGTTGGTGGTGCTAGATGAAAAGTCAAGAGTTCACCAAAGTCAGTTGGGACCATAAAAGTCTGCACAAAATTTATTGGCAATCCATCCAATATGTCTTAGTCTGGACCAAATTGGTGAACCGACTGCCAGACCGACGTTGCCCTCCATAGAGCCACGCTAGAAAAGGCAATTATGTAATAATAACTATGTAACAACAATTACAACACTGGCCGCACTGAGGAAAGTGACATGTGGAGGGCTGGACGGAGAAAGTAATTGTTTTCCCGAGGTCAAAGAGAGAGTGTATAGAGACACACTTCCTTCTAATCAGATCCAGGACAACAGTCTCCAGCTTCCTCCTCTCCACTCTGTGTACTCCAGAAGAAGGAAATGCATAGCTAAACAGGAAATGTTAGATTATAAAACCAGGAAGTAACAGTTAGATTATCAAATCACAGAGGAAGAGAAAGTTTAAAAACTATGAGATATTCTGAATCTTTTAGTCCTGCACACCCAAGTCCTGCTTAGGTTCAGATTCTAGTTTTCTTAAAAACAACGCAGCTTTTTCATCCATTAACGTTCACCCCTCTCTCGTCACCCTGTCATCGGGCTGAGCTCCTCTCAGTCTGTAGTTAAACTCAGACATCTGCAGGCAGAACAATCCAACAAACATTTGCCAAAACAAATGATGGGGGACAAAAAGGGACTTGTGATGCACAATGGAGCTTGTCAACATTTGGACTATTTCTAGCCATGCTGTCCCCATAAATAGACAAAAGCATTAATAAGAGGAAGAGGTGAATTAGGAGCAGGAAGCAGTGGAAGAAGTGGAGGACTGCATCAGGGTAACCGTCTCCTCTGACCCTAATCCGCTATTCAAGAACCAAGACAACCTATTGGCATCCATTAATCCTGAATTGGCTTACAATCAATGGGCTCTTCAATAACTCCTTATTCATTCATCCATCAATACCTAAAGACTACTCCTCGTCCCTGTGTGTCCCACCTGTCACATGCTTGTCCCTGCTTCCCAAGCGCCACCCCTTTGTTTCCATTTTTTAGCCATATTGGCAATAATGGTCGGGTGGTTGGTCCACACACAGAACAAAATAAATCAACTACTATTAGATGGATTGTCATGAGATTTTTGTAGGGACATATATTGTTTTCAGAGGATGAATCCAAACAATGTATCCTCATACAACAGTTCGTATGATGTCTTACGAAAAGTTATTCCTCATTTTTTTGTGCGTTTTCCTACGAAAGTCCAGCAACACGTGACGCACGTGTCAATTTCCGCTTGTTACACGTGTACAGTGTTTTCAAAATAAACTTACGTCTTCATAGGAAACAACTTAGATAGGTTTAGGCAACAAAAGTACTTAGTTAGGTTTAGGAAAAGATCGTGGTTTGGGTTGAAATAACTCAGGAAGTGGCGTAACCTAAGTACGGAAGTTACGTAACAATTAAATCAACGTTGACTTCTGGTTTCACACGGGGTATGAACACCGGACTCCTGGGTGAAAGTCTGGTGATTTTTGACGCATCCATCGACCCCGACCTCCTTCCTATGCTGCGTTTGTCGCTCTTTATACTTCCTGTCACGATTACGTGGATTACATACAAATTGATTTTGTGGGATATATATGAATTACAGTGCATTTCTTTTCATAGGTATAGCTACGAACGGTATATGAGAACAACCTGATCCCAATGACTTTGGTGATCCCATGACATTGAAATTTGACTTTGCACTTAGACCAGTACTTTGGTTTATGATCAAATATCCGCAAAATGAATGACATTCCCATCAGCCTCAGCTGTGCTTTGTGTTTAGTGCAAATATTAGCATGCTAACACACTATCAAAAGATGGTGAACATGAACAATATTACACCTGCCTAACACTGGCATGTTAGCATTCAGCACAGCCTTACAGAGCTGCTAGCATGGCTATAGACTCTGAAGGTCTATGCACACCAAGTCCGTATTTTTCGTATGCGTTTTATTAATCTGCCACAATCTGTCTTTAAATTCCGCATCTTTGTATACTTTTATTTCTTTATTGTAAAGTGCTTTGTGCTGGGAGATGAAGTGAATGTTTATCATGCCATTTTGGATGATGACGTTTGCACACACGGTGGCTCTGAGTGGACAAACAACCCCTTTTTGCCCTTTGACGGATGTGAAAAAACGCAGAAAATCAAACCTATTCCGAAGACTTTAATGATGGACGAAAGATTTGGAGTCGGTTGGTTGGTTGTATTTATTTTTAAACATGCGACAATTTCCGACGGAAAATATGGACTTGGTGTGCAAAGGCCTCTAGTCTTCTTAAAAAAAATTGGCAGTTAAGAGCCTTTCATATTGTGTTGTTTTAAGATTTTCTTCATTCCTGATAAAAAATTGTGGCTTTGAAATCCCCCTGCAGATCCTGTCATGTCACAGCTGATGACCCATCTGTGATTGCGATTGTGACTGCGTGTGTATAAGGGTTAGAGAGGAAGGGGATCCCGGCACGTGACACTGACACTTGGTGATCACATGCGCGTGTGAATGGTCGTGTCATTGTGCACAAAGTAAATCAATTAAGCAGAGGGAGTCTCAAGGGAGAGAGAGAGAGAGAGAGAGAGAGAGAGAGAGAGAGAGAGAGGTGCTGCTTCCTGTCCTCAACTCCCCAAAGACCCTTAAAATACACACATAATTTAAAATGTAATCTGTGTTTCCATTACAAAGCCATAATACCGCATCCCACAGCAAGAAACCAGCTCTGATTATATTTCCATTGCTTATACTCGAGCACCAAACCAATGTTGCTTAATCAACTCCATCTTTAATCAAATTAGGTTATGATGAACCATAAAGTCTAATCCAGTCTCAAGGTACCAGGTGTTTTAGTCAGATAGACAGCAAACATATTTTTTGAGCCTTAAGGCTTAGGCTGAAGATACGGGGCATGAAAACCACTATCCCAGGTTGGATTCTGGGTTATTTATGTACATCACCCAATTATTGTAAACAAAGACAAATATCTCAGTGATCGTTTACACTGAAACCACTGCAGTGTTGTGTAGAGAGGTTGAGAAGCCAAACCCCAGCACTCAAAGGTTGAGTTGTCCCCGAGGGGAGCGGGGAGGGGTTACGGCGGGTGATGGGAGGGTGCATGTGGTGTGAACGGGGTGGGGCGAGCATCTAGGGTACGCTTAGCCTCTGCAAGGAGGAAGACCCAAACCCTGCCCCTAAAAGGGAGGTCCACGGGGACAGACTCGCCCCGTTTTTATTAGAAATTCATGAATGAATTTAGCTCAACCTGTGCGTGCATAATAAACGCACAAAAATGCAATAAATGGGTGCGCCGTTTAAAGCGAGAGATTCCGATTGGATCTTTATATTTACTCACAACAATAGAGCTTTACTAAAACATCCTGGAGCAGTCCACCCCTTCACCCCCTCGCTCTCCCACCTCCATTTCTCACCCTGAACTTTCACCTTAACTCCCTGAGAGGCAGAGGGGGTGCAGGAAGGGGGGAGAACACGGCCGATAGATGAGGGCAGTGAAAAAGAGCAGCGTTTTAATTGACACCCTTTAAGTTATCTGCAAGATAATTATGGCCAACAGCTGTAGACGGTGCAACATGCAACAATGGGACTGATTTGCATTCTGGTGGTTTGTCAGGAGGTGCCACATGAAGCCACATGAATGACAGTTAAACAATGTTGTTATGTAGTGTAGTCACACACACAAATATGTACACAATAATACACGGTGGAAATCCATACCCATAAGTATGTATAAAAGCCTCACGCTGCTTTGAAATTAGTGGGTTGAAAAGGAGCCGCAGCTGATGACTTTTGTTATTTCGTTACATCGAGGGGGTCACAGCTCTTTAAAATCCACTCTGCCTCAAAGCAACCGCGGACCCCACTGAGCTTAAGAGTATGCGCTCCCCATTTTAGTCCTAATACGAGAATTAATTATGAATTAATTAACATTACACTTAGGAGCGGCTACTTTTAAATCTCTCTTTCTGTGTAGTCAGGAATAATAGGAGCCGGAGCCAAGAGAGAGACAAAGAGGAGGGATCGCGATATGGATGCATTGTATGTGTAAGACTATCTCCGGGTTATGAATTAGAGAATGTGTGTAGAGTTTGTTTCTCCCGGCGAGCCATTAAATATTTCATGGAGGGGGATAAATACTGGGAGAATGCCGCCCCCTCCCAACCTGATCCACACTGCAATTAGAGGCCCATTATCCCTCTCTCAACCCTCACACTCTGTACAAACTGGGCCTCAAAAGCAGCAATAAAGAGCCCTGTGATGAGATATGATAACAGAAATGATGAACAGAATACTTATCTTCGGGATTTATAATGAAATTACACAGTCTTGCTAACCCGTGTATTTTTATAGGTCATTTCTCGCTAAACATCATCAAAAAAAAAGAGAGGAAACCCTCCAGCTTCACACTATTGGGTTTCATTCATTTCATTTGATTTGACATATCATGCTTCCGTGCCTTGGCAATAAGGACACAACATTGCAGCATATTGGCAAGCTCATTTGCTTTTCA
Source organism: Sebastolobus alascanus (assembly GCA_916701645.2). Lineage (NCBI taxonomy): Eukaryota > Metazoa > Chordata > Actinopteri > Perciformes > Sebastidae > Sebastolobus > Sebastolobus alascanus. The sequence continues at coordinate 2,983,801 of CAKAOJ020000067.1, read as the reverse complement.
TAGTGAGCGTTGTGTCCAAAAAAAAAGTGCCCCCTGGGATAAACACGTGTACGGGGACTGCGGGCTCGCCGCCCCAGCAGCAGGTGGCCCATTGCTGCCTAATGAACACCGCAATCTGTTACTATCGCAGCGGTGCTTTTCACCAGACAATTAGGCGACTAAGCATGTCATTATTCCAGGCCAACAAGAAGAGCCTCTTCTCTAATTTCATCTTTTCATTCCTGTTTACTCACCCACACTCCCCTCATTAACGAGAGATTTTCCAGTCCATGCTAATTGGTTTCAATAACATTCATTTTAGTTGAAAGGAAACGATTCTGTTAATTGAGGAGCGCAGAGAGAGGAGAGAGGGAGCGAGGGTGGGGGGGGGGGGGGGGGAGGAGAAGAGGGGCTTCTTTTCATTTTCAAGTGCGTCCATGAGATGACGCTTTTGAAAAAGCGCTCTACAGGTTCAGAGCTAATGAAATTAAGTGATGCCGGCCGTGGTAAAAAGGAAAGCCCAAATTAAAAGCAATTTATTTTCATTGAGGCATGTGGCACTGTTCGGGCACAATTAATGGGCTGAGCATAGACACAGAGATATGGAGAGAGAGAACAAAAAAAGAGACAAAGATACAAAGAAATGACTGGTGGCACAGATGAGCCAAGAGAGAGCAAAGTCTAGACCTGGACAGATTAACTGTAATGATTTCTATTATTCTATCTCCATTTCTTTTTTCTATTTTGCTAAGTTTGAATAGGAAATACAGGCGTTGACTGTTCAAATATTTAAAATAATCTCAAACGCTGTACTGTAGATGTTTGTCTAAAAGTCTGGCACAGAATGATTCTGTGTGTGGCTCACTATCAGAATAACTACAATCAGGACTAATTCATATTACAAAAGAAATGGTTTGCCTGCAAAGATAATGGCATCAACCTGTTATGAAAATGTTCATTTCATAATGTTTGGTTGAAAATTGTTTATGCAACTTCTTGCCCTTTTCCCCACTGATATTAATAATTTCATTCTTGATTTAGGTCCATTTCCCAGTAATGATTTACCACTATAGTAATAATAATTATAATTATTATTACAAGGTCCATTTAGTAGCTGTTCTGGAGCTTTTGATCCTATCATATGAGCTTCATCAGTCGATGGATTTGCCTTGTTGTCATGGAATTATAGAATTTCCTTTTTTTGAGGAGGTAAAGTATTCAATGATTACATTAATTAATTATTTTACTAATTTAATTTGATTAATTCTCACTTAATTCCTAATTTAATACATTTTATTTGAACACCTAAAATTCAATGACAACTGGGCAAACGCCATCTGCTGATGAGGATCATGTGATATGACTGAAAGCCTTAGAAGAGATACTAAATGGACTTGAACTGTGGTGTGATTGTTTTCCCAACTAAAGAGTTATGTTTCACATACTAATAATAACGTTTAAATTCATTAAATTAAGACTTCACTTTTAATTAATTAAACAAAGTAATATTTTATAATTACTAATACAGAAAAAATGGAAATTTGAAAGTCTACAATTTCATGACTAGTGGGCCAACTCCATCCGCAGATGAAGATCATGTGATAGGATCAAAAGCTCCAGAACAGCTACTAAATGGACCTTATGGTGTTCTCTCATTTGCTGTTTCCAAGGTCAAGAATGAACTTCATGACTCTCTTTCATTTAAATGCCCGCTATCATACAGAAACTAATAGCATGACCAAGTTTATTCATATATAATCTGTCTATAGCAAGAAGGCCAGCTCTAGTTCTTAGCTTCCTCCGTTAACATCCTCTTCGGTCTCTTTTAGGGGTGGGGAAAAAAATCTATACAGCATAGTATTGTGATAATTTGTGTGGCAGTACTGTATCGATACACGGACGTCAAGTATCGATCTTTTATTATCTGATTATCTGTTATGTTAGCTTGTTGGAAAGAACGCTAAATAACGCTCCAAAGTTACACTAAGTTTTGGCGAGGAAAAACTGGCATGGCCATTTTTTAAAGTGGTCCCTTGACCTCTGACCTCAAGATATGTGAATGGAAACTCTGAGATGAACAGAGTGAAAAATGAATCTCATCAGATAAAACAGATGTTGAAAAACTGCATAATTTACAGTTGAAAACAGGTAATAACTCGCAATATATCTTATCGCAGTACTCAGCAAAATGTTTAAAATCCCAATAAGATCGTATCGTGACTTAAATATTGTGATAATATGAAATCGTGGGGCCTCAGGTGACTCCCACTCCTACTGTAGTCTCTTTGCTTCTGCCATGATTCTATTCGGTTCTATTGCCCGCTCTCCCAGGTCCGGTCCTGGCAAGACATCGGTGCCACTTATAGCTTAACACCAAAACTAACTTATCTATTCGATTTTTTACCTGAACTTTCTGCACAGTACAAGTTATATCAATATCAAATGCATTTTCTAGGCCTTCCAGGCAGCGTAACCAAAGCCTGAGAAATGAGTGTTAGAGCCTCACGTCACTGCCAATAGCAGAGCCACCGTTGAGGCCACAACCCCACCAACAGCATTCAGATACGGTCAGTCAGCTGCCTAACCAGCCGTTGTATGGTTGTTTAGTGACGGCAGAGTGAGCGTGTTAATGGCCTGTCTAAACAGCCTCAGCTGGGGGCCGCAGTAAAGAGAGAGGGGGGGTTTGTCATCCCTCTGGTTGCTCTACAGGCTGGAGTGGGAGGTTGTAGCCTGTAAAGGCATCTGTGGAAACCACAGGAAGAGGAGAGAGAAGAGATGACTCAAGCAGCTATAATCATTACTGATCAATATGTTGACAAGCAGAGAGGAAGAGAGGAGGGAGCCTGAGATGGAAAACAATGAAACAAATTATTTGCAGGCTACCGTGCCGTCTGTTTCCGAGCCGAACCGTCAGTATATCCGTCTCTCTGCCTGTGTTTCAGCCAATGAGAAACCAAACTAGTATAAAGTATGACTAAATGCCCTGCTAGTCTCCGAGGAGCTCTGAGTGCGGAGCTAGCGGGAGATCAGTGCAGTTAATTTACATAGCATTTGCATTATGTCAGGACATGAGCTACAAATAGGTATGAGTGTGTGGCTTAATTAGAAATGAGCCAGGCTTTTCAAAAACACCCTTTTGCATCATAATTGAGTCAGCTCGGCGCCGGAGTAAACGGCAGTGAGTGGGGGAAAAGATGCCTGTTTCTGAACACGCTCAGAGATGATTGGTAATTATGATACACCTACCTGGGCTCAGAGCCACTTGTATTATTTTTACACACACCATTTGTGTGTGCTTTGAACAACAGCGGAAGAAACTGCCCTTTAATATCTGGGTCAAAACAATTAAATATAAATACTGTATATAAATGCTTTGTATCTAGAGGGGGTTGGACTTGAAGGTTGAGGGATGTGGGCGGTTTTTGATCAAGGACGTGCAGAGGTGTGTCTTGGACTTTTTTTTTTAAACCATGGAGGACCACTGCTAACATCAGTGTAAACACAAGGTGGAAATAAAATACAAATAATAAATACAGTGTGATTGTTTTAGCAATTGTATCAATGCCATTGTTTCTACAAATCAATTTAAATCCAGGAATAAATTATCACACTTACAGTCTTATACTGTTGAAAGGTTATTCAGGTGAAAAGCGAAACTATGGACTGAACCGTGAAATATCTGGAAAGAATGAAATACTGTATCAGCAACAGACTGAAGCTATTCTTTCTATTAAAGGGAGCATATTGGTTTCTAAAAACAGTGGTTACCCTGTCATTTAAATGCCTGCTATCATAAAAAAAATAATAGTATGACCAAGTTTATTCATATATAATCTGTCAATAGCAAGAAGGCCAGCTCGGCATCTGTCTTGCAGCCTTTTATTTCGTGAAGTTCGTAGCTTCCTCCGTCAACATCCTCTTCGGTCTCTTTTAGGGGTGGGGGGAAAAATCGATACAGCATAGTATTGCGATATTTTGCGTGACAATATTGTATCGATACACGGACGTCAAGTATCGATCTTTTACTATATAAACTATCAACCTCTTCACGATCCGACGGCCCACAGGCGGGCCTGGCTGCTATTCTGTATTTCAGAGGTTGTAGCGGGCTCAGTCTTTAAACTAGAGTGAAGATACCGGCATCATATGAAACAAAAAAAACGAAGGAATCGATTGTTACCACCCATGTCACGTTAGCTTGTCGGGAAGAACGTTAATAACGCTCTAAATTTACGTTAAATTTTGGCGAGGAAAAACTGGCAAAAAGGATCCCTTGACCTCTGACCTCAAGATATGTGGCTTAAAACTCTGAGATGAACAGAGTGAAAACTGTATCTTATTAGATAAAACAGACGTTGACAAACTGCATAATTTGCTGTTGAAAAAAGGAAATAAATCGCAATATATCTTATTGCAATACTCAATACTTGGGCAATTGTTTTGGGATAGTTAATAAAAAAAATTCTATCATACAAATTTATCTACATGTCTATTTTTTCCCTATTTTCAGACCATTCAGACTTGACGCTCCATAATAAATTAAATGAAACCGCGTGAAAAGGGACAATTGTTTTGTAGCTGAGCTGATCACCACTTGACATCTTCATTTTTAAGAATAAGGCTGCTTTTGCTGTATATTTATCATTTCTTTTTGCCAACAAATCCTACGAGAGGGCTAAAACCAACAATCGGTTCATCTCTCAGCACTTCTGAACTTCTCTTTTCTATCTGTGGCACTCAGCTCCAAGCCTACTGAGTCCTATTGAAGATGTATATCTTAATAAACAGGGAACAAATATATGGCTATTCATCATTTCTTTTAATAAAATGCTATAATTTCCTTGAACAGCTGGGCACTGTAGTTTTTAGCAACCGTTACTCACACAGGAGTAAAAAGTTCATTTGTTGGGGACTATTTTCACCCGTGGATTAACACACATTTGGTGCACTAGTGAGTATTAACAGCTACAGGATGCTGTATGTGGGATTGACTGAAAATAAACTACAGTGCCCATGTTAATAGTAATAAAGGTGTGAAACAGTGTGGCTTTATTATCATTAGTATTATGTGTTTTCATAGTTTTTAGACAACAATGGAGCTTCATGGCACAAAGGATATAAACTATATCAGGCTTTAGTGAAACAAAAAACAAACAAGAAAACAATAAACGATGTAATCTTTAATTCCGGGTAATATTAGGGTGTCAGGGTGAGGGCTATGGTTAAACACTCAATGAAGATCAAGAGAAATCCAGGTCGTATCCAAGGTTGACAAATCACATTTCAAACTCCACTGTCATCAAACTACACCAGAGGATGCCATTGACAGGAATTATTTCTATTGGTCAACAATTTTCACAGACATGGCCTCGACCAAGGCCCAGCAAAACCCCCATATGACCGTCTGAAGCTGATCTGTGGCCAAGGGGTCAATAACATCTGTCCCATCTGCATATTGTTCCCCACATCCATCCATCTCTTCATGCATTTAATGGCCTCTCCGACTCCCGGTAACTACGCCTTTATTTTCACACCGTTTGCTCGTGTGTTGAATATGTTCTGTGTGTGTTTGCATGCGTGCACACAGACTGCGTTAAAGTCTGCACAGCCTGCTTTTTAATTGTGTGATATACAGTATTTTTTCTGTTTGTGATTACATACATTTTTAGTATTTGAACTTGCTAAGTGATGTGCCAAAAATGCGTTGGGGAGCCGGGGTGTTCGGAGCACCTGGGGTTACCAAGGTTACCAAATTGAATCGTCCCCTCAGACATGGCTGATCTACATAATTTGGTGGTATCATTCACAGTGTCTCACGGCCCGGGTGATGAATGGCACCCGCAGAAGATAATATTTCTGCTTGGATGTAATAAATCTTATGTAAAGTGCTCCACCGCTTATATGGCAATGGCAGAGATGTGGTAGAAAAAAAGACACGTTTTTTTTTTTACTCTCCCTTCGTTTCTTATTTCTCCATCCTTACTGTCTTTTTCGACTTCCACGAACAACAGGAAGTCCAAAAATGTAGTTTATTATCAGCAATATTAGTCAATAATGTTGATGGTTACACTACAACCGCTAGGAGAAATTTCACTTAAGTTGTTGCATGTTTCATCGTATGCAATAAATGTACTTTCTGATAAGGCTGATCTCCTCGGAGACATCTTCCCTCTGCTCCTTCTGTACCTGTTGTATTGATCGCAGCCCCAGCCAGCCCCTCGCAGACAGCCCGCAGTGCCCTGCTATTACTAAACCAGCCCCTGGGTTGTGAACTCGTGACCCCCCCCCTCCTGCTCAGCGCTGCTCGGTGAGGGGGCATGACCCCTCCCCCCCCCCCCCACAAGGGGCTGGGAGGCCAGGGACACTCTGGATAGCTGTTCATGTTATTCATTGCTCCCAGATCATCATGTTTTTGCATGCGTTTATCATGCATTAACACTCATTAAAAACACAATAAAAAAAGTGAGGACAGCTTTACGATAGAGATCCAGACAAAGTTTGCAGCGAAGAGGAAATAGATGTGGAGTTGTTTGTATAGATATAGACTCCCGAAGAGTTAGTTTGTCCGCGTAGAAACGGCAGCATATGCAAATGAAATGCAAACTGTGTGTTACTTGGTGGTTTAATTTGATACATGATAACACTGTTCTAAGAAAATGTCTATTTATTCCAAAGGTTACTAATCACAATTGTTTACTAATTAAGTTTTTCGATCTCCTTCCTCCTATTATGCCTGTTTTTAATAAGCTGAGAGTCAGGTGTACTTGACAGTAATGAATGACTGATTTTAGCTGATCGTTATTGCTGCCCTCCTCTCGCCCGCGACGGCGCCGCCTGTGTGTGTGCACGCGTGCGTGTGCGCGTGCCGCGGCTGCCTAATAAAAGGGATAATTGTTCCATCTTTGCTTGCAGACACATAAAGCAGTGTGTATTGACTGCTTGACAGGCTGTGATTCCAGTAAAGCTAATGGCTTTCTCAATTCTCCCGCTCCATCCATCAGGCCCCGAGAGCACCCCGTCATGTTTTCAATTAATGAAGAGAAAACCATAAAAAGTTAAAAGGCGGCGTGACACGGTGGACGACAGCGTGTACACGCACTCAGACAAGGGCGCACACACACACACACACAATTCGTAATCACCAATATGAAACATGCACACACAGATTTGCAAAAAAAAAACAAACAAACTCGAGACTTGCAAGCGCTCCCAGCTTTTTTACCGTGACACACACACACACACACAGACAGCTAAACAATCCTATGTGTTGTTTCGCTGCGGGTTTGAAGCTCGCCTGTGTCTCAACTTCACACCCTCAGCTTGTAATCATAATGTATATGTATTCTGGCGGCGGTGGTGGGCCTGCCTAGTTTGGGTGCAGCTTGCTGGCTTTATGTAGGAGATAAAGGGAAACTTCCGATCTGCCTGGGTGAGCGATAGTAAAGCCCTCCAATTCAGGCAGGAAATTATGGAGTAAGTGGCTTTGTGGCTGATAGTCAAATGAAGCCAGGGCGGCTGGATGCCGGCTCTAATTAACCGGCTGGCAGGTTTCAGCGATATCAGGAATCCTACCGGCTAACCTGATGACAAGACCAGGGTGCGCACAGGGGTACAAGCGTGGCACTTGGATGGAAATACGCAGGATAAATGCACACACGGATGCACAAATGATCATCTCAAACTTTGCTAAATCAAAACCCATTGAAAACTATATTTCAGGCCTTTGACCTTGCAATGTTTGTGCGATAAAGAAATGACACATCCAGCAGATGTTTTCTTACCAAAAAAAAACAACGCTCCTGCTATATTCTTCCTCGTAATCACCTCCCAAATGAGATCAGAAAACACAAAATCAACATTTTCTCAAATGAAGTCAGCAGAAGAAACCGTTCTCTATAAACAACTCTCTCTGTTGCCTAATGACGGCTCGTGTCTGAAGATCGGCAATCTAACAATCACATCATCAGACCCTTTACAGAACTAATTTTAAATGATTGACAGTCCGTTATATGCGTATCACTAATCTCTGTTATTCTCCATTACCTTATTGGATGGAAAATAGGGAAAGAAAATGGGGGAAACACTGTTAGCAGAACAATCAACTGAGAAAAAACAAACAAATTCAAAAAATGTATAGAATTCATTGATCAATTATACGTAAAAAAAAAGTGTGTTTAAGGGCCCTGCTGCAATATCTAATCACTCAGGTCAATTCATTTGTGACTACAGTGTATACAGTTGCAATACTGGGGAAAATGAGACTATAAAAACCGTTGGAGTAGGTATATATTGGCTGGCAGGGAAGAGATTTATGCCTCTTCTTGTGTTTGATTTGCTGGTCTAAATCACCACTGATGTGATGTGAAAGTAAGCGAAAAAATAAATGTCACCATGACAAGAGTGCCTGCTGGGAAATGTTCAACATGACTGCCACAGTCCTGAAGTCTGCTGGCAGTGTTTACTCCACATAGCCGTATAAAACATTTATCTCCACCGCTGGTTTCACTGGAATTAATCAGGAGAAATACTTATAGAGGAGACCTGATACACTGTAAGCACATCATTTACTGAAAGGGAATATTTCTCGATTTTTTTTTCTTTCACATATATGTTTGACATTCTCCTACGACTAGAGCCTGCCCTTGTGTGTATTTCTGACTTGCTGCGATGGGAGTTCACACCCTAGGCCCCCTCGGTTTCCTGACCAGTAATAAAACTAATCAGATGAACATTTAAAAGCGGGGGAAAAGAGAAGTTAACTTGGTGGGAATTACTTCATAGAAATCACATGAGCGTCTTGTGCAGCGCCTGCACGCCTCTTCACTTTAACCAAACAGAGCTGAAGGTGAGAGAGCTACTGGAGGATAGATGAAGACGGCGTAATCATGCGTGGGAGTGAGATATAACCAATGCTTGTCAATCATCATCAAGCGCCCTTCTTGATGCTCGCAGTTTGACTTTCCTCATCGTTCAGGATAAGTTCCAACTCGAGGCTTTTTTTATTTTGATTTAGTTATTTTTCACTTTGCTTGTGCGTGTTGAACGTGAAACATACCTTATTCCGTCTCACTAACACACATGCGTTTTTCACGGCGTTGTTTTTTCAGAGGGGAAGAAAAAGGAGGAATGGCAGCTGAGGATAAATGCATTTTTCATTATTATAGATTCTCTCCACTTCTCCGCTGGCAGCGAGAGCAACCTCTGCTTAAACATCTCCTTTCTGCCCCTCGGCGCTTTCCCCGCGCTTGGACGCCGGCCAAGCAGAAAGTAATTTAAACATTACAGGAAATTAAATCTCACATTTCCAATTTTTACCCTAAAGTTTAAGTACAATGAAAATGTCACCCATGAATTATGGAATCAAGCTGAATTTCTCCTCCAAACTTTAAACCGTGAATGTAAATGTCCTTGACAACAAGGTGGGCACTCGGAGGCTCCGTCGCTCCCTCCCCCTGATGTGCTGCTACAGCCAATCAGAAGCAGACAAAGAAGAAGAAGAAGAGAGGATAATACTATTTTGCTAGGCTGTGTTTCTCTACTTGAAAAACGGAAAAAGATCAGATGAAAGCGAGATGCAGATCACTGTCGGCTACACTCTTTCCACCCGATTTGTATTTTTCTGCAACGGTGAGAATCTTCAACTCCTGGTTGAACATATATTTGCAGGGCAAACTGTTGAATCTCTTACAAAGACGTGATCTATTCAACATCATCTACCACAGTATCTAATGTTACATCTTATATTAAGACCAGTCTCCAGTGTTCAGAGTTATCCCAAGATCAACCTGTTAAAACATGTCTTTGTGATATTTCATTCTCCAAGCACAGCATTACTGCAAAAGATAATACATCCACTTGATATGTCTCACACCCAGACCAAATTATATTTACTGCTAAATCACATTTCTGATGGCGCGGCGTTATTAGAAAATTGCATGTTGTGCGTTTGATTTATGTCCCAGCGTATCTAGAGAAAGAAAAAAAAAAAAGAAGCCACCCACCCTCCCACGCTCGCAGGTGAGATGAGTTCCTGCAGATTGCTGTTAGTGTCATCCTCCGGGCTAAGTGTTGTATATTAAAGAGACATCGCAGTGGATTGTCACCCCGGCGCCCCACCACCTAGCAATGGGCCATCTTTAATTATGGTCCGACGGAGGTGAATGCATCAGAAAAGGCCTGACAGAGCGGCCAGTGTGTAGATTATTTTAATTTGCGCCCCGCCCCTAGGTGAGCGATGCGGCCGGCCTTGACCCTCCTCTGACTGCATGGATTAATGCCTGGTAATGACTGCTGAGGCTATCATTGCGGCGGGCATCATTAATTATCCTTATTGATTGTTGCTCTCAGAGATAAAGCGTTCTGCTGACTGGAAAATACCCTCCACGCGCAAGGTCAAGGTAAAAAAAAAAAAAAGAGGAACTTAGATAATCGCATAGGGGCCACCACACCTACAATAGCAGATAAATATGGCTGCCGCGCCCGCAGCATCCCGCGCCGCTAATGTCCCGCTCTCTCTGTCCTGTCCTTCGCTCCTGTCTCCTCCTCTCTCTCCCCTCAATCTGTCTGTCTCACCGTTTCCTGCCGTCCTGTCATTTTCTCCCCAACAGGGACTGTAAGAGAGTCCAACAGGAAACCTAAGCAGCGGTTTGTGCGCATGTGTGCAAAGACTAATGATAAATGACGGAAAGAAATGTTGGGAAATGAGGGGTATGTAAGTGAAGGAAGATGCTGAGAGAGAGAGAGAGAGAGAGAGAGAGAGAGAGAGGGGAAACAGTTGGAGGACGGCAGGAAAGAAGCGACAGGGAGCAAAGGGAGACGGTAGTGAAGTAGGCTGGCAGGCAGCTGTAGTGCTCAGGCAGATTAAGTTTCCGCGGCTGCCATAATGGAGGAGACAGCAGGAAGTCAGGGTTTTATATTTACACTACTCTACATCACCCCGGCCTCGTATACACGGAAACAGACGCACACTCACCCTTGTTCAAAATATTCAGCCGAGAAGTCCTGCACATAACCCCCGAGTAAAACCGCAACTTGTCGTTTTTACACTTTGGTTTTGTACAGATTAAACAAATGAGATATAAGATGTTAATTAGCGAGCTTTACATGCGCTGGTGGGCAGATTTATTTTACCTTTGAACAGAACTAGGGCACCGGTTTCCTCCTGCTTTTAGTCTTTGCGCTAAGGTAATCTAACCAGCTTCTGGCAGTATAGCTTCATATTTACCCTACAGACATGAGAGTAGATCTTCTCATCAAACTCTCTGCAAAAAAAGAGGATAAGCGCATTTCCCAATATCTCTAACTATTCCTTTAAAGGTTAGAGAAAGACTGTGGTTATGGCATGGTTAAGGTTAGGCCCACCTGTCTTATGGCACGTTTCCACCAAGCAGTCCAGTCCAGTTCAGTTGGTTACACACTAGAATGATAATTCTTGCATTTCTATTAGCAGAATTTGTGGATGGTACCAATAGAACCACCTCGGTCGAGGTTCCCGGCTGAGAATCCCGCCTACGCTGAGGGGGCATCTGCAGTGGAAACACGGCATAGAGAAAAAGACCTGGTACCAAAAGGGAGTCGAGTCGAGCAGAGCAGAGCCGTACCATACAGTGGAAACACGGCTTTACATTCCTTTTTGCTACATGAAAAGCACACTATGGCATGGTAAATCGTGAGGTGCGAAATCGTCAAATATGGACGTAATTCCTAGGGATACTCGGCTGCATATACACAGTATGAGAGCCTACCACCTTCACGAGATGCCTGGTGTGTGTCTCCTCATGTATGTGTCTGTGTGCGTCTCCTCTCCCCGACTCAAACAGGCTGATCCGGCAGACGGGAAGTGAGTGTGACAGAAATGTATTCTCTTTTCAAACGCTGGTTGGAGAGGCTGCCGTAGCACCTCTCTTGTCCTCTCTCTCCTCTGCCTTCTCTAAGCCTGTGATTGGCATGTCTTCATATGTGGATCCTGTTCTTCCTGCGACTCGCTCCTTTGTACGACTAGCCAGTGTCAAACAACAAATAAGTGAAAATAAATCCATCCCAAAGAAAGCCGGGGGACGGGAAGAGAGGGAGCCTAAACACTAAAGAGGTAGAATATGCTAGACACTCATTTATAAACGTCCTACAAAGAGAACAAAGAACAAGTCGGTTTTCATGTTCTTAAAATTGATATGAAGGATGCATTTAGGTGCGTACTGCTGGTTTTGGTGGTCTTGATCCACAAATGCACTTTGTCTGGGTTTTCGTGAGGCGATAGAGACGCAGACGGTGGAGGTAGGGCACGATGAAGGACTAGTCTGTCTTTTTTTGTTAGTACCTGTTTGAAGTGTATCAGAAGGAGCTGTCCAAGGTCTGGAAATTCATTACTGGACAGCAGCTTTGAAAGAGGTCTGTTGGATGTATATGGGTTTCTGTGTGTGTGTGTGTGTGTGTGTGTGTGTGTGTGTGTGTGTGTGTGTGTGTGTGTGTGTGTGTGTGTGTGTGTGTGTGTGTGTGTATGTGTGTGTGTGTGTGTGCAAGCCTGCAGCCCATTGTATTCAGAGTGGAATTGCTAAGCAGTAGCCCGAGGCCATGAGCAGGCAGCTATGGCCAGGTATGGCTAGCCATTACTGCAGGGCATCAGACTATCAGACTCTCTGGAGAAAAAGATCATACACACCCATATAGGTAGTGTGTGTCTATTCGGGCGTGTGCGCGCATGCACTTGTGCGACAAAGAGAGACAGACAGAAGAAACACACAATCTACGTCTACGGCGTAAAGCTTTTATAGGATCCGGAGCTTTTGAACTTGGATTGTGATCTTATTCTGAGTTAAAATGATGCGTCTGATCAGGATCAGATGACCCTGCCCAGTGTGTGTGTGTGTGTGTGTGTGTTATGTGCATGCATATGAAATGAAACAGAGGCGGAAAGAAAACCGAGAAAGAGAAGTCAGACTGTTGTTGTACAACTGTCGGCAAATCAATACATGACCACAACACTCACAGGAGAACCCAATCAGAGGCCAGAGGCTGGAGGTGCGGCTTCGAACGCTTAACACGCGTTTTACACCGAGACACACAGACAACAACTGCCGTGGTGTCGTGTTGCTTCTTCTCTTTTTTTCTGTTCTCATAACTTTGACCAAACATTCGATTACAGCTGAACGTGCGTTTAGTTTTCATCCTTGGGGCAAACGGACAAACTCTCCTCCAGGACGGAGATCAGTGAGACGGGCTCGACAGCTACTAGAGTATCACCATCTTTGGTATAGCTATATGCAATCTTGGTACAGCATGTGACAAGTACTAATCCTGCATCATACAGTATGTGTATAATGCTTGCTTCAGATACTTCTAATGTAACATAACGTGTTCATTCTATATGCAAAAGATAAGACAAGACAATCATATCACACCTGAGTTTTAGATAATATGATATGAACTTCCTTTTCTTTTGTGCAGCATTTAAAACAAATTTGACCTATAAAATGTTTTGGATTCACATAGGTGGATGCGTTATGTGAACACACACATGTATGGTAAACACACACACACACACACACACACATGCAAAACAATTTGAGGGGCGTAGGGAGAGGGGGGGGGAAGGGGGGGCTGGGGGTGCCGTAGCATGATGCCCATCTATCTTTCTGACATCTCCTAACCCAATCCCACTGGGGCTAACTGAATTCAATCCTCAACATTAGATAAGCACATACCCCCTCCCCTCTACACGTGTGTGTGTGTGTGTGTGTGTGTGTGTGTGTGTGTGTGTGTGTGTGTGTGTGTGTGTGTGTCGATGAACATATCACACACATGGCAGCAGGTTTAGATTGTTTCTACAGTCAAGTGTTAGTGTGCAGGTCACATAGCAGGAGAGGGGGAATGTGGCAGAAATCAAGAGAAAAAAGCACAACAAGCCCAGCAGACAAAGAGAGACCCTGGCAGAGACAGAGGGAGAGAAAGAGGTTTGACGTTGCCTGTCCGGTGGGAGTCCATCCTCTGTTTTCTCCCCCCCCCCCCTCTATCTCCCTCACTCTCTACCCCCTGCCTCGCACCCCACCCGCCCCACCCCTCCGGTTCTCCCCCTCTCAGCAGCTCTCTGCTGATTGTTTGGGCTTCTTGGTGCCTATCAGGCCCATCGCTCTATGTTTCCATCAAACGCAGCATTTATCTTATCATTGCCTTGACAACTGCCTATTAGTCCAAAAGAGTCCGCGGGCTCTGTGTTCCCATGGCGATGACATGGTGACATTGCCAGGCAGCTCTGAACCGCATGCTGAGATAGTGGACCCTTTCCCCTCTCCTCCTCTCACCCTGCTCTTCCTCTTTGCCCATCCCTTTGCCTCCCTTTTTGCTCCTCCTTTGGCAGCGGCCCCCCGTCCCCGGAGCTTACAACTCTTTGAGGGTGCGCGCACGAGTGTGCAAAACATGCACGTTTATGGACGGCAGATGGGAAATTTTTCCTGCTCGGTGTGTCTTTCTGTCGACGTGTTTATTTGCTGGTCTGTGTGTGTTGTCTGTCTCACTGTCACCAATGAGGGGAGAATAGAGGCTCCAGGAATGTTCAGCAAACACCTGGTGAGGACATCTGCATCTTTGTGTTTACCACGTTCCGTGTCATTGTTTAGTAGGGATGGGGGAAAAAAAATCGACTCCCTGTGTATCGCGATTTTTTTATAAGCCGCAGCAGCAAGCCGAAGCGAGTAAGAAGAAAACGGCGGAGGGTCCACGTGGATATGACCTGCACCCTCACATGTTAAATCCAGAGTGGTAAACACTACACATACAGTAAAGTATAGAAACACTTTGGGTTTCACACATTGCCAGGAAAAGCAGAGCTAGACATCATGGCTAAAGCTGCATTCTAACTCTGTCATGGACAGGAAACGTTATCGTATCGTAATGTGCGGTCAAGCCAGCCGTCACTCTCATCTTTGTGGTCAAATCGGCCGACGCTACAACTGTAGAGCACCCACATACTGACATTTACGTTAGATGCATTCAAACGCCCCGATTGAGCTGACCATGGATGTATAAAGAGAACGGAGCTGATGGCAGAGGTAGCGACGGACTTGGCGAAGTTAGAGGAAGCATACACGTGTGACTACGTCCGATTTTCAAAATAAGGTGTTAACGAGGGAACTGTATATACAAAATACATATATGGAAATAAGATTGTTTGGAATATATTAACCAGAAGTATAAAACATTAAAAAGGTTTAAAAAAAATTGCAATAAATCGTAATATCGAATCACAATACTTGTAGAATAGCAATACTTAAAAATTGCAATACATATCGAATCGGCAGCCGAGTATCGTGATAGTATCGAATCGGTAGATAGGTGAATCGTCTCAGCCCTATAGTGAGGACGTCTACTGTACATCTTTGTGTTTTCCGTGTTCTGTATCAGTGTTTAGGGTGGTACAGTATATGACCTAACTAGAGAGGATCTGGGGACTGTGAAACATCCGACACAGATTTATGCTTTACTTTCTACTGGAAAAGAGATTCTGCAATCACGTAAAGATCAATCAAAAACAAAGAAATTATTAATGCATGTGAGACATGCAGAGGCCTCACAGCTGCTGCACGACACTGTCCTGGAGCTCCCGGTGCTCCTGATGCTTATCACCTATGTGGTAGCGTGTGTCATTACGGGGGAAACACAATAATAACAATAACAACAACAGCAGTCTGAAGAGCAGACCTGCAGAGAGGGCGCAAGGAGAAAAAAAAAGAAAGAAAGAACACACTTATAAGTCTAGAAAAAACTATATTTAGCACGGACCTCAAGCCCCTGACCTTATCGAGCCTCTCGCCGCTTGCCAGTATTATTTTAGGTTGAAGTGTGGTGATCAGATGGTAACCTGGTGAGTATTTCTGAGCGCAGACACTGATGAGTCACGAGAAGGAGTAGAATAAATGACGGTGTTGGAACATGCATTGTGCTGACTAAACCCTGTTTCCTCACTCCTCTTTACTTCCTCTTGTCCTGTTGCTGATCTCTTAAGAGTGTTATTATGATCGTGAAAACAGCAGTTTATGGGGTTAACGTGCAGACTGGGTCACCTTGTCTGCTGCAATTTCTGCACACTCACACTTCTGGGAAGCGGTAATACAGAATTACATCTTGTAATCTGTGCGTTTTAATCTGCGCTTCTTAAAAGTACCGGAGCGATGAAAACACATAGTCACGGTGACGCACACGCACTTGTGCAAACGGTATAATTTTACCTCTTATCAGCATGCTATCCTGTGGTCGGTGATTCGGTGCATTAGCTGTGATGTGCGCTCTGCCTCTCTAGCTGGATGCGGATGAGAGAGGAAGGGGTCTCCGAGGGCAGCTCAAAGGGGCCCAGCTCTAATAATAGAGTGTAAATCTCAGTCATTACTGCTCTGACAGGACACTGTGTCATCATTGTCTGGCGCGCAACTCCTCTCGAGTGGAGAGGCTTCAACTTAACTACTGTTTTTATTGTGGGCAGCCCAGAATCCCTTGTAGTTTGGTAAATGACAGAGTGCGAGGGGAGTTATGAGCGCAGCACAGTCACCACAGGATGTTTGATTCAAGCTGCAACAACAGATATTATGATTTGACACTGAACTTCGACTCGCTGCCTATCGATCCAGACAACCGCCACGAGACCAGAAAACTTTTGCACTATTGAAAGACTTCCTGGATACAAAATGTCGAGCGGAGTTATCCCAACAAATTTTAAAAACTACTGTTTACTACGCCGGCTCTTTATAAGACCGCTTCCCGCAGCACACCAGTGGGACTGACATTCCATATCCTGTTAAGCAGGAAATCATCATTGGTCTCAATAACGGCGGGCCATAAAATCACATTTCAGCATCCATCGATTTTTATTTCATAGTAAATGGCAGGTAACAAACCGCGGGGCCGCCGAGCGGTGCAGTGTAAATGCGCCTCTGATAAACAGTTAAAGAAGTTCATCCACTCTGCTGAACTGCGGCCTGGCGGCAGAAAAATCAACACTAATCTGATGAGAGGCAGCAAAACAAATTCTACTGTTGTGCTCTCAACGCTGAACTCGAGGGAGAGAGGAGAGGAGAGGAGAGGAGAGAGGAGAGGAGAGGAGAGGAGAGGAGAGGAGAGGAGAGGAGAGGAGAGGAGACTGGAAAAGGTGAAAAAAGCCAAAGAAAGGACAAAAGCAAAAGATAAAGTGGAAAGGCAGTAAAAATGACATAAAGTAGGAGAGAAATAAGGGACATGAAAGGAAAAAAGAAAAAAGACAATGGAAGGAGGATGTTTGGAGACAACATAGGATAGGATATGCATAAGAAGAAGTAGGAAGCCCCGTAGCTACAAATCATGTACTGTATATATTAACTAACGACCATTTTTCAATCGTTTTTACATGAAGTCATTACATTCTGTACAGCCATTGATTTCAATTTATTTCAGTATGTAATGGAAATCAAGTTGCACACCTGAAACACAATGAACACTTAAAGGACCAGTGTGTAACATTTCAGGGGATCTATTGGCAGAAATGAAATATAATATTAATAAGTATGTTTTCTTTGGTGTATAATCACCTAATAATAAGAATCGTTGTGCTTTCGTTACCTTAGAGTGAGTTTATATCTACATAGGGAGCGGGTCCTCTTCACGGAGTCCGCCATGTTGCACTGCCATGTTTCTACAGTAGCCCAGAATGGACAAACCAAACTCTGTTAACTTTTCCTGCTTGGGCCCGTAGTCAATAATGTTACGCGCTCCCGTCGCCGCCGCTCGCTCTCTCTTGCTTCACCACTCACTTTCCACGTACATGTACACACACTCTAAGCACTGGCTCTGCTCCAAATGGTTCCAGAGAGCGCCATTCGCGTTTTCGCATCAGCCACCGTAGCTCTCCAACACACGGGGGAGGCTTCAGTTGGTTGCAATCTCCTCACCTCACCGCTAGATACCGGCAGATCCTACACACTGGACCTTTAACTTTGGTCAAACTTACTAAATGTAATCATGGTACACTACTCTCTTTTGAAAATTGTTCCCTGTGGGAAATTCTCAACTTCTGAGATTTTAGTCATTTTAATCAATCTAATCAATTTTAAAGCAAGAACCAATCATCTTCATATTATCCATTCCACAGCATCCATGCTTAATCACAGGTTTGACTATCCAAAAACATACTGTAGCTCGTAAAGGCAGTGCCAACAGCCAACTCCCTGATCTTGGATGTTTGAACACCCACATTACCATGTGATGATGCTATAATTTTGAAATGCCAGTATAATGTAAATTCACTGGGATGGATTACATGTTTTAAGTTGATAGTTTGACTCTACTGGCACTAAGTGAAACAAATGGCTGCCTACAAAGTAGGAAATCAAGCCAAAAGCTTATGGTTTGCTTTGTAAATAAGTAATGGTTTGCAGACTACAGTATGTGGGTTGTGGATAATGGTTTAAAACAAGAGTTCAAACATGCAAAAAAATGGTCCCACATGTTCTTTTAACCCATTTCCTTAGCTCCCTACGTTCCCCCTTATCTGTCTCTCTTTCCTCTTTCTCGTTTATTTTTTATTTTCTCTTGTAGTCTCTCTTGTGTCTGTGCTCTTTTTGGAGAAAAATGCCAGATCAACAGAAACGTCACATCCAGGATAAGGGCCTTACTTTTGTATCTTCTAATTGAAGTGCCTTCCTACCTTAGTGTCTGACAGCTCCTTTTGACAAGTGATGTGTTTTTTGAAAGTGAATCAGCTTTCTTTGGCTCAGAGTGCTATAGACAGCAGAGATCAGTGAGGGTCAAGCTGAATGCTGGTCTCTATACTGACTTACTGCTGCCTCCTGCCATCACCAAGCTTGTCATTCATCTTATCGTTAATCCTGCCTCCTTCTTTCAGCGGATACATTCTCTCCGTGAGTATTTTTCCTCCCCAAAGTACCAAACAATTCTAGCCAGACATGCAGTTCACCAACCCAGGATGTTTAACTAATGTTTAAAGCTGCACTAATCAATATCTTTATATTAACAATGGATCAAATGACTATGTGTAATGTGAGAAGTGTTATCACCTGACTCTGCAGTTTCCCTCAGTTCTACGTGGCGCTTTAGCATCTTTCAGCTCATTGTTTTGGTTTTATGGCCCGCAACTTTAATGTTGTGATTCACTCTCTCTGCTCTCATAGCATCATTTTCAGCAGCAGCTATGGAAATAACCTCCACTAAGTGTATTTCACCAATGTTTCTGATCGCGATTAGCCACGGCCTTGGATGTGTTTTTCAGGGGCGGATTTAGTGATTTGGTGGCCCTAAGGGCAAACGCTGTCTAGCTTAACTTTTCACGGTCTCTAACTGGTAATGTTGGTATTGGCAGTGGTAGAAGAAGTGGGCCTACTCAAAACATTTTTTTCTGGAGTAAAACTCACAGTAAAAGTAAAATGTAAAAGTCCTGCATTCAAATATTTACTTCAAGTGAAAAGTGAAAGAGAGGCAGCACAATGTATTTATATTTACTTAATATCTGTTCAAGGTGGAGCTGTCAATTCTATTATGATGCTGGATAGTTTAATGAATAATAATACATTTGATGATGCATTTGGTGTTTCTGACCATGAGTAGCCACGACTTGGGCGTGTGACGCAACTATGTCATGGCAGGTGTATTGCTCAGGACCCAAGGAAGCACAGTGTTGAGGTTTAAGGTGTTTAAATGAGCAGCAACACCACAGGCAAGCATTCAGCACGTTCTGAACAGGCATGTTTTGAACGGGCACTGCACTAGTATCCTAACTATAGCGTACACTTTAACTGACATTGACTTTTTTTAGGTGGCTAAAATACATTTTGCTGCTGCCCCCGTCCACAGCAGTACATTGCTTAGCTTCTGTGCTGGTACTCCTGCCTGCTTCTCCAAACTGGGGGCTTGCCAACCACCATTTACAGTAGGTAACAAATTAACTATGAATAAGTACCTCACACAACCCCACTTCAAAAAATTCAAACTATCCCTTTAACCGAGTAGTTTTAGTTGCCTCAACAGACTTCAATGAATCACTTTACCAACAGTCTAACAAAGCAACTGTTTTGTCATTTCAGTATGGGGACTTGTTGCAATTAAACTGCATTCACTTACACAACAGATTGCAAAAATCAGCGTTGGCTCTAACCTTTTCACTGCCCTGGGCAGAATTTTAAGACCCAACTTTACATAAAATACCACAGTACTCTGATGATAATGAATCGTATTGTCAGTTTTACCACATGACCGTGGTGAGTTTCTATTTAAGAACATGATGTCTCAGGCATTCATTCTTCTTTGGTCTATGTGTTGAGGTTCTGGCGGTGTAGCACAAAGCTCATCCATATACCCTGCAGCTTCTGTATGTATAATCCCATCTTTGCCTTTACCATTTAGCATCGCTCCATCAACAGCCAGAGTGAACCTTCAATTACATCTTTGACCAACACACACAGCCAGTGCTCATCATTGGAAGCCAGCCACGTCCACATGGAATGGAAATATGGTAAGAATCAAGTCTTTTTGTCTGGAAAACTTCCTAAATTTTGACTCCCTCTGCCTCTCCTTGGCGTCTTCCCACATTCCCACTCCAGCTCTGTGTGTGTGATATTATGAAGAACAGATTTTCCAGAAAGGAAATGAAAGGCCTTGTTAGCAGAGGAGAGAGAGGGAGAGAGTAAGAGAGAGATCATAGGGGCCAGTGTTGAGGCTGACAACGGCCCAGTCTCCCGGCACCATCAACCGACCCACCCGGCAGCTAGCCGGCCTGCACGAGGGCTGCAGAATTCCACATGCAGGTCACATTACTGCTCGCCTTCATCAATGTTTACTGGCATGTTAAAGATTGTAATAACATCGGTCAGGACAGAGATTTTTAATTCAGATGGGTTTTTTCTTAAGGGTTTGTAACCCAGCTGTGGCGAGGGGAGAAATAGTCAGAAAGAGACAGATGCTGGCACAGAGGAAGAGAGGTGTAACCGCATTTGGACCGAGATGAGAACGCGGCCCGCGAGGTCATGCTCTATAAACACTCTTCAAATCAGGATGCTAGACTTTTGTTATACATACGAGGTTCAGTCAACAATTTGTGCATGTCTTCATGTTTTCAGTGGTCATTTGAGGTAAAATAATAAATGCGGTTTGAGTCACGGCAGTAAACATTCAGCTACAGCAAGAAAATAACCCACAAAATGACTGTGCACGGGCAAATCAGAAATTCCCCCTTTCTGCAATCGCCAACATCTCTCTCCCTCTCTCTCACTCTCTCTCTCACTTGCTTTAACTTCTGCGTAAAGGCTTGAAGCTGAAACACGGTGCATTAGTGTATTTTCTTTGGGTAGCGGGCCGTAGCTCTGCTTAACTTAGATATATTGGATTTTGATCAAATACTTGAAAAGTGGCACAAGGACCCTGTGCTTATTTAAACTGTAATGATGAATACACAAATCAGACTGGGCGCTGTGATGAGGCACACACACACACCCACACACCCACACACACACACACACACACACACACACACACACACACACACACACACACACAAACACACACACACACACACTCCCCTCTGCCCTATAGATTGTTGCTGGGCTGGAGCTTGAAGAGCCTTGCCTTGTTCAAGGTTATACACCCACTGTTCTGTTCCAGTGAGCTGTGTAACCATAACAGTTTAATGACATGCTATTACAGGGCTATCACACTTACAGCATCATGTTAACACCACAACCGCTGCCCCAGTCCCACACACACAGTAGGCTGTATCAGATTTAGGCCCTAATCCTACTCATTTGGCCCATTGTTTTGTACTTTCACAGAGACTTTTGTTCATCATTTTCCTCTTTTTTCCCCCATTGTCTTTGTTTTATTTCTGCTTTTTAATTTCCTCTTCACAATGATGGAAAACATCAATTTTGCTCATGTACTTAAGTACAACTCTGAGGTAGTACTCTACTTGAATATTTAGATTTTGTGCTACTTTAATAAAACCTTGATTCCACTTCATTCCAGGGGCAAAAAAATGTCTGCTCTATTTGACAGCTATAGTTATTTAATTTGCAGATTAATTGAAACCTACTGTGACCATATATAATATAAGATGCATTGCTATATAGTACATTTGGGTGCCCAACAGTATATAAAATAATTCTATTACACCTCAACCCTCTACAACATTAAGGCTAGGGCTGCAACTAACGACTATTTTCATTGTCGATTAATCTGTCGATTATTTTCTTGATTAATCGATCAGTTGTTTGGTCTTTTAAATGTCAGAAAATGGTGAAAAAATGTCAATCAGTGTTTCCCAAAGCCCAAGATGACGTCCTCAAATGTCTTTTTTTGTCCACAACTCAAAGATATTCAGTTAACTGTCATGGATGAGTAAAGAAACCAGACAATATTCACATTTAAGAAGCTGGAATCAGAGAATTTTGACTTATTTTCTTCTTAAAAAATTATTCAAAATAGTTGGCGAATTGAGATTAATTTAATAGTTGACAACTAATTGATTAATCGATGCATCGTTCCAGCCCTAACTAAAGCCATCACTTTAGTAATCCAACAGTAATTATAGTCCAATAATGTATGAAATAATATTTGCATAATGAGTGCTGATACTTTTATTACATTATGCTGTAAACTTTCAATGCAAGACTTTTACTTGTATTGGAGTATTTGTACATTGTGGTATTGCTACTTTTACAAGTAAAGTAAATGTATACTCCTCATTATTCAGACTCTGCACATCGCCTCTCTTAGCCTCATCATCATCAAAAGACAAAATATTTCTTGTGTAGTCTGGTGCGCACAACAAACAAAGCTGCTCTGACTTGTTTGTTTTGATGCATTAAACCTGACCCTCAGAATCGGCCACAACAGCGAAGCCATGCCAACCCTCGGAGCGGAGCTAGTCACTTGTGATTTATTTCATATTTCCATTTGATTGGGGGCTGTTTTGGGGTAATCAGGCTCTGACAGTGGGCCCTGTGCTGTGGCTGAGCTGTTTACATAGCTCTGCTGGAGACATGTTGACACTGAGGAGGGCTGAGACGAAGAGCCGAGCCGCTCTCAAGGTCTGGACAGTATTTGGATCCGAGTCGGCCTGTTTGTGGGGAAGGACAGGTCAACCAGGGCGAAGACAAGGGGATGAAAACAGGTTGGACAAAGGACACGAAGAATGAGGAAATTAGAGTGGTGGGAGGTTGTGTTGTGTTAAAGGGAAAATCCATACAAATCTAACCACTCTGCTTTGTAGTTCTTGACCAATTTTGAGGTTATTCTTAGATATTCTAGAGTTTGATTATTACAGATAGGGATGCATCGATTCAACTTTTTCAGTCCCGATACCGATAGCGATACCTGGGCTTTGGGTATCGGCCGTTACCGAGTACCTATCCGATACCAGTGTTTAATTAACAAGCAGTATGCCTCACTGTGTGGAAGTGACTGGGATCATTCTTTTATGTGTAAGGCAACATCAGGCTTGACTTAAAACTTGCTTTCTTAACTTTGTAAAACAAAATTTAACCAATAAATACATAGATGTAAATTTTGTGAATTGATAATTATTATTAAAATAATAAATCGTACACCAACAACTTGGCAAAAAAAATCTTCAAAATTAACAGGAATGACAATTAAAATGTAAACCTTTTAATGCAGTAACAAATTGGTCAAAACTTAAACAGGAATTAAAATTCCAGTATATAACGTATGCAGTATATAAACATAGAATTGAATTTAAATAGATAGGCCCCATTGTCACCAATATCCGATCCAGCTATTTGAGTCAGTATCGGCCCGGAACAGTCATGCAGGGAAAATACCACCAGAAAGAGGCAGAAATATTGATTTCTTCACTGATAACACCCCCCTGACTGAAGTAGGAGTCAAGGCGGGTTGAATGACAGTATAGGTACAACAAAAGTCAGTGAAAGTTAAATAAGGAGCAACGAGAGCTGGACTGAAATGGGCCGCACAGGACCGGAGAAAATTATAAAACCAAACCGAGAATAAACATCTTACTTTCACTGATCTCACTCGCAGGATTCATTTTTGCAAAAGCGTCCTCATCACCTGCCAGAAATGATGCAAAATGTACGACCGCAACAAGTTTTGAAAAGTTAAACTGAGCTTGTGATAAAAACATGCAGCCGGAGCTGTCACACAAGCATCTCATGTTTTCCTCAACAGTAAAAAGACCCCAGTAGAAAAAAAAGTCAACAGCCCCCCCTCTGCACCTGCTCCAGCAGAAGGCCCCGGGTCACCGACGGGAGAAAAAAGGAGCCAAAAAGACGTGTTTGTGAACTTTTCGGTGGGAGCGAGTGGAGTATTGAACTTTTTCGCATTGAGTTGCATCAAAAACCTGAAAAGTTTGGAGAGCCTAATCAATTTACCAAAAGGTTTTTGTTTGACTGCAGAGCAAGAGTCAAATCTTTGAAAAGCAGAGGCTGACATCCTTGAAAAAAAACAAAAAAACAAAGGCATGCACTGAACCCACGCCTTTGTGTTCTTTTGGTCTTTGTTTGTAGAAGGTTCGTACATGGAGGAGGAGGTAGTTGGCTCTGAGTATCAACCTCAAGTAATATCACACACACACACACACACACACACACACACACACACACACACATTTGTTCAGTCTTTAAAAGAAATGTATAATGCTGTTAGATATTATTTTAAGTCGAGGTACTGATTTAAATGCCAAATGTCAAATCAGATGTAGATGACTGGGAGGGTTTTTTATGCTAATAAGGTGGTTAATATTCTGATGATATGTCTACATGAAGCCAGAGTGTGTTTTAATATCCCAGAGAAGGTGTGTGTGTGTGTGTGTGTGTGTGTGTGTCTACCTCCAGAGTTTAGAGACGGGGATGGTGCACCCAGGGGCGAGCCGACGCGCTAGCTAGCCTGTGTCGGCTCGACTGGAGCGCCTTGCTGTTTTACCGCAGGAAGTAACACAAAAGAGCAGCAGGAATGTTTATGAACACCTCAAATCCCCGAGGACCCGCGGGCTGACCTGATTATCGCCTGCCTGTAATTCCACAGTCGGCAAGGTGCTGCTACTCCTGGAGGGGTTTGAAGGGTGCGAGTGTGTGTTAGTGTGTGTGTGTGTGTGTGTGTGTGTGTGTGTGTGTGTTCCATCACTGATAGGTATCATTAAACATCATTAGAGGGTTGGAAGAGTCTCAAGCTGCTTTGGTTTTTGTGTGTAAGACTGTTTCTGTCAGACGCACTCTAGGAAGATCACTAACAGCGCAGCCCTGAAGACACACACACACACACACACACATTTAAACACACATTTAAAACACACACACACTGAAAAGAGGGTATTTATCAGTCAAGCTTGTTTTGTTATTGCATGCATTCTTTTGACATGAGCTCTGACTGTGGCCTTTGTAAAAGAGGAAATCAAATAACAGGGCCAACAGGAGCAGAGCTACAACCCCCTCCAGCATATACAAACACAGAAATAAACCTCGGCTGTCTATATCTAACAATAGGACGACAACTTTTACTTCAAGGCTATTGCGAAGTTTGAGCAGTCATTTAAAAAAAAAGGTTTGTGTATATTTGTCTACTTGCGTATTCGGAGACGGCTGGCATCTTCTCATTCATTTCCCCAGACAGCTATTTGTTAAGTTATGTTTAGCATTCGCTGCCAGGATGTGTCATGAGTGATTCTGTTGATCAGCTGTTGATTCGTGGGCCGATCCAGGAAGGCCGCGGTTAACTGGTTCAGCGTGTTTAAATGTAGAGAGCAGCGGCGGAGGACCGGGCCCCCAATCAGCCCAGTGACCTACACTCTGTAGCAGAGTGCAGCCACGAAACATCTCTATCCATCATTGGACGCAGCACATCCGTGAACAGAGCGGTGGACACAGTAGAGATCAGAGGAGGCCAAAGCATAGCTGGGTGCTGCCATCTTCTGGCCGGGCGCCACATGAGGACGGCAAATTCATCTTGTGCAAAGTATCAGACATGTTTTGTACATTAAACCTAGATTTTGCAGTTTAAACAATCATGGATCAATGCCAGCGCAACACTTTCAGCCGTGTAACGTCCGCCATTGAAACATATTTGTTGCAGCTGATAAATAAAAATTGAAAGACTTCTCTCCCTTCCTGCTTCAAACAGAAAAACACACCTTCATAATGTGAGCAGACTTTAATTCGAAAGACTTTAATCTTCGCGCATCCACGTCGAGCAACTTATAAAACTTCAAAGCTTCGATAGGCTGCGTTTCTTTACAGCGAAATAAGCTGTATCTCCTGAGGTGATTGTACAGTACTACAGAGCGGCTGGAAAAAAGCTCCTGGCTACCTCTCTCCAACCCCGGCTGAACGCGTCAAGCTAATACGTGGTGACGCGTGGTGAGTTATTGCACTGAGTACCCGGCCGCTGGTTCTGCTCACGGGCCTGGTTTGATCTTTTATTTACACTCCTTTTTGCTCAGGATTTCAGGACAATTTTCCCAGCTCTTTACAGTCAACAAACTACAAAGCAAGGCCTCCGTCTCTGGGAGGCATGTTGAATAGAGGAAAAAGACCGCTGGTTTGGCTGCTCGCTTCAGAAACAAAAAACTACATCGGTTCAGCCACTTTGGACTCCGTGTTGGCCTGGCAAATAGGTTGATGTGAGCGTGACAGCTCGAGAGAGAGAAAGAAAAGGTGGGTGCGTGGATAGAGCTGTGAAAGAAATAAGCATACACACAAACAGGCCCACAGACAAGAGACTGCAGACAGACAGACCATTACATAGTCGAGGTGGAGGACAAACCGTTTTGACTGCGAGTACAGTTGCATATTCACTCAAGTGGCTGTCTGCATCAGAGAAATAGAGCCAGTACCTAAAACTATTATTCTGCCATTAGTTTTCTGCAGGTCACGATTGTGGCATAATGCAATAGCATTCATCTATTTCATTCATTTTAGTTCTTAGAGAGCGACACACAATTTAATTACCCGTCCTCCTCTTTGGCTGTGGGAGCGGGAGCAAGCGCCTCGCCCCCCTCCCTCCGCTCACTCACTTCTCGTAAAGGATCGAGGGTGCCGAAACAATGATGGATAGAGTCTGAAAAGTGCATTATTTCTGATGCATTTTTGATTATTTCTACCCTTTCCCTTTTTTTCAGGTAATGCAATAAGCCTGATACGCCCTGAGTTCTGTCAGAGACATGGATATTGCAACAGCTCAGGCATCGCTTTCTATCGGCAGGAAAGTCATTGTTTCTGAAACAAGGAGTTCTCTGTTGTTTTTTTTTTTTTATAGCTCTTTTACTCTTTTTCTCCCCTTTTTATTTTTTGTCTGTGTCTGTCTGTCTGTCTTTTTTCAAAGCCTTTGTGATTTTGTCTGTCTATCTGTCTCCAGCTTGGAGACATTCTCATTTGGACCGGTGCCTTGGATGCCCCAATAGACTGCCACAATAGTTCCTCATCGAAACAATTTCAAGGACCTCTTCAAAGTGAATGAATCAATAGTGCTCATATGTGGGGTTAAAGCAGAGGTTACGCTGATATTGTTCAACTCCAGACACTCCCTTAGCCCCAAACATGCTAGCCAGAGCCGGTGACCTCTTGTTTGGTTAATATAATTCATTCTGTAAATAGAGAATATCAATCTCTCTAAATATAACCCCACTTTGCCCTAAACAAATAAATATATATTTAAAAAAACACAAAGCACGGGGCGAACCTCAGGGCTAATACTCTTATGTCTAAACTTGGTTTATCCACAATCAAACAATGCAAATGTTTCTGATGTCTGAAATGTAGGTGCTGCCAGCCAGAATTGATCCCATAGTCCTCAGAGCTATTCTCAACCAATCCAATTGTGAGTGCAGCTCTCTTTATAGGGATTACTTTAAGAATATTTTTCCTCACTACACATATTAAAGAACGATAAGCACGGGCACTTCTTTAAATTTGTGTTATTAGCTGTTATAATTCGGTCTGTGTTTACTAAAAAGATACATAAAAATTAAATACAGACTACAGACAGAAAAAAATAGAGAAATGCATGGAAAATATGCAACAAAAAAGACGGAAGGAGGAAGTCTGTGGTTTGAGTTTTGGGGATTTTTTCAGTGGGGTCTGGTCATTAGGACAAACATGCACAAGTTACTATAAGTGTTGAAATACATTTTATGTCTTCCAGAATGTTGTGGCTGCATTAAAACTTTGCAACTGATACATTTCAATAGCTGTTAGCTAAGTTGCATTGGAATATGAAAGTATTGATTGCATCAATCTGTTTATCACCAGCGTTCCACACATGAAAACCAAACAAAAATACATTTTGCCATAATCATAGTAGGAAAAGCATGGGTGTAAATAATAAATTATAAAATGGGTAGCTCAAATCGAGCAATCTGATTGTTTCATAGCCGTGATATAATACACAGATACCACTGCTATGACGTCAGATTCCTTTGCACTTTCAGTATCACACTGCTTCTGAGAAAAAACGCTGTCAAACGTGTCAGGGTTGCTTAACGACAGGATCACGGGGGGAATCACTTCTGCCGACACGGAAGGTACAAAGTAATAAAGTTAGCTGCCAAAACCCTCTACAAAATGTAAACATTTAAGGTTAACTTCTACGGAGGAGTGGATTGAGTACAGCCCATCTCCAGAAAAAAAAATCCACCTGCTAAACGCTACATAAAGACAATGAGGTCCCACAATGAGGTCCCACAATGTTGCCCAGAATATGCAAGCAAGCAGGAACGCAGCAAAAACACACTAACCACGGCCTCTGCAGCACCACGATTCAGAAACTAACTGATGCAAGTCTTGACCCCGAGAGAGATTATGGCCGTAAGTGGATTGGCAACCGAAACTTGGGGAGAAAAGTGGAGCAACATCCTCGCCACACCCAGCAACACACCTCCACCTCCAACAAAAAAGGTAAGCCTAGTACAAGCAGTTATCAAAGTCATCCTACTGACCCTGGACAGTTTTCAGTGGTTGCACGATAAATAGCAACATACAATAATGTAAATAAAGAACCAAATAATTAAATCAATATAATGCTGGCCTGTAATGAAAAGAGAAATATGCTAGCTGCTAGTATACGTTTCATAGCAACCACCGTTCTAGCAACCGCGTCGTAGTGTGCAGGCAGGAGGGCCTATTTTATTGTCAACATTATTATCTATTAATAAAAAAACTATTTAAATTGGAATGTGTCTGTAACTTTCATATTGCATTACTTGATGACTGTTTTTATAAAAGCAATAGCTCACTTCAGACCGTGATATAAATGATGGTTGAATTCCATTTAGCTGCTTCAGTTTCAGGGTCCTGGTATTGTTCATACTGGCTCACTGTCACACTGTCATGGCTTACTGGGACACTTGGAATGAGACTTGGTTAATTTTATACGTAACACCTGTGCTTTTCGAGTCAAAATGAAAGTGAAAAAGGCCTATGGCACATTGATCACAACCATAAACAGTTCTTCATAGTACTATATTGATTTTAGGGTTTTATCATGTGACCAGTATTGGGAGGCTTGCACTCTATGACTTAAGTTTTATTTTCTCAACACTAATCAAACAAATTGAGCCTTTGTTCACTTGAATTTACAGTAGAAAGTACTATCCATCAGAAAATGGGTCCTCCAGGTCCTCAGAGTGCTTGGCGACAGTTGGAAGTAGCTCAACGTCTGCTCTGATCCATATTCATATTGTAACTTGACAAATGTTACGGTCTGCTTTACTGTATATTATATATGATCCCTCCTCTGTTGCTCTACCTGGTTAAAGAGCTCTTTGTGAAGTTTTCCTTATCTGAATGGAGGGATAAGACGTGCCATTCGTTGTACAGATCACAAAGCCCTTCGAGGCAAATTTGTGTTTTTTTTTTTTTATTTATATATATTTTCTATACAGTATATATTTTACGGCTGTATTAATGGAACTGATTTGACTTTACTTATTATCAAAATAATTATCCCATATTTATATTTTCAGTAAGATAATGTATTTGCATTTACGGCAGCACACGTTACACTACGATCTTACCATTTTAAAGGTCTAAAAACGGTCTATGAAATCAACAACAACATAAAATGCACCTGTTTTTATGTCGGGTCACAAGTGTCTCCTCTCCATATACTAACAACAAAGACCCATTTTGATGTGCGACAGTACTCTGTAGTGATTATGCTATACATCACCACTAGAAAGAGGGTCAGTATCGCACCAAAAGCTCGCCAAAGAAACCACCATTTGGCACTGTAGAGCTTCTCTCATACTGCGAGTGTATGTCCTGCACCTCGCTCACCTTTTTCTTACACGCCGGTGTTGCACACCACTTTTCTTTGATTCAGCCAACAGCTCTACACATACAGAGCTGCACTGCACCACTGGGTCACCGGCACAGGTGAAGCAGTCCAGGTGAGCTTGGCAGGAGAACGCAGACGGCTGTCTGTAGGACGTGAGGACTCAGATGGGCTCTGAAGCCTCGTCTTGGCATCCCACTTCACACGGAAACACAATGTAACCCAGGTAAGGCGATAGTATACAGTACACAGCATTGGCCGGGCTCCATCGTGCATTTGATTGGCCCACGGTCCTTTTTTTTGTAATATACTGTGGGAGAAAAATTATCAGTCATTGTTTAATTAGTGCATGTGAAGCGTAATCATTCAGGGTAAGACCCGAGTCTGCGGGATGTAAATTGATTTCCTGACGAATTAATGAAAGTATATTATAGCTTTATTGTGTTGCGTGACTGTTAGTTGGCCGTCTCCTAAACCAACCTATCAACCGCTGGCCTTTTATTGAAGTGTGACGTGCGATGCCATTATCTTCGTAGCCTCTAGGGTGATCTCAATAGACAAAAGCTCAACTCTGTTGCTTCGTAATACAAAACTTGCCGAAATACCAGCTGGTAATAAGGTTAGTCCGTCGTCTGTTGCTAAAATGAGTTAAAGGGTCAGAGTGTAAGTGAATCACAGAACTTAACTTTCTTGCTGCAACTACACACATAAATACACAATCCATATCTATTCATCTGCAACCACAATCTTCTAGAAGTCTCTCACATACACACACACACACACACACACACACACACGCACACACACACTCAGACGCTTAACAGGCCCGAGGTCTCCTGACATAGCCTCTCTAGTGACATTTCGTCAGAGGGTGAGTGTGGCATCCCGGCCGTGTCGATGTGATTGGCTTTGTGCTTTGCTGTCGTAGTGACCGGGGGAAAGATTGATCGTGGGGGCGTAGGGGTGTGTGTGTGTGTCTGAGTGTGTGTGTGTGTGTGTTTGTGTGTGTGTGCGCGCATGGGAAGGGGTGGTGTGGGGGGGTCTTTTAGAGAGGGGACAGGCTGGAAAGGTCAGGCTCTGAGGTGAAGCCTCTGATATTGACTCTGCAAAGGTTCACTCTGATGAGAGTCTGATACCTGTGATCGCACAGCTCCACGGTGTAAACACACACACACACACACACACACACACACACACACACACACAATGAGACATGCAGTCAAAATAATAATGATGCTCTGTGGGAATTGATTACAGCAATACTTAAGTATAACAAATAGCTAGGAGCCTGAAACAAACAACACATTATTTTCCTCTAGTGTGTATTCGGTTGCAACAATTCAAATTGCTAAAGTCATTTCATGGTTTTAACACCAGAAACACTCCAGAAACGGTTTCTAACATCACGCTGATCTTTGTGCTGTGCATGACGACACTTATGTAAACATACACATACAAATAAGTAAAAGTACAAAAGTATTATCTACAAAATATACCTAAAATAGGGCTGTCCCGAATAAAAATTTTTTGGGCTTCGAAGCTTCGGTGAGAAATATTCGAAGGTATTCGAAGCTTTGCGGTGCGGCGCAGCAGGCTGACATGTTCTCCTGTCTGTCTGTCTGCTGTACAAACACACACACACCTCTACACACAACAAACAGCGATATAGCGAATAACTAACAATAACTGATGTTGATTATTCCTTATTTTATGGGCTATTTTGGGATTTATTCTTTATTATTACAAACTTTTATAAAAAAACAAACAAAAAAAAAAACACCCAAAGCATTCAAAATACTGATTTGGAGGTTGGTTACCATGGCAATGGTTGAAGCTTCGAAGCATTCGGGGTCAGCCCAAACCAAAAGTACCAAAAGTAAAAAGTACTCATTAGACAGAATGGACCCTTTTAGAGTATTAAATCATATTTTAGGATTACTGATGCATTGACACGTACTGTAAGCAGCATTTCAATGTCACATCTGGATAAGCTAGCAAGCTTGCTAACTGTTAGATTGCAAGTTTGTCAGGTCAGTTGCTACCGGAACAATAAATTCAGATAGTTTCTACCATCAACTAGAGGTGTTCCCCGCATGTATAATGAACCTTTAGCACAGAACCCCCCCCCCCCCCTCACTGGTGACTGAAAGCATTGCTGTCAACTAAGCTGTGATACAAAGAGCATTACTTCCTGTTTAGAAGGTAATTTAAAGACTTCAAAAGCCACAGAAACAATCGTAATGCGATTACTGTCGCAAGTCTGATGAGCAATTCATCTTATAAACAGTGTTTGTAAAGGCCTAGTTTTGTACTGAAGTGTAAGAGCTTGAACAGGCAACAAACCGAATACTACACTGAACTGAAGAATTGCATTGCGGCATTACGAACAGCGATACGTTCACTTACTGTTACTGTAATGCTTAGCTTAGGACAAAGGGGAACAAACTACACCGTCAGTGACTACGAGCATTTAAACTAAACTGAATTCAGCAAAGCGATTCATCGTTTAAACATCTATACCAACAACTCCTTTCTCATATAACCATTAATCATAAACCATTCCTCTTTTGTGGAGCAGTTTCTACTCAGTCAGAGGAAGATGTTGCAACACAGGTAAACCTATGATAGCTTCTTTCATTTTTGACCCTCTGGCTCCGTGTTCCCTCACTGTCACGGAGCATATTCGCAAGTCAAAGTTCACCAAAGTTAAACTCGACATTAAAAGTTTGCACAGATAAACTTTAACCCCACAGATTAATCCACTGATTTGCTGCAGGATTTCAGTTTTTTACGTTTTTTTGGGGGGGGCTCTTCTCACCTTTGTTAGTATAGCTGAAGAATGATAGGAAAGGAGGAGACAGAGGGGATGATACGCAACAGGGCCACTGTGGTAAGGACTCAGCCTTAGTACATGCGGGTTACCAGGGCTACCCCAAGATTTCATAGTTTTAAAAGCTGGTGTGACCGGGCCTTTAATCTGCTGAGTAACTAATAACTATAGCTGTTGGATAAACGTAATTAAGTAAGAAGTCAATTTTTCCTCCAGAAATGTAATGGAGTAGAAGAATAAAGCAGCATATAATGAGACCTCAAACTTCTACTAACAGTAAGCACAGTTCTTATTTCTCGACCTTTGTTCCTGTTTCTCATTCTCCATCTTAACATTCTTTCCTTTCTGACGCCTCTCTTTCGTCTTTGTCCACCGCTTTCTCTCCCTTCCTCACTCCTCGTCTTTCTTTCCCTCCTTCTTTCCAGCCTTCTTTCACCACTGGCTGGTGTGTTTTCTCCAGGACATTTCCTATCATTGTACTTCAGTTCGCAGCACCATGCCTCTATGTTTCCTGCCCCGTCTCAGTCTGTGCCCACGCCCATTCGTCTTACGGCCACCTGGCAGCGCGGGCTGCCTCTCAGCGTTTCCTCGTCTGATGCTGCTCCACGGGCCCAGGCCCTTCTCGCTCGCTCAGCCCCGTGCCCAGGGAACCTGCCTGGCTAATTAAAGGAAAACAAACTCTGCGCTCTCCACCCGCTCTCTGCAAAACACCGCTTATTAAGGAGTAAGAGTCAAACTTCATGATTCATTAAGAAGAGGAAGTCTGAGCAGACTGGACAGATCAGTGAGACTGGAGAGATGGAGCGAAGGAGGAAATGGGGGAGGGTTGGGAGAGAGTGTGTGTGTGTGTGTAACGCTATATAACGGTGTGGGGTGGCAGAAACTGGGATCCACCTGATGTACTTTTGATAATAATTTCCTCCACTAAACCGGTACATGTGGTCTTTTTTTGGACATTTTAATAGCAGACACATACCTACAGTGTACACTTTTTCTTTCCTTTCTACTCTCTCTCAGGTCTGTTATGACTTCTGTCCTCTTTGCCTCCAATGTGAGTCTTGCAATTTCCTCTAGCAAATGTGTTGAATGAAATATTGAAGTGAGTGCTGAGAAGCTTTCCACACCTGCATTGGTGTTATAGTATGAAACAGATACAGTATGGCAAAGTAAAGGAAGCACATGCTCGTATTGTGGAGCAAAGGTCTTTCAAAATGCATTTAATTGGGTTTTTTGCCTAAATTTTATGAAAAACGTCAAGCATTCACCCTTTTTTTTTGTGAAATGTTGCTTGTATTTACATGCTTTGAACATATTAAACATTAAAATATGTTCGAATTCTGTCTTTGTTAACATTTTTAATTATTTTTATATTAGTGGTCCATCATAATCTTCAGGCACACGGGCATGAGTAGTCCAGCATCTTATGATGATGTGAGTCTTTGAACTATCGAAGAAAAGATCCTTCATGCAAACAAGACGAAACAAGACAAGACTGAAATGTCCATAATGTCCTTACCACTTTGTTGGAGTACTTAACACACAACGTCAACATAAAATCTCAAGAGATTTAATAACAATCAAATAACAATCTCAGTAGTAATCAATGTGGTGTTTCTTGCTGTTTCATCAATCAGCCTAAATGATAATTAGCTAGTCCTGCCCAGATGAGTGCATTGCCAACTGTGAAGATATTTACTCAGAAAGTAGACGCTGTAATAAAAAAAAAAAAGCTACCACAACTGTTTGCAGTGTAGAGCAGTGTTTCCCAAACTTTTTTTTCTGGGGACCAACTTTTAAAAATGACAAACCATCATGATTCCCGATTCACAATAGGCCTCATCTATAAATTGTGAGAAGAGAAAATCTATGCGTAAATGAACGTTCCTGACCATTTTTACTGCCATTTTCGCATCACCTTATAATATCTTGGATAGGTAAACCAGCCATTTTGAAAAGATATATGTTTGATAAATCACAACTCCTTTTATGTATGTCATTAAAACATATACACATGTTAAATATTTTATAAATAAGACCAAATAATTTGGTCAGACTCATTTTTTTTCCCTCTCATCAGTAAAGCAAACAGAATGTACGCTAGCCTTTCATATTAGATTCAATGTTATAAGTAGGCTACAATTATCAGAACAATACAAACATTCAGGCTCCCTCATGTGGCTCAAAGGTGTACTGCAGATAGAAATCTTTAATAAAAGACAATGGAAGAAATTCTGCAAATTTATTTGGCGACCCTAATAAAATCTCCTGCGACCCACCTGTGGGTTCCAACCCAGTCTTTGGGAATGACTGGTTTAGATGACCTCCAGAAGACCTACAGAGGTCATTATGTTAACTATCTGGCAGTATGAGGATGAAAAAGTCATCAATCCATCATCTAGTGACGATGCTACCTGATCTATCATTATAGTTAGGTGTTTCCAACATTTGGTTAGGAATAATTTAGGGCTGTCAAAGTTGATGTAATAATAACGCGTTAATGCAATTTTTTTTTTAAAGACTATTTTTTGGGCTTTAATGCCTTTAACGATAGTGACATTGATAATTATGAAAAGGGGAGAGAGAGGGATGACATGATGCAAAGGGCCGCAGGTCGGATTTGAACCCCGGGCCACTGCTGTAAGGACTCAGCCTTGATATATGGGGCGCCCGCTCTACCAGGTAGGCTACCACGGCGCCCGAGCCACTAATTTCTTTAACGCAGTACCGCAAACGATCTTCCGGAGGTCGTACCGGGCTCAGTTTTATGACCAGGTCATAGCTCGTTGGGAAGCAGGTTCAATAAAACTCCAAACTTGCGCTAAATGTTGGCGAGGAAAAACTGGCATGGCCATTTTCAAAGGGGTCTATTGACCTCTGACCTCAAGATATGTGAATGAAAATGGGTTCTATGGGTACCCACGAGTCTGCCCTTTACAGACATGCCCACTTTATGATAATCACATGCAGTTTTGGGGCAAGTCATAGTCAAGTCAGCACACTGACACACTGACAGCTGTTGTTGCCTGTTGGGTTTGAGTTTCCCATGTTATGATTTGAGCAAATTTTTTATGCTAAATGCAGTACCTGTGTGGGTTTCTGGACCATATTTGTCATTGTTTTGTGTTTCAATAATAAATATACACATACATTTACATAAAGCAAGCATATTTGCCCACTCCACACACTAATAAGAGTATTATATACTTGACAAATCTCCCTTTAAGGTAAATTAATTAATGATTTGCGATTAATTGCGATTAACTATGGACAACCAGGTTATTTTGATTAAATATTTAAATCGATTGACAGCCCTAGAATAAATATATTATAAAACTATAATACTACCAAGAATTGCAGTATTTTCATATTTGTCCTGAACCGCTCCTTCTATATTTCAGTGTACCACTTCACTGTCACTGTCACTAGACTCTGCAAGAGTTTGTTATAATTAATATTAGCTGCTAAAGGTGTTACTAACTTACTGTGTGGTATTGCTATTTAAAATGAATTACATCATACAGTATATATATATATTTATATATATATATATATATATATATATATATATATATATATATATATATATATATATATATATATATATATATATATATATATATATATATATATATATATATATATATATATATATATATATATATATATATATATATATATCAGGACCTGCCATTAGCAACAAACAGAAAAACATGTCTGACATGTCTGTCCGTCTGTCTCCATCTCCCCCGTTTCAGTGCCCGGGACAGTGCCGCTGCCGCACTACTGTACACACACCCATCTCTACACAACAATCAGTGATATCCATCTGAGAATAACTAATAATTAGTAATGTTGAATATGAATAAAGAAAAATGTTTTGGGATTATTCCTTATTTCATGGGCTACTTTGGGATTTATACTTTATTATTACATACTTATATATTAAACAAAACAAAGCATTCAAACACTGATTTGGAGGTTCATTACCATGGCGATGGTCGAAGCTTCGAAGCATTTGGTCTTAACTCAGAGTCTCCTTTTGTTTTTGGGAGGTGCGGGGGATCATACAATCTCAAATATTATGATGAGGTTACAGTATTGTATATCTATGTGTGTGCACATGTGTATGTAACTGATGTATATGTGTGCTGGCAATGCATGTTTACATATGTCACCAACATTTTGGAGTAACAAAGTAATGCACTCACGTGTAGATGTGCCAGCTAGCGTGAGTCTTTCAGTGTGTACTGTACGTTACAGTGCATGAATGTGTGTGTGTGTGTGACCCATTCCTCCTTTCTCTCCTCTCCTCCAGCTTTCCTCAGTGTGATGTTTTCCTTTGGCTCTAATGAGTTCTAAGTGGCCAATACTTTCTTCTGCAGGAAACTCGTGTCAAACTAATTAACTTTTAATGAGAGGAAACCCACTGATTAGAGTGTTTTTCTTGGCAAACGAGCCTATTAATTCTGTTGGTTTGAGCAGCAGGGCCGAGGAGTCGGGTAAGAAGAAGGCCTCTCTTCAGCAGTCTGCACCACTCCCTCTCTTTCTCTCTCTCTCTCTCTCTCTCCCCCACACACACACACACACACACACACAGATCCT
Source organism: Sebastolobus alascanus (assembly GCA_916701645.2). NCBI lineage: Eukaryota > Metazoa > Chordata > Actinopteri > Perciformes > Sebastidae > Sebastolobus > Sebastolobus alascanus. Next base: position 2,946,120 of record CAKAOJ020000067.1, on the reverse strand, counting down.
GCCTGAACCCCTGCTCAGTCTGTTTGGCCAGCTGCTGAAGCTTTGAGTCCACACACTCTTTTACATCCTCTATCTTCCTCTCTCTCTTTCTCCCACACACACACACACAATTGGCAGAATCTCCCCTCTCATCGCTGCCCAATACTGCTCTCTAGTGACTGAAAAGATTCTTGATGCTGTCCTGTGTGTACTTGAGTTTGTCTAACAGCACTTTTAGGGTGTATCGCTCATCAGTGAACTCCTCTGCCTGTCTGAAGAAACCAGAGAGAAATGAGAGGGAACAATGAATTTTATACCAACTTATCAAACTAAGAAAACAATTCAGGAAAAGTTTTTTTTTTTTTTCAAAGTTATGATTCCCTAGACTTCCTTTATCCTTCCACCTTACATGTAGTTTGTTGTGTGGATAAGAAACAATTTGTCGATGAATCGATTGGTTGACCGACAAAATTAATCAGCAACCATTTTGATAATCAAGTATCAATTCAATACTTTTTCAAGCAAAAATGCCACAGCTTCTGAATTGTGAGGATTTGCTTTTTTTCCCCTAGAGCAACGATTAATTGATTAATGGATCAGTTGTCAACTATTAAATTAATCAGCAACTATTTTGATAATCAAAATATTGATTTTTGTAATTTAAATGTGAATATTTTCAAGTTTTTTTTTTACTCCTATATGACAGTAAACTGAATATTTCTGAGTTGAGTACAAAACAAGACATTTGAGGAAACACTGATCAACATGTTTCCACAATTTTCTGACATTTTATAGACCAAACAGCTAATCGATTAATCAAGAAAATAATCAAGAGATTAATTGACAATGAAAATAGTTGCGAGTTGCAGCCCTATTCTTTATATGATAGTGATAGATATATATATATATATATATATATATATATATATATATATGATATATGATAGATATGGAGATGACTTCACTGTTCTGTCATTTTCGAAACAAAACGATAAATCGATGAATCCAGAATATAATCGTCACATTAATCAATATTACATATCATCATTAGTTGCAGCCCTTAAACTGTGTGAGGCACATTTTAGCCCTTTTTTCTGATTTATTTTTGTATTATCAGACAAGCACCAAAGATAAATTCAGATGGTCATTATTGTTCCAGATGTGTACTGTATAAAGTTTATCTTAAGGAATTAATTTATTATTTTTAAATGCATTTCACTAACGGATATTCAAGGAAACCCATGTGAAACTGTGATCAGATAAAGGCTACAGTAGACTGATAACGTGGCAGTCAGGCAGCGATTTGAATAATAAAAAAATGTGACACAGATGTCAGTTACTCCCTTTGTGGGGCAGCATGTGTCTGAATTAGGCTTCCATTATAAATCTGTGTAATGTTAAACTGGCAGTCACATGAGGGTCATACATTAGGGGGTAATATTTCAATGACAGACACATTTTCATGCTATTTTTTGAGCGTGTGTGTGCATGTGTGCTTCACTAGGATCAGCAGTGGGCCTATTTGACTTGTATTTTCATATCAGAGTGGGTTTAACTGCCAATAGACCACATTAGAAAGTACTAACATCTTATTACGGCGGCATTTAGATCCAGTGGGAGCGGAGCGCCGCTCTCTGCCATTCCCTGGAATCCCGTGTGGGAGCGTTTGATGTGCCGTTCGGAGTGGGCCTCTCAGAACCTGGAAAATGTGTCCGTTTCATCTCTCAATTACTGTCAGGGTTTGAAGTACTGATGTTCTACCGTTATCTGTCACAATATGGCTCAAGTTTGTTGAAGTATCTGGAAAAAAAAAAAAAAGGCACGCCAACGAGTCCAAAAGAGAAAGAAAGAGAGACAAGCAGGCCCGGCAGCTGGTGCTGTTTCAAAGCCTGCCCAAGCCCTTAAAGATGAAATCCATTTTGTTTCAAGTTCCGCAACCAGCTTGCCTGATGAGGGCTCTAGGGGTGAAGAGGGAGAGAGAGATGGAGAGAAAGAACAGGGAGCGATAGAGAGAGAAATCTGTTTGATTTGTCAGAAGTTCTTTAATTTAATCTACAGCTGTCAGGATGCTGACGATCCAGACCTCATCACTGCCTTTTATCTGCCTGATTTCACCCCAGGCACCAGACACTCTTCTCTAACACACACACACACACATGCACACACACGCACACATAGAGTAAGTGAATGAAAGAGGGGATAAGAGAGGATGAACACTATTCATTTATTAAAGAACACAAAGAAAAGCTAGAAAGTAAGAGTACAAAACAAATAGAGAAGGGCACGTCATCTAGTATCTGGGAGTCTGTGTTGGAATCCGGTTGACTTTGTAAAACTCCAGTCGGTGTGTAGACAGAAAAAGAAGAAACACAAAGATAAAAAAAAAAAAGGCATGAGAGCATGATGAAGTTTTGCCCTGTGGCAGAAATTGTGGTGAGCATAGCGAGATGTACATATTTACCAACGCAAGTACAGTAAGCACTCCAACGTATCCTCGCACAACGGTATGTATGATATCTTACAAAAAAATGATTCCTTTTTTTTCGCGCGTTTTCCTACGAATGTCCAGCCACACCTGTCAATTTCCGCTTGTTACATGCATACAGTCTTTTCAATATCCGTCTTCACAGGAAAAAACTTTGTGGTTTGGGTTAAAATAACTCCGGAAGTGGCGTAACTTAAGTACGGAAGTTATGTGACAAATAAATCAAAGTTGAATTCTGGTTCCACACGGGGTACAAACAGCGGTCTCCTGGGCAAAAGTCCGGTGTTTTTTGACCCACCCATCCACCCCAACCTCCTCCCAACACAGCGTTTGTCGCTCTTTATATTTCCTGATTCATGATTACGTGGATTACATATGAATTGATTTCGTGGGCTATATATGAATTACAATGCACTACTTTTCCTAGGTACAGCTACCTGGTTAGTGTATGAGAACAGCCTGACCACACAGATATACATAGAATCAATGTACGTGGCAAAATACATGGCATCCATTAGGTGTCAATTGTCAGGATTCACCTTGTCTGATCTTATATTTATAATTACAGTACAGGTGAAACGATTAGTCAATTCATCACTTAGTTGATTGATTAAATAATCAATTAATCATTATTTTTTAAGCAAAAATGCCAAACATTCCTGCTTCTCAAACGTGAGGATTTGCTACTTTTCTTCGTCTTTTGGGATAGTAAATTGTTTTGGACAAAACAGACAACTTAGACAATACCTTCGGCTTTAGGAAATTGCAATGGGTATTTTTCACTATTTTCTCATTAATGATAATCAGTAAGTTGAGGAAATAAATGGCAGATAAACTGTTAATAAAATTAAGGCAATACTTGAGTTTAGGTACCTTTACTAAAACAGTATTTGTTTAAATGCCTTGCTTTGAGGATTTTTTTCTACAAAATGGAGCATAATTTCTCAAACGTTAAATACAAAGAAAATACGGTCTAATTTCAGCAAAATTAGGATTTAAATCAGGAACTATCTGATCAAAGAATAAGCTAAGAAGAGTGAGAATCTGACCAGGCATTCTGTGAGAACTTTTGGTTGTCAATATACTCGGTGCTATGGACATGTTTCGGGTATTACCAAAAAAGTATTGAACAGCATTTTAAATAAATATTTACAAATAATAATAAATAAAATAAATATTTGCAGTTGCCCTTAACTTGCTAGAGGTGCATGTACTTCTTCACACATGTGTATGTGTAAATATACTGAGTAAATGTGCAGATTGCTTCTGTTAGCCTTTAACAACTGAGGTTTGTAAGGAATTCTGCACTGCACATTTATTACTGTGTGGCATTACATCAAGCGCTCTATGAGCTGATTCATCTCTGACACACAACACATCACCCATATCAACTTACTGATTACTGCATTTACATTTGATGGCTACTTTGCAAAAAATCTTGAAAAAAGCAGTGATATTTAATCAGTTTGACTCTTTCAAACGTCAAGGTTAATGTTGCCTCCAGGATGAAGACACGAATGCTGGAGCTATAAAGTATCAGTGTTTTGTCAGATAAAGGAACAATTCACGGTGCATAAGTGAGCAGCACAATGAAAGAAGTTCATTCGGATTGATAACGAAACATTAAGTTTGTTGCTAAAGCTTTGCCTCTTGAAGGCATCACAGATTACAGTTTTTGTCCTCTGTTTTTACCTTCGGAAGGGGTTGCTCAAGACTTAACCGCCTGACGTGTTTAGAATAAAAAATGATAACTTCAGCTATACGGGGGGATTTTCTCCCCTTGACATTCACTTGTCATCCACAGTTGGAGGCCCATATGTTCAAAACCCTGAAATGTCCATATGTTATTTGTTTTCATTTACATCCAATTTTGCTTCTCCACCTACTTTTTTAATATCACTGCACTTCTCCCTCCATCTAAGTCTCTCTCTGTGGTTGTATATCCACCATCAGCTTGTCCTCCACTGGCAAAAGCTCTCATTTCCCATACTCTCTCAATCTTACACAGGTCCAGTCACTAACTCTCCTACACATCATATCCACATCTCTTAAAGTATCTCCCACACATTCGGCAGCAACACATGCAAGCATCAGACCTACTCACACCATTCTTCTCTTTCCCACCGGGGGACCCTGTTGCAGATGGACACACACTCCCTTTGTGTTAGCTCGTGAAAGAGGAAATTAGAATTAGACACTCGGGCAAAGCCTGGCCTGCAGAAATGTGATCCCGCTGCTCTCCCGAAAGGTTTCAAATGCTCTTTTTTCCTTCCTCTGTCCTCAAGATAGTCTTGACTTGAGGAACCTGTGGACGCTGGAGAGTGCTATCTTGTTATTGAATCTGAAGACCTGACAAGAAAAATAGGCTGCCTAAAGCTGCACTATGTCCAACCCCTGCCAGAAGAGATCCAGCATTTCACCAACCCTCTTCACTCCCTTTTTTTTCTGTCTTGGCTGCTCTATTTTCTCTTTTCCATATCCTGCATTTCACTTTCACCTCTCGGTTAACCTTTACTGTCAGCCATACAGGACTGGGATTGGGGTAGAACTCGCAATGCATTCATAACTGTCTGGCTGACGCATTATGAGATTAATTTATCATTTATGAGTACACCAGCCCTTATTTCTTGACTACTTTACTTGTCTTCTTCAGTTCTGCTCTTTTGCCTCTATTACCCCTCTTATAAATCCCCCCCTCCCCATCTGGCTGCCTCTGTCTGCACTCCGAGGTGAGCCTAGATGTCTGTCAGACCGCACAAGACTTTGTCATGCGTCCAAATAGTATTTCTACATTCTGTGGCCACTTTATTAGTTGCAAAGATTTAGGTTGCGTCTGAAATTCCATACTAACATGCTATTTAGTATGCTAAAACAGTATATGAGATTTGTTAATATGTCCAAAACCTTAGTATGAAACCAATAGTGCGTAAATTGCATACTATTTCCAGTGAAATATTACAGTATGCAACACTGGACACTACAGCGGCATAAATATCCCACAATGCAATGCGGTACAGACGACAACGTTCATAACGGATGTTGACGGACGGCTCTGTAACATCAATAACGCTTCAATTCAACTGTAAGTATAACATTTCACTTTGCTAGGCGTAATATATATTTTAAATTACTTCAGAATTTGATTCTCACAAACCGTCGTTTTTGTCACATGATGTTAGCACGGGTTACCATGGTTACATGTCTCCAACCGGAGGCTCTCAGGAAGTGACGACGTAAATTACTGCTCAGTGCGTCCGAAAAGATACATACTACTGTTTATTCACACACAAAAGTATGTTGAACAATAGTACACCTATTGGGTATGTAGTGCATAGTATGTGATTTCCGACGAAGCCTTAGTATGTCCCAATACATAGTATGTCAAATGCAGTATGCCAAAAAAAACAGGATGTCCTACTACATCCGGTCGCATTTTGCAGTATGCAAGCCAGCATGCTTTTCTGGCTATTCTGACCCACAATCCTCTGCACAGCATGATATGTGAGCATGAGGGTCAAAGTTCAAGGTTCAATGTTATGATGAAGTAGTATGTCCCACTTGTATGCATACGGCATGCAACAGTGCCTACAGCTGCAGTATGTTCTAAAAGTAAAAAGAAAAATCTTGTTTTTACCAGAGATGTGCTCAGAACTTTCTTGAAAATAAGTCATTCAGCATGAAAAAAGCAAATGTAATTAAAGAAATCGAGACTAAAACGACCGATTAGCAGACTAATCGACTAAGAGGGGGCAGCCCTAGATTCAACACAGGGTGAGAAAAATTTCCCAGGAACTTGGTCCATGTTTACAAGGTAGGTCCATACAATTCTTGCAGAATTCTTGTGGTCCATTTATCATAGATCAAGACTTGGAGACTATTTAGTTTACAGTCGCTATCATGTTACTGGAGCTATGATTACATGAGCACGCCGTGGAGGGTAGACTGATATGCAGGGTTCTGATGGTGATATTCAAACATGGCTCAAATGGTACCCTATCAAAGCCCACAAAGAACAACAGTGGCCAGTTCTGTAAGTAGCATTCATTAATCTGTCTAGGAATCAATCGATTTTGGACTGTCAAGTCATGAATACGGGTCCTCCTGTTGGTGATGGATTTACAGTTATGGATTCACAACCTCTTTGATAAACATGGTGTTTAAAATAGTTTTAACCGAATGATAATGATATAACTTGGTGCGTTATTTGTTTCAGATATTTGGACCATAGAAATACTTTTATGATATGGCCAGGCATGTTAGGCCGTTTTATTTCTTCTGTCCTTGTGTTGAAGTAGCAGCCGTCTCTGCAAACTCAAACGGCCCTGGCCAAGATAGACATAAAATAAAAATATTTTCAGGCAAACAGCATAAGACAGATAACGCAAAATATGCCACAAAATCCAAAGTAAAGGTTAAAGTTCTAGTTCCTGGAGCTGAGGTGTCCAGCACCATTGATCAAGCCATGTTAAAGGTCACTTAAGTAACTTTTAACCTTTAGTCAAACAGTAATTGAACCACGCAACGCTGTCTGTGTTTTGAATGACACGCACTAAACTCAGATTACAGAAGTGGAAATTCTTACTAAAGTGGCCAGTGAGTGTGTGTGCATGTATTTAACTGATCTGGATACAGAATATTTTTTATCTCTCCAAGATGGATTCATTAATATGATAAGAGAAAGTAATGTGTTCCGAAAAGCCTTCATTGTGAACTCACTGGAAGATTTAATATTTATTTTTTTATGTTATACATCACATATCATTCATGGTTCATCGATGGTTTGTTCTGCTCAGAGGCACGGGCTCATATAAGGTAATACCTGATGTGTTACTGCCACCCAGAGGTCAGATTTGGTATAACAATGTTTCACTCAGTTGCCAGTTTATTAGTTGAACCTATGCTGAAAAATTAATTCAGTCTAATACAACAGAATTGCCATAAATCTCACCAGTCGCTAAATTGGAGAAAGTTATTCAATGTCCTGTAGGGCACTTTCCCTGCTGACTGTGTCATCATATAATAAGGTAACTTTAACCTCCATAACATCATGAAGCAGGCAGCCAAGCAGATACATTTAGCATTTCACCAGCTAGCAAAGAGACACAGTTGGTGTGTTTGACTCACCTATTTCTCGCTGAAGTCCAGTCTACCTTCTTGGGAGTGTCCGTGGCATATTAGCTATGTCCAACTGCACTTGTTGCAGTGATGGTTGTTGGTTTGTTTGTTGACAGCACTTGTCTCCTCTTCCAATCATTGCTAGGCATCTAACTGTCACTGACTAGCTAGCTTAACAAACAAACACGTTAGCTGATATTGTTAGCAACACTGGAAAACTAACGTTAGCTAGCTTAACTCTCCTGGTTGTTTCACTTATGTTAGCTTAAATTATGTTCTTTTATTTGTGAGGTCAGAGTATTTCTGGCTTCACAGTTCATTAAAAGTAGTTTGGTCCTCAGAAAAGTGTCCATTCACAGTTTCTTCGTGCCTTGAAAGTGACCGCGTTTAAAATCAACTTCACCTGACTTCCAGTAGACTTAAAGTGGATTTATATCTCCACTGTAACAGGGTGCAATACCATCTCTGACCACACGGCCAGCCGTTACATCCCAGAGGGGCGCTGTTTCACTCATCTGCGGAAATTATTGAAACGAGGAAGAGGTGGCAAACAAAATGATTATATATTTTTTATTTAGTTAAAATGTTAAGTATAGATTGTTTTGGGATATTTGGATACCGACTAATGACGTTGTCTCTGTAGAGACATGGTGATGCTGAGTTTTCTCATTTCTGTGATATTTAAAATTCAAAACCACAAAGTCCTATTCATCTCCATCATATTGCAGTAGAAGTCTCTACAGTGAATACCTCTAAACTCCAGCAAATAAAGCCCAAACTATCTCTATCAAATGAATTACATTTATTATTTTATTTTATTTTATTTTATTTTATTTTATTTTATTTTATTTTATTTTGTTTTGTTTTGTGATTTGTGTGTGAACGGACCACGCAACCCCAGCAAATAAAGCCAAAACTATCTTCATCAAATGAATTACATTCATTATTATTATTATTATTATTATCATTATTACTACTACTACTACTGCTATTATTATTATATTTTATTATTTGTTTGTGATTTGTGTATGAACGGCCCACACAACCTCAGACTACTCACCTAGCCTACTGCAGTACTGCTTATATACACAAGAGGGAGGCAGAGTACTGTTGTTTTTAACTGTCTGTGTGGAGATAAGTAGCTAGTGTGTTAGGGTTTAATAGGAAGGTAATTTGATTATTAATCCTCCTTTTAGTTGATTTCAATGAAAGACTATAAAGCATCATCTGTTTGAGCAGCATCTTCATAGTGAAGTTGTAGATAGATAGATAGATAGATAGATAGATAGATAGATAGATAGATAGATAGATAGATAGATAGATAGATTGATTCCACTCTTCCTGCCATATGTCGTCGACTTCTCCGTATTGCAGCAGCTCACCTCTCTTTAAAAGTAACTCTGATATGATGCTGTCTAACATGTCTTAACCACTTCCTACCGCAGCGTGTCGCTGTTGGCATGTGTGTGTCTCCCGCATATCGTCTACTGTAAAATGCTGCTCCATCCTTCCTTGGTCGTGACTGGACTGCTGATAAGTACTTGACATTTCAGAGCTTCCCCTTGAGATGCAGGATGTATACAGTATAGGCTCAAATACCACTGGTCAAATCAATGTTAGCAGTTTAGACTGGTGGGTCTCTGCTGAATGCTGAATGGGTAGGCTGCAGATATACTGGGTTCACTTTTAGTAGGCTATATTTAAAAATATATATATATATATATATATATACCTAAAATATATAAATGTTAATGGCCTATGTAATGAAATGTAAATGGGCTTAATTGAAATTAAAATTCAGTTGAAGCAGTAAAAAAATGTTTATTTTCACATGTGAAGTTGGCCAAAGGCGACATAGACCACAGTTGATGCTTTTAGCCTTCAAAATAAAAGCAACACTCTCAGTCAAGCATCCATCTCGCGGTTCGGATTCGCCAAAGATGTTTTATTTTGAAAGTCATAACCGGAAGTGCTGCTTTTGATCCACTGTAGTTTGACATCAATCTCAGCGCGCAGGCATCCTCTGCGTGTGTGGACTGACTGTCGGTGTGTGTGAAGCGTGTGTGTGTGTGAGTGTGTGAGTGTGTAAACACAGCTCGGCTCGGGTCGGCTCACGTTAGGAGGAGCGAGGGCCAGGTCGGTGTGACTGCAGCAGATACTAACCCGCTCAGATGAGGAGATGGCAGCCGAATCGAGCCGGAGATTCACCAAGAACCTGCTGAAACCGGGAACCGCGGCGGAGATACGGCAGACGGCGTGCAACGCAGTCAGACACTCCGCAGTGACGGTGAGTGTGAGACCCGTATGAATGGTTAAAAACATGGTGGTAGTGGAAAAACGCATCACCACCTGTGGGCCTGAAGCTTTTTCGTGCTCTGTGCTTTAAACGCACCCAAATCTTAACATCTGGAATTAGCCCGCATCTGTAACCGCACCGCTGCACCGTATAAGCAGATCTGACATTGGCATTCATGTTGCATCTTTCTTTTGCAGTGAAGCAGCACCGCTGTTCCGCCTCTGTCTATTGATCTTGCAGAGGGGGAACAATTCAATAAATGGATAATGCTCAGTAGGTGCAGGAATCGCCACATTTCTTTCCACTATAGAAAGAACCCGCTTATTATTATTGGCTTGGTAAATGTGGCTATAAAGTGGTAGAGCCTATCATATCCCCTCCCCTGTGGGTTGGAGTTTATTTCAGTGTGGCTGGCTGGAGTGAATGAAATGCAGTAAATAGCGGGCTTGGTAGTAGGATAGTGGGATGCGGCATGACACAGCCAGCGGTTTTGCATCTGCTCAGCGGTGCACAGAAACATGGAGGGAGGAAAAGGAAAAGGGGAGGGAGATGAATTCGACCACCGGGCTTGATTTACGACCAATTCTGCTATTTTAATGTCGCGATTTGTGAAATGTAGGCTCCAGTGGGTGTGTCACGCCTTATAACGAGAGCCTCTGATTGACACATAAAATGGGAGGAGGGGGGGGGGAAACCAGCCACACAAATGCACAAACACACACAAGGAGAAGGATTTGTGCTTTGCTGATGTCCTTTTGATTCATCTGGCAGAGGGCAAATCCTCCACCTTACGTTTTGCATGTGTGTGTGTGTGTGTGTGTGTGTGTGTGCGTGTGTGTGTGTCCATGCTGTAGAGATTAGCATAGAGAAAGGTCACTCCACTCGAGTAGCTTTGCTGCTACTCTACATCCTCTTCACTCTGGTGTTAGTGTGTCAGTGGGACACATGCGTAACAGAGCACACAGTGAGAATTGATTAGAATAAAGAGAGAAAATCTAATAGTACTGGGGGGTGCATGGCATGATGACATGATTAAAATGGAAAAGAATTGAATGAATGAAAAATAGAAATTTTCCACCAGCAGCCAGATTTTACCTCTGACACAGCTGAATAGAACAGAATAGCATTAGCCTTATAAGTACAGGTTTACTGACGGTATGCATCTGTCATGTCGCCAAATGGAGTACAACAGAACATGGTTTATTGATTCCCTTACTGGATGTAGAACATTGACTGGTAAGTCACCTTGTGTTGGTGTCATTTAGGACACTGATGCACACGTTGCACTACAGGAATAACACACTGAGCATCACTGCCTTGCCTAAAAGCACTGCAGCTGAAACCACACATTGGGTCTGTGGTTTTCAAGCAAAAAAGTGACTAGTTCAAAGAAAGGAAGTGACAGATATACAGAGATAGATGAGAACATGTATAGTGTCATCCGGAAACAAGAGGGTTGCCTCACCATGTGCCTCACAGTATTAGTATTAGTAGTATTAGTATTAAGCAGTTATGCCAATTAAGACATTAAAGCTCCAGTAAGCAGAATGTTTTTGGCATCATTGGGCAAAAATTCCTTAATAACCTTTCAGCATATTGTAATTCAAGTGTTCTGAGAGAAAACTAGACTTCTGCACCTCCTCTGTTTTCAGGCTTAAAAAATCTAGCCCGTGACGGGAGACTTTGACCAATCACAGGTCATTTCAGAGAGAGAGCGTTCCTATTGGCTGTGCTCCGGCTGTTGGGCGGGGCTTTGTATTTCCTCAACTGATCTCAACATGGCTGCCGAGTCACAAACTTTTTCATTTTCCAGCTAAACAGTACACTACAAGATGTTTCTGAAAACATTTGAGGTGAGAAATAGGCATAACAGTAACAGAATATTGATTCATATTTGATCAGCGCTGCCTAGTTTGACCTTTTGATCGGAGTTCGTGAGTGATTGACAGCTGCTCAGAGACGGCAGGCTCCAGCTCGGCTCTGATTGGTTGTTTTCCTCCGGTCTGTGAAATCTTGCAGATGCCATCAGGAGCACCGGAGGACACCAGAGGACACAGAGGAACATGATTTTTTTCAGATTACCTGTCTCATGCACTACTGTCAGGATATAGTGACCGTTTTATAAACATAACTTTTTTAATCATATTTTCTACAATTCTACCCACTGCAGCTTTAACTAGTAAAAGTCTGTCAGCATGTTCTTCATTAAAGCAGCCATTAATGTGTGGTGTACAGTAATTGAGGGGTATAGGCCTATTTCATGGAAGGCATTTTGACATGTCACAGTAGGAAAAGCACAGATTTAAATAATACATTTAATGATGGCTCAGTTTCATTTATCTGCTTCACTTTCAGGGTGCTGGTATTGTGCATGTTATTAGTCACACCTGTGCTTTTCCTGCTATGACAAGTCAAAATATTTGCTGTGAAAAATGGTATCTAGATGTGAGGACATGATGTTAGTCATCAGAAAGAGCAAAAATGCAACTCCACAAAGTCTGATGTTCCAGATGTGTTGCTACAGATACCAGTTCTATTGCACAAGACGTGCTCAAGGTTTTTGCTTCAAAAGTGCCTTAATGATCATTAATGCTTTTGGCTCAGTATGTTTAGAGTTTATTCAAGATTATAAAATATTTGGTGGATGTTGAATTAGGGGCGGACGAGATGGAGGAAACCTTCTATCCCAGTATTAGTGTTGTCTTGATACTGGACTTTCTAACTTCGATACAATACCTTGAAAAATATCGATATTTGATACCATTTTCAATACCACGGGGAAAATTGACACAACATTGAGGCCATCAAATTTTGGATTTTTATCAAAAGATAAATAGCAGTGTGTGTGTGTGTGTGTGTGTGTGTGTGTGTGTGTGTGTGTGTGTGTGTGTGTGTGTGTGTGTGTGTCAACTCGCTGTCAGAAAGAAGAGAGAGCAGAAAGTGCAACTGATACCATCACAATATAGATATATAAATCATGACGCAATGCATTTTCTGGATAATCAGTCAAGAAATTGTTAGTGGATAGAATAATAGCTAGTTCAGTGAAATAAATAGCTAACAATTCAAGGTAATTTATCACATTGGTGCAAAAATCATATAAAAGTTCAGTCTTGCCATAAATAATTCCCGCTAATTGATATGCAGCATTGCCCGCAATAGCCTCAAAAGTATAAATATCACAGTGTAAACAGAATGAAAGAATTTCCAGTTTATATACTCCCACGCGTATATATGGTGAAATCGCCCACACTATGCAGAATTTACCAGAACACCTAACCAATTCATAAACAAGTTGTTTTTGTAAAGGCAGAATGGAAATAGAAACTATGACTTATACTTTGATCTACATCAGTATGTGCAAAGACATTTTGTCTTTGTCATCCTCCAGTGCGAAAGACTGACTGGTTAGTTTCAATTCCTTTTCTTCAAAAAGTCATGTCATTATAAAGCCATAAATTATGACTGGAAGTCATTCTATGTACAGATATAGGATGCAGGAATGTGGAGAGAAAGAGGAGGTGAAGCTGGATGTGTGTGTAAATGTGTCGGGATAACGCTTGCTCGTGTGCACGGGTTTAGGTTAAGTGGGTGTGTAAATGTCCATAGGCGTCGTGTGTGGACGTTTTTTTGTGAGTGTGTTAATGCACGGCCTTTGTTGGTGAAAGAAACCAGGTCAGCAGAATCAGACCCTATGGCATTACATACAATGAAGCGTGAGCCTCTTTCTCTCTCTGACCCCCTCTCTCTTTTCATAGCAGCCAGTTTTTTCCTCATTCACTTAATGTCACCCCCCCCACCCCCCACCCCACCCCCCCAAACCCATGACTTTACTCCCCATCTCTCCATACCTTCACTGTTTCAGATTCTTCTAGTTGCTTCTGACACAGTTTTCCTCCGTTTCTTACCGTTTCCACTGCTCTGCATGGGTCCTCGGGCGGGTTAGATCTGTTTCTGAATTTGTGAGTTTATAGTATACATGATACCTGGTAAACCCCCCCGGTGCATGCTGCATTTTCCTCCGATGAAGTGCTCTGTGAAAGCAATCACTGATTTCTGACTACTTCACTGTTCCTCATAGTGGTCAGCCCACCCATCCCCAAATATGCTGGGAGCGTGGAAGGGTAGATAGATACAAGAATGAAGGATGTAACGGTGGTTGAGTTTGTTGCTTCAGTGACCATGAGATCGTTTCCATTACATCTTTTTTCTGGCCTCTGTCTGGCTCTGAGCTGCTGGACAACAAATTAAAATGACATTAAATACGACTGACTTATCCAACATATGTTAAATATATAAGATAATGAAGCAGGATTTGTATCAAACGCGCCTACAGCAAAATTAACGCTGTATTTCAGACCCATTACTGCTGATTATTGGCACCAGAGAGCGAGAGGGTTTGTTTTGACTCTCAGCGAAAGTGAGCAGCAGTGTATAGACACAAGTGCCCTTCTTCTTGTTGTGACTCCGGCTGCCTGCTGGGATGAACCACATGTCATGCCATGCCTGGAGGATGCCAGCCACACTAACCACACAGCCAGAGATCGGGGCCAACTTACCCACCCTGGCATCCCGCCGTAGCTCCGAGTTTATTTGTCCAGTAGCACGGGGCTGCCGGTCGGCAGTCACAACTCACTCGTTGCTCGAGGCCGTTTGCATGCATTTTCCACACGGTGTCCTAATGTTTGGTGTTGTCCCGTCTTTCCTTTGGCACCAGATAATGCCAAATCTTGCTTGGCGTCCTCGGCGCCCTTATGGTACTAGCTTCACGCCTGATCACGCATTGACTATTTTTGGTATCCAACCCCAGGCTCCGGGCATTTTTTGGGGAATTTTCCATTTCGTTACAAACTGGTGTCTGTTGTCCAGTCATGGAGATGGACGTGTAATCCCATAATGTGAAGGTATCTAATGTGTGTAATCTTTATACCAGTGGGTGTTCTTTCCTGATTTAGCTTTATAATTACAAATCGCTGTATGATTTTTTACATTGCTGCTGCTGACCACTGCTGACTGTTTCAAGTCTCTTCTTTATATTTCTCATGTCATGCTGCAGCTAACAATTGTCTTCATTATTGATTAATCATCTGTCAATTATGATGTCAATTACTTGATTAATAAACTTCTTTTTGCTTGAAAAAAAAGAAGTAAAAATTCTCTCATTCCAGCTTCTTAAATGTGAATATTTTCTAGTTTCTTTACTCCTTTATGACAGTAAACTGAATATCTTTGAGTTGTAGACAAAACAAGACATTTGAGGACATCATCTTGGGCTTTGGAAAACACTGATCGACATTTTGCACCATTTTCTTACATTTTATAGACAAACCAAGTAATCGATTAATCAAGAAAATATTCAGTAGATTGATCCACAATGAAAATTATTGTTAGTTGCAGCCCTAGTCAAGTCTACATAAAGAATATTGTGAAAATGCCCATCACAATTTCCCTGTATAAATTCTCCCATTTGAGACACGCGAATGAGTAAATCTGTTACTTTTGCTTGATAAATTACTTTAGAAAATTAATAAATGATCAAAATATTGTTGATAAATGTTATGTTGATCAACTAAATGATCACTCAAAGAATTATTTCAGCACCATACAGGCACCAATGGCTGCCGAAGGCCCCAGAAAACTATTACTGAGATCACAGTTTTGTATTTATCTTACCGCAGCACCAAATACAAGAGAAATTAAATAAAATTTAGATCATTCTGTTAGTTAGTTAGTTAGATCATTCTAATAATAATGTATAATATTGGGCGGCTGTGGCTCAGAGGTAGAGCAGGTTGTCCAAGGTCGGTGGTTCGATCCCCGGCTCCTCCAGTCACATGTGGAGGTGTCCTTGAGCAAGATGTTTAACCCCAAATTTCTCCCAAACCGTGCCATCAGTGTGTGAATGAGTATTTAGATTAGATCCTGATGAGCAGGTTGGCACCTTGCATGGCAGCCTCTGCCATCAGTGTATGAATGTGTGTGAATGGGTGAATGCTGACATGTAGTGTAAAGCGCTTTGAGTTGTCGGAAGACTAGAAAAGCGCCATATAAATGCAAGTCCATTTACCATTAACCATCTATTCTGCTTTGAGAACTGCCTGAAATCACTCTGAAAGTGCACGTAGTGCTTTGGAAACTTGCTGACAGTGATGTAAAATATATGTGACTTACAGTTAATGGGCTTAAACATGCGAAAACCTTTGGTCTGGTGGGCCTTTACCAATGCGGTTCACCTCCGTGCTCATGTGCGTGCTCTCGGTGTGTGTTCTTTGGCCTTAACACTAAAGCGTGAACACACACACTCGCACTGCAACATACACAAAGAAGGTTCAAGTTCAAGTGCTTTTCCTTCCTGTATTTTTTTTTTTAATGTATGACCCAAAGCTTGCAAATACTGAAAAAGGTGTTCATATTTCATTGACCTGCCTTGTATTTATTATTTTTCACTTTGCTCACTTATCCAATTTGTTATGTAACTCATCTCAATTTACACGACGGGGAAGAAATGAAGGAAGGTGGATATTTCGGTAGATTTAGTGGTAGTAGGGTCTCCTTTCTTCTCCTCTCTCTGGGAACGGCACTGTTTTTTGGCTTGTCTCATTACATTAGTTTAATTTTCTCTGCTTTCTGTTAATCCGCATGCACATCAGCCTTAATTTCTCTGTCTTCTGGGCATATACAAGTCATGTTCTGTTTGTAATGTTTCTGTTCTTCTTGTAAAACACCACCACTGGGCATGTCTGTCTGTCTGTCTGGAGCTGAAATGTGTGTCAGACGGGCGTGGAGCAGCCAATTGTTGGCGGGGGGGGGGGCACGTCTACGTCTACAGCGTGCCCCGGCGATGTGCTGCCGGTGTATGCGGTCGTTTGCTGTCAGTCTGACTACGTTTTCTCCTCATGACACATCATGTCGTCTGCCTGGGATGCTTTGTGCATCACTGCTGACCTGCCTACATGTGTAGTAGCCTAATATGCTGTGTGTGTGTGTGTGTGTGTGTGTGTGTGTGTCTGTGTGTGTGCGTGTGTGTGTGTGTGTGTGTGTCTGTGTGTGTGTCTGTGTGTGTGTGTGTGTGTGGTGCTTGTGGTTGTTCTGAAAAACCATTTAGGCTGCGTAAAAATCTAGCAGCACGCATATGGGTTTGCAGCTGCTTTAGATCTGTGTCGTGGTGGTTTTTAATCTTGATTTGACGACCAAAGTGTGCCGCTGCTCTGGTTCAAGAAGAGAGTTGTCGGCGTCACGTTAATCAGTCGCTGGCAGCCTGTAACACCAACTAATATGGCCGTCTCATGCCGGTCAGTCAAACTAATAATGCTGAAAATCAATTGTCCCCGAGGAGAGAGAGAGAAACCAGTTAGATTACCAGTGATTAGCCTACTCTCTCCCACAGCCCGTGCCTCTGTTACCACGGCAACAGAGAAAGGTCAATTAGGATGGAATTCTAACAGGAAGCACTCCTCGCATATCTCTACTTTATTTCCCCTTCCAGTATATCTTATTTCATCTCATCTATTACTCCCAGTGCTCCCAAGTATTTCATCAATTAATTTTCGCTGGTTTGTGTAGCTGCTTATTTTACACTTATTCTTTTACATGTAATTTCTTTTTCTATCTGTAACCCGCCCACTTCAACTGCTTTCTGAGCACCCACTCCATCTTTTATCACCTCCTGTGTTTTTTTTTTTTTTATCTTTAGCTTGCACAATGACAAGTGTGAAAAGGAGATCTGCACTGGCATTTCTTTCACATGCCTCTTATTACATCTGGACAGGACGAGGTAGGACGGGGGACAGGAGGAGTGGAGCTGGAGCCAGAATCAAGCTTATAATTGGGTCAGACATCACCAGTCTAGATCGTAAAGAGGGGGAAACCAAGAAGAAAATGAGGGAGGAAGGGTGAGAAGAGGAAGGGAGAGATTCAGTTTATCTGTCTCATCTCCCAGAGGGGTTTCAAACTGGCGCTCTACTGCAGATAACTTGTCCTGTGTGGGACTTTGTGTGTCAAATCACACATTTAGTAGGCTACAGTATTGTCCAATTGCATGTTTTTATGTATGGTATTCGGACATGTCAGGGTGTCTCATTAGCGTTATCATGTTCGAGTGTACATGCAATTGTATGAGTATCTTTGTCCTATATTCACAAGTTTGCGCGCCAGGTCCCCGTGGATATTTCCTATAAGTGTTCCAGTTTTTGAAGAAAGTCGGTTTCTCAGCACTGCAGGACAGAAAACACGAAATGCTGCGATGTTGTCTTCATTTCCATAGAGTCGCATATGAAGCTGCTTCGCAAATCAACAGAGGCTTGCCAATACAGTTATTCTCTTACGTAAGTTGGGGTTTTGGAAAATCATACCACAGTCTGATTGTATAACCACATAAATAAGACTGAACAAAAGAGATTCTCCCACCAAGGAGCTTTTGGTCTTTAACATTGCAATGCGACTATTACAGTAGCACTTTGCAGAACAATTATCAGGGTTTTATGACCGCTAACGTCATAACACATAAATATAAGTCAGAGATGCTATTTCACACAACAAATGCCATATTTTGAATGAGTGTGGGTACTGTTTAGGCTATTATCCATTAGAGAAATTGATTGACAAACCAAGATGGATGATGCTAAACAATTTCCCAGGGGAAACCCTCATTATACTGTAGCTAAATTAGCACTGATACATGGCGCTGTATGACATTAGTCATGCTCAGCAGACACACACCACGAAAAGCAAAATACTGAAGTAATAGAGTGCTCCAGGGATGACGTATTTTTGTAGGCCAAACAGGAACTTAGCATCCCACTGGCTCCACTCGACAAAAAGCCAACGGGGTTTTCCTATTGTGTTTTGGATTATTGCAGAAAATAATCTCTGTGGCAAACAAACGTTTATGATACTTGCATATTTTGTTCAGCAAGATAATCTCCACAAATGAACACCACTTTAATTATTTTTGAAGCGGGAATGCAATCGCCAGAAGTAAAAAGCGAACGTTAGGCTTTAAACAAACGACATATAACATATAAACGCTTCAAAATTCACGAGTGGGGTATTTATTGATGTATTTTACGTCGTAGAACAAAACTTAAAAACTTAAAATCTCTTCAGCTTGTGTTAACCACAGACCTTATTTCAAGCATCTAACTAAAAAACCATTCAAAACACCCCTTGACTTCCAGACGAGGGAACCGGTAGTGCTAAAACGCTAACTCATTTCTGGGTTTTAGGACTCATTCCTGCAGCTGTTCTTCATCTTAAATTCATTTCATTTATTTTTGCATCTGTGTCACCTCCTGTGTCCACTGTGACCGAAGCGTGTGAATCACACCTCGCTTTGGGTTTCCCCCTCTCCATCTCGTGTTTGGGTGTATGTCGTATCTTATACTCTATATGTGTCAAACCGGGTGTCACCTCCTAGATTGTGTTTGTGCAATGTGGGACAGGATGTCATGCTCGCTCTCTCACACCGGCGTACATGTTGTGTCTTTGAACAACTCAGCGTACTGTACAGCTCTTCTGGGAAGCCATGCTGTGGAGTTCTTCACGGCGCCTTTGTCATGCGGTGCAACCTAAATGTGTGTTCATATCACTTTAGAGATTTCATCAGCAGGGTGACACATACTTATTCTCTTCCTCCCCTCACCCTCATCTCCCCCTCTATTCTCCCTCTTATATTTCACTTCTTACCTTCTTGCTCTACTCCCTCTCTGCCTTTTCCTCTTCTTCTTCTTTGCCTTTTCCATCTCTACACGAATCCCCTAATTGCCTGCACTTCCTTTCTACTCCCTCATTCTTTTCTCCAAATCAACTGGATTACACTCAGTTCTCACCGCTTGTCACGTTGAGTGAATGCTTCTAGTGTCGCCGGTGTGTGTGTGTGTGTGTGTGTGTGTGTGTGTCTGTGTGTGTGCGTGTGTACACATGCAGACAGGAGAATAGAGAAAGGGATTAGAGGAGATGAATAGCTCTTTGACATTTGTTATGACTGAGCTGCAGACGACTCGGCCGTGTTTGCCCGATAACAGTAGGACCGTGCACTGCCAGGCCTTGGTGTGTGTCTGTCCCCCCCATCTTCTCAATGACTCATTCAGAAAGGACAGAGAAATAAAAGCGAAGAGATGAGAGCACAGGGGGGGGAAAAAAATCTGAGCCTGTCACTAGTGACACTGTCTCTTGCTGAATCCCCCCACTGTTTGAACTCTGCGTGAGGCGGCGCAGTGATCTCACTAGTGTGTGTGTGCTGGGTGTGAGCACAGGAAATTCATTTTTCCCCCCCTGAAATACATCGTAGTGTCACTCTGTTGAATTGTAGAAGACAAAAAAAGTCTGTTTAGTCTAGGTAGGAAGAGTGGAATAGAGAGAAAGTCTGTCTTTTATGCGAGTGTTTGTGAGAGGTCACATGAGAGGAGAGAGAGAGAGGAGAGAGAGAGGAGAGAGAGAGAGAGAGAGAGAGAGAGAGAGAGAGAGAGAGAGAGAGAGAGAGAGAGAGAGAGAGAGAGAGAGAGAGAGAGAGAGAGAGAGAGAGAGAGAGGTCCCCGGGGCTCCGTGCATTGTGCCAATGTACGTTCACAATAGGCTCTTTGGAGAGGCTTCACAGCCAGTGAACTGCTCCATTCAGACGTAGCTGACCGGGCTTTGCCTCACTGGAGCTTAACTTTTATCCTCTCAGTCTTTTCTCTAAAAGCTCTCCATCCAGCTTCACCGTCCTGCCCCGTCGTACCTTTAATAGACATCAACTCGTCCATCCAGACTCTTTTCACGGCCCCCAGGGAAGGGGTGAGGAGGGGAGGAAGGGGGGGGGGGGGGGTCCACTTCACATACTGGACTAAGAATAGTTCAGTGACTCTCTGCGAGTGAATTGCAGTGTTGTGTCTCTCCCTCACTCTGCATTCCACAGTAGGAGGCCTGAATATGCTACTGCCATTACCGTCCGACCCCCATGCCCTGCTGCCCTTGCCCTGTTGTATCCGCACACACACACACACACACACACACACACACACACACATACACACTGTGTGGTAGTCATACGTGATTTGGACTTTCCCTCATTAACTGTCTACACTGGCTGGCTGGACAGGGGAGTGACAGAGGATGTAAAGAAAACGTGTCCACCATTTGTACGAGTCGTCCTCGAAGTCTATAAATCTTAAACCTGTTTTTGTTACATGGTCGAATCCTTTTAAGATCTTTTTGTCCCTTTCTCCTCTGCCTGTCTGACTGGTCCCCGCTGGCTTTGATCAACCCGGCTGAACCCGCCGATAATCCCGTCTGACCGTGTCTGTCCTCCTGGCCCTGCCGGTGTCAGAAAGTAGAACAGAAAGAGACAGAAACAAGCAGCCACTATTAATATTTCACCCACAGCAGCACCCACTCCAGTTACCCACATCCATCCACACATATACACACAAAGATTAAAGTACACACACATGTATGCACACACATTATTATGTCTGCAGAGTCTGGGCCCCCGTCAGAAATAGAACAGATAGTTTCCACTTACAGATAATGTGTTGTTGTCTGGAGTAGCAGCGCACAAGAAGACATAGCTGGCATAACTGGTCATAGCAGAAGATAACTGGCTGAAAAAAGCCTCTATAGTGTCAAGATATATTCACATTAAAATATATATTCTTCAGTGGTGACTTCCTGGCACTTGTTTTTGACACTGCTTATCTAAGGACTGGACAATAAACTGGGTTCATCAATTAGGAATCTGTTTCCAAGCTCTTACTCAGATCGCAATTTTCAATTAATGTGTGTAAACTGACAATAGCTACAAAAACCAATGATATCGAAGTTCAACCAACCAATCAACGAGAAGCATAGTATCTTTAAAGGATTAGTTAGACGACACAAAAAAAAAATGTCTTAATGGTACAGTATGAAGGATTTGGCAGCATCTAGTGGTGTGGTTTCAGATTGCAACCAACTGAGTACCCCTCCGCTCACTCCTCCCTTTCCAAGACTGCGGTAACGTGAGCCACCGAATTCAAAACTGTGATAAAGCTGTTCGCCTCCCTCAGAGTAAATCCTTACCATAATAACACGACTTTAGGAGCAACGGAAGTCAGACGGTGGCTGGCGGTACCACGGTTTCACAAGCGTGTTGGAGAACTACAGTGGCTCTCTATATAGATACGAAGCACTCATTCTAAGCTAACGAAAACACAACGATTCTTAGTTTCAGGTGATCATACACTAATGAAAACATAGTTATGAATATTATATTCCATTTCTAGATACATAGATCCCCCCGAATTGCTACGCACTGGCCCTTTAATTACAGTGTTTTAGAGATGCTGGCAGGTGGATTTTGTCACCTTTGGACAGAGCCAGATTAGTTTCCCCCTGTTTCCAGTCTTTATGTTAAACTAAGCTAAGCTAAGCTAAGCTAGGCTGTAGCTTCATACATGAGAGTGGTATCTATTTTTTTATGCAACTGTCTGCAATAAAGTATATAAGCATATTCCCCAAAATGTCGACCTATTTTTTTTAAACTGGTCATACTTAAATAAAACAGCACAAACAGAAGTTCAAGTTCAGGTGAAACTTTATTATACCCCAAGAGGAAATTCATGTGGTCATACACGTTCCTTGTAAAACACAGAGGTACACTGAATGTGCACTAACAAACACATACACACATTTCTTGTACAATACTGGCAATATAAAATATTCATCATATATATTATACAATCTAAAAATACAGTTTACACAACCAAAAATGAAAATACTGAAACCAAATATAGATGCACATCTGTCTCATTTAACTCATACTCCCTCTGAATTTCAGGTGGAGGTGATGGGTAGGATCATTGAGGATCTTTTTTAACAATAAGGTCATTGTACAGCTGTGCTGCAGACACCTGATCAACCCCGATGATCCTACTCGCTGTCTTGAACACGTGCTGCCATTTGGCACGCTCTTGAACACGCATATTTCCGAAGGCGCAGATCAGGCCTAAGGACAGAACACTCTGCAAGACAGATTTGTAGAACATCTGGAGGATACGGAGGTCTGCTCTGAAGTGATTTGATTTTCTAAGAAAGAACAGCCTCTGTTGTAGTTTCAAGACTTAATCCCTGCGTGCGCATTCATTGAATCTTAAGTGGTCATCAATTTCAACTCCAAGGTATTTGCCACCATTAATCTCGTAGGGGGGGGGGGGGCTAGTGAGTAGACATGAGAAAGGAAATTACATGCACTGATATACAAACAGCAATTACTGTTGCATTTATCGCTCTCCAGATAAATCAGATTTTATTTTAGGTCCATTCCTAACTTATCTCTTTTTGATTAGGACTCCTGAGGGTGTATGGTCAGTGTATGGTCACACTGCCAAGTGGCAGGAGTGGAGATAGATTAGACTCAAGATGCTAGTTTCACTCATTTCTGTTCCCCCTGACTGACACGTGTCCCACTGGAAACATAGTCCCGAGCCACAACGCTCAATAAGTGAAGGGAGTTAAGGTGAAGAAACGATACTCAGATCCATGATTGTCTGTCATGCTTGTGGATGCTAATGTTAGAGGGGTGGGAGTCTTTCTATAAGCCTTCCTATGGGTCTGCGCTGCATGGCTCACTGTATGCGTCTGCCTGACTCTGTATCTTTCTTTGTGCGTACATCAATTCTGTGTGCCTTTATACAGTATGTCAGCCGAAGAGCTGAAAGGGGATCTGCAAAAGAAATAAGGGAGGAAGAAAAAGCACTGAGGCATAGATGGAGACAGAAGAGTGATTTTGAGTCTCTAAGAAGGGGGTGAGAAATTTGGGGGCTGGGGGGGGGGGGGGGAGGGGGGAAAGGTAAGGGAGGATAATAGATATGAAAACGCATGAGGAAAAGTGTTCAGAACAGCTGCGTCCTCGGTCTAAGCTGGGACCTTAGGGAGAGGGAGCTGTGCTGAGTGGGCGTCTGGTAGATAGTTAGCGCTGGTATGGAGGTTACACAGAGGTCACATGTAGGCTTTGTGAGGGTGTCACATGTAGGCGTCACGACTGAATGATTTATTGCAAACTAGGCATTCTGGTGGGCTTTTTCTTCACCGCGAGGGTGTAGATTGGGCGCTGGCATAAAGTCTTATGATTTATGTTTCACTGTTCATAACCATAGTAGCTTATAACCATAGCATCCATTGTGCTGGTATGTGTTTCTGGCATGTCCGCATTAAAGTAAATATTGGCTTGGGCCCTGGTTTAGGATGAATATGGCAGGTTCAGAGTGAGGACACATTTTTCAAGCGAACAGAGTTACAGGAAACATCAATCATTAGGGATAATTGCCCGAGGAATAGTTACGGTTTCCGAGTGTCAGAGGCTCCTCAGACGTGCAGTGGACGTAGAGGAGAGTATTTCAGAGTTTGACTTGGCCAGGCGTGAAGGAGTACGTGGACTGTCGCATTGGTTCTTACCTGGACAGGAAACAGGAGAGGCCTTACAGCTGCGTATATGGCCCAGATAAGATCACAGAGAAACAACAGACACATGGCAGCGCTGAGAGAGAAATCATGACTACTGTGCCGGAGTGGTATTTATTATGTTGCTGCAGCGCTCTTTCCAGTAATATCAGGTTTTGATGAACAGATTAATACTGGAAAAAGGGGCTTTTTTTCTGTTTATAATTAATGATCTCTCTCTTGGACGGAAAAATCACAAAAAGCTCCGCTTGCTGCTATTACCTTAAAGCTCCCCCGTAGTACGAGCTGACTTTACAACAACAACATAACAGCACACTGAATCCAATTTTAATAGTATACCCCTGTTACCGCACAAACCCCAAAAAAGCTTTACTGCCTCATGAAGGATGGGTATTATCGCAAATATTTATTGCAGGGCGCATAAGAAGCCGGTGACCTCAGCCGTCTCTGCGTGACTGCTGAGGCCCGAGCCGGGACGGGAGGAGGGGGGGGGAGGAAACAGCAGGGAGATATGGAGAGATGCCACGTGGGAGAGTGAATTAATGAGGCACCAGCTCTGTGACAGTACAGTAGCTGTGTGTGTTTCTGCTGCTTTTGCTGCCGAATGGATGCTAAATAATGCCAGTTCTTCTGCTTTTCACGTCCCACCGGCCAGATTCTTTACGAACGCCGATGGGAAAACGAAACAGGCAGGTAGACAGGTATAGGTTGTAGTTTTATAGTTATTACCGCCATTAATACCAAGCTAAGGTGTTCCACAGAGTAGAAAAGGAACAATAACCTACTTGCAACATCACAATGTAGAAGTCTAGCTTGTATCCCACATTGTTTTTTTATATTAGATGTGGGTCACCTCACCTGAGACAAGGACCACCTCCAATAATATCATATATATCATATCAAACTAATCTACTGTACTTTTCTAAAATAAAACATAACATTTAGGGAAAAGGGGCAGATGGCATGCATTTAATGAGTATGACTATTAATCTACTAATTGAATTGACCACAGGACGAGATGTGTCAACATCGAGGCTTACCACCTCGGCGAAACGGTTCCTGAATGGATCTGCTGATGTTGAATATAAACACATTTCAGACATTTACAGTGTCCCACTTATATTTCATATGAGTCCATAAATTATGCAATAAACAAACAATAAATCTTAATTTTTGAATGTTTCTAAAGACAAAGCATTGAAGCAAGAAAATATTGAAAATATTGAGTATCGCGATATTATGTTTTGTGATACTGTAACGATTCTTAAAAACAATGCATCAATTTTGAATTAATAGTTCACACGCAAAGATGAACTCAGTCAATACTTTATTTTATTTGCAAAGATATCGCCCTCTCAGCGTATGTTCCCTCTCAAAGTAGTGCTATGATGCTGGATGTTAAAGGGACTGTGATAAATGCAAATGCAGATCCCACTGTTCTGATTGCATAAAATAGTCTTTTAAAATAACTAAAATAACTTTTTTCACTCACATTTTATGTATTTATACTTTACACTTTGACAGTTTTCCTAAAATTATATTTAAAAAATCACAACATATCACCTTGCTTACAGTATCGCAATATATCGCAATATATTGAATCGTAACCCCTGAATCATGATACGTATCGTATCGCCAGATTCTTGCCGATACACAGCCATATTTCCAATTACTCTCCCCTTGATTACGTACCATTTAAAGCTGCTCCTCTGTCAGACTCTATTTGACCTAATATGCTGCCTGATCGTTATTATAAAGATATGCACAGATGAACCTGTGTGTGTGTGTGTATCTGCATTTTCCACCGAATTGTTGGAAAAAGGTAGAAATACCGTAAAGAAAAGAGTTCTTTGGAGGGTGGGTAAGATGGTTGGACAGGAGAAAAGGTGATGTGGATTGTTGTTGGGGGTGGGTGGGTGGGTGGGTGAATTTTAAATGGGAGGTGAGTCTAAGGAGAATGAATGGAAATATTTAACAATCCCCCCCCCTTCCCGGCAGTTGCTACTCACCAACTTCCCCTCTCCTCCCCATCTCCCCTCTCTCGCTCCCTCCCCCCAACATCCCTCCTGCCTCGGGACTTTAGTTCTCAGTTAAAGACATTTTAATAGCTTCCTTTTCTAAACAAGCCAGCTGCCAGAGGACCAGATAGTATCTCTGGCACAGAGCGCCTCCTGGAGGTCACTCATTAAAGACGTGGCAGCGAGGGCAACTGCTACACCGAGGTGCGGAGACTGGCACCCTCTCATCCTCCACACAGCCTGCTGTGTCCAGTTCTCAGCACTAGATGGCATTGGCAGTGTGCTGTGGCTCTGAACTCTGCTCTTCCTGTTAACTCCTTCAGGGTTAGGGAGCTCAAGTGCCAGATATTACTGTACACAGTCTTCAGTTTCACAACATGGTCTTGTTTACAGTAAGGTTTTACAATTACATCATGGTTTTGAATCATATTTGCAATTGCATTGTCACATGAAAATATCTCTGTAGTGTTTGCATTAGTAGGGCGATCCGTTGCATCAACCCAAGTGCTTCTACTTTCCTCGATTATTAACAAGACAACTTTTCATCACGTGAGAGGCAGAGGAGGCAGAAACAAAAACAAGTGTGTGGCAGAGAAAGACGGAGGAGAAAGCAAAAGCTCTGGAGGAGCAACAAAATCAAGACCAAAATGAGTCAGAATCAAGAAAACCCCTCCAGTTCAAACAAAAGTGTTGGAAAAAAAAGTCTCACATCTCTCGCTCTGTGGAACTTTTTCAGATACAAATATGACAGTTAAAAGCACTTAGCCTACTATCCAAGCACTATTTTTGCCACAGCTGCTGCAGCACAGCAGGAAGGTTACGCCATAAATATATACAACCACCTGAAACAACATCACAAAATACAATATGATGAAGCACTTAAGGCCATGAAAATGACCAGAAAATATCTGCCATCTGACCACAAAAACATCTGAACAAATTACAGGTACAGGTACAGTACTTACTGTAGGATTTTGTTTTTTATTGATTTTCTCGAATCAATTCTTTGCAAGATTGTTATTTTATCTTGAATCATGCAGGATGGATTTATACCTGATGCTCAGTTTAGACCTCAGTCGGTCTTCCTGTTTGTGCAAGGGCTGTGGTGTTGCATCTGCAAGTTGAGGTTTTTCTGAGAACAGCACATCAGGATGATTTCGAGATGATATTACCTTAACTGGCAACGCTGGAGAGTAAGAAACAATAATCACTGCAAATGCATAGAGGCATCTTAAGCTGCAAATTCAAGTCTTCTGAGCAATTGGAGAAACATTACTGGTCATTTGATGAAGTTCATTCGACCCAACAAAACAGATCAAAACATAAAAAAAGCAGTAGAGCCCAGATTAACTTCATCTGAAAGTTTGTTCCTCCTGACTGTATTTTTCTTCTTCTGCTCAGTACTTTTTCCTTTTTTTTTTTTAGTCGAGCCAGAGAACTTTCTCCGTCTCTGCAGCCCGTCAGAGAGAAACCCAGTGTGAGAATAGGGGGGTATAGCTGCAGCCAGAAGGAGGTTGACCCCGTGTCCCTCTTGCTGCTCTGAGTGCCAGGGGCCAAACCGTAGTTTGCTGAGAACCCCAGCACCCTTGAGTGACAGCATCCTTCCTGTTGTGGTCACCATGGGAACAGGAGAGTGTTTTCCCAAGTAAACTCAGTGAAGCTGTGCACCACATCAAACGCCGCTGCCATGAGTCAGCCTCCAGCGCTACAGGGAACCTAACTATAGCTGAGCTGACTGCTTACAAGGCAGTGTGCAGCGTGCGGTTTCCTACTCGGCCCAGTTGGCTAGAGGTATTTGAAGTCGGTAAAACGGCTTGTGTTTGTCTTTTGTCTAAATAGTTAACCTACACGCGCCTGCAGAACGCACACAGATGCATTAAACTCCTGCAGATCTGGTGTACATAACCGCCACTTTGTCACCGTCACTGTTGTTCAGCAGAGAAACACGAAGGATTACAGAGGCTGAGGCCGCACAGCTGGAAAACATTAACTCTATAAATGATGGCTGCACACCGCCATATACACCCCAATGATGTCATCCTTTACAGAGGTTCAGACTTACACGCAGCTAAAACCCCCGGTCACACAAGGAGGACACATGCTCAGGCACACTGTAGGTCCAAACAATAGCTTTATATTCAAACGCTTTATTGTACCGGTCCATATATGATTCTTAATAATATCATAGACATGACGTGATATGTAACAGTTTTTTTCTTGGACATTTCCTGTTATATAATTTGGAAAAACTGTGAACAAATTTAACTGGTAAAATTGGTAAGTCACTGCTACGGTCTTTAAATCTGTAAGAAAAAAAAAAGTAATAAATTAGCACGGCACATTTTTTCAGCCCATAGTTTTATTATTATTAATTATATTGTTATTTGGTATTCATCAGGTCATGCAAAACGTTAAAGTCTCTCTTCATGTTTTGCTCTTAAAACTTAACCTACAAAATAAATAATTAGCTTATAAAATACGTGCGCTGTTGTTAATTATCAAAGTAGTTTCTCCTCGACCAGCTAACATGGAAATGCTGCTTACACGTTAATATATGAGTAAGAATAACGACTACTTTGAGTCAAGTGAAATGGAGTATTTTTTATATTGTGGTTTTGTTACTTTTACATAAAGTAAGTAAATGATTGAAATGCTTCTTTGACCATTTCTGTCGTTCTTTATGGTTGAAAATTACAGGAGCAAATATGGACAATAATATACTCTAAATCATTAATCTATAGCCTATTTATTAATGTTACCAAATGGATCTAAGTAAGCTTTTTCAAATCATTAAAAAGTTTTTTCTCGGAAAATATATCTGGGAATTTACAGCTACTTAAAAACTCAACTGCCCTCTTTTATTATCTATGTAACTTCTATATCATTTCCTTATTCTTTCTCCTGATGTCATAGTCAAAATAGAAGGTACTTACCAACTGAGCAGTTTCTCCATTTCCTCGAACAAATGGCACCATTTTACTCTGTACTTTCCAGGGAACGTCTACGAAATAACACTTACATATCTGTTGCTTTATAGGAAATTATTTGGAAAATAAATGACCCGTGAAATAAAGCGTTACCAAAGATACAGTCATAGTGTTTGGCACTTATTATGCGTCCAAGGGAGTTCAGAAATTGGATATTTGAGTTACAGATGATGAATTGAGAAGAAATAGGGAGTGACAGAGGAATAAATGAAGAACTAAAGAGCAGATTATTCCATCTCTGTGCATGGTGGTACGGCTGTTTGTGGTTTTGTCCGGGGATGTGAGACTATCCTCGTAGAGGTTTGTTCTCCCATTTCATTATGTGATTTATTTATTCTGCTAACCGACTCTAACTAAAGGACAGGTGTCTTGGGAGCTGAGATGCTTTTACCATCTCCATGTCTGTGTCTCCGACCACAAAGGAGAGGGCGTGTCGGTTTCCTCCTTCCCTTCCATGGAAGTGCGAGGGCCTCATCACTTATTCAACGCTCGCCACCTCATTCGCTTAAAGTTGCCCCGGGTGTTTTGCTTTAAATTCCCCTCTCCTTTTCCTCGAGGTGAAGTGAAACAATTACAAAATGCAGAGAAGATTGTAACTATTGCGGCTTTCCTCACTTAACCCCCTGCGCTGGCTCTGCATTAAGACTGCACTGTTTTTTATGGGAAAAGTGCAAAGAATTTAGATTTAATTGATGGCTGCAGTACATAACATATAACATCAACGGTGAGAGACTCACAGCATGATTGTGGTGTACGCAGGACTGATCTAATGACATAATACACTTAAACCAACAGGCTGCATCTCTCCTAATCAAATACCAGTATGTTTCCTTTACTCTTAAATGAAGAAGAAAGAAGAAAGGCACTTTTATTAATCCCCGAGGGGAAATTCAATTCCATCACTCTGTTATTTTTACATATACATATCACACACAGGCCCGAAATTCACACAAATGCACAAACAGGACCTGTATACATGCATTAATGGAGAGATGTCAGAGCGAGGGGGCTGCCCCTGATTGGGGCGCCAAGAGCAGTTGGGGGTTTGGTGCCTTGCTCAAGGGCACCTCGGCAAACTAGCATCTCTCCAGCTACCAGTTCACACTCAGTACTTGGTCCATGCGGGGACTTGAACCGGCAACTCTCCGGTTCCCAAGCCAAGTCCCTATGGACTGAGCTACTGCCGCCCCAAATGCAAAATAAAATAAACAAAATGCACATTTATTTTGCATTTGTGCGTGAAATGTGGGAGTAAAACTACTAAATCCTGCCAAAATGTTTTACACTTTTTGAATGTACAGTAACAGGACCTGCTTCTGCTTTATCTTCTTCTTGTTTTATTTATAATGTGTGTAGACACAGCTTCAGTATATAACTGCCACCCATTGTTACATACCAGACAGCCCCCAATATACTGTAAGGAATTTAATGGGTGGCGGATTAAATGTGTCTCATAATGTGTATGGGTGGGAATCAACAGAGGCCCCACGATACGATATTATCACGATACTTAAGTCACGTACAATCTTATTGCGATTTTAAACATTTTGCAATATGCTGAGTATTGCGATAAGATATATTGCGATATATTACCTTTTTTAACTGCAAATTATGCAGTTTGTCAGCATCTGTTTTATCTAATAAGATACAGTTTTCACTCTGTTCATCTTAGAGTTTTCATTCACATATCTTAAGGTCAAAGGTCAAGGGTCCCCTTTGAAAATGGCTAGTTTTCAAAATTTAGCGGAACTTTGGAGCGTTATTTAGCTCTTAAGTTCTTCCCGACAAACGTAACGTAACATGTTTGGTACCAATCGATTTCTTCGGTTTTCTAGAT
The DNA here is from genome assembly GCA_916701645.2 of Sebastolobus alascanus. Taxonomy (NCBI): domain Eukaryota; kingdom Metazoa; phylum Chordata; class Actinopteri; order Perciformes; family Sebastidae; genus Sebastolobus; species Sebastolobus alascanus. Next base: position 2,914,988 of record CAKAOJ020000067.1, on the reverse strand, counting down.
TCATATGATACAAGTATCTTCACTCTAGCTTTAAGACTGAGCCCGCTACAACCTCTGAAAGACAGAATAGTGGCTGAGCGGAATAGCCGCCAGTGGGCCGGCAGATTATTAAGAGGTTAATAGTTTATATAATAAAAGATTGATACTTGACGTCCATGTATCGATACAATATTGCCACGCAAAAATATTGCGATACTATGCTGTATTGATTTTTTTTCCCCCCACCCCTAATAATGTGTGTAGACAGACAATTTAATTTAAAAAAATATCATAAATGCCACATCAGCATCAATTAAATTCTACAATTTAAAGGGGCTTTTTAAATACGGCTTTTTTTGTACGATCTTACCTTGTCATCCTCTCTTGTAAATGTTTGCATGTCACCAGATAATGGAAACATTCAGCGATCAGTTTAGACCTTGACGAACATTTGGATGGAAACATACTCCCAGCAGCCAGCGAGGTGATATAATCTGTGTTTGAACTTGTGAAGGTGTGAAGGCAGGCGGAGAGTGAATGAGAGCACAACACCGAGCTACAGTACGTAGCAGTATAACATGGGGACTTTGCTGGCGACTACAGGGCATGTCTGTGTGGGCACATTTGCATGACAGGACCATTGTGGAGCGCCTGGCATGCAAACAAAGCCCATCTCTGTGGTTTCTGTGTGTTTTAGCCGCTGCTATCAGGCATGTTGAGCTTTTAGTGAGAAGTAATGGTTTTGGAGGCGTTGGGTGGGGTTGGTGGGGCTGATGGTGGTGGGTGCGGTTAATGTTTCTCCACTTTGAAGTGGACATTATGCACTGTCATCTCCTAATCAGGGGGGGCATATTAATATTTGCACACTGTGTGGGAGAGAAGTAGCAATTCCAACCGTGCACATGCTTATCAGTGTCTTTCTGTGTGTGTTGTGCTGTTTATATTTAGCTATGTGAAGCATTATAATAATGAGCATTTATGTGGGTGGGGGGTGGCATTCTCTGTCACACTGACGTGGACACTAATGACCTTAATCATGACCTAACAACATCACCATGGTTACCTCCTACTCTCTGCAGGGAGCGGAGGGTGTGCAAATGTCATTGCCTAATGCCTATACATTATGTGTCCCTTGATTACAGGTCTACTGACAGCCTTTGAAAACAATACATTCAGATGGGCTAAATCTGTGTTATAAGTAGAATATGTAAAACCTCCCCTCAAATGACCCTAGGTGTGGGTAACTAGCTGTTTCTTTTGTTTAACTTAATATGTCTATTCGTTCTGTTTCTTCTATCATTGTTTGAGTCACCTCTCATGATGTATATGCAGTCTCGTCGCTGTCATGTGAAAGCCATGTTTCTCCAAAACATCAACTTGTCATAAGCTAAGAAAAAAGCCCTGTTTTTCATCATTGTGACAATGGGTTTTTCAGCCAGTCCAATAAATTGTACAATTTTCTTAATGCTTTCAATTTTGGAGATTATGTTATTTCAAAGAGCTGTCAGTCGATTAAAATATATAATCACGATTAATCGCATGATTGCCCATGGTTAATCGTGAGTAATCGCAAATTAATCACATTTTTTACTGTTCAAAATGTACCTTAAAGGGAGATTTGTCAAGTATTTAATACTCTTATCAACATGAGAGTGGACAAATATGCTTGGTTTATGCAAATGTATGTATATATTTGTTATTGGAAATCAATTATCGACACAAAACAATGACAAATATTGGCCAGAAACCCTCACAGGTACTGCATTTAGCATAAGAAAATATGCTCAAATCATAACATGGTAAACTCAAGCCCAACAGGCAACAACAGCTGTCAGTGTGTCAGTGTGCTGACTTGACTATGACTTGCCCCAAACTGCATGTGATTATCATAAAGTGGGCATGTCTGTAAAGGGGAGACTCGTGGGTACCCATAGAACCCATTTTCATTCACATATCTTGAGGTCAGAGGTCACGGGACCCCTTTGAAAATGGCCATGCCATTTTTCTTTGCCAAAATTTAGCGTAAGTTTGGAGCGTTATTTAACCTCCTTCGCAGAAAGCTAGTATGACATGGTTGGTACCAATGGATTCTTTAGGTTTTCTAGTTTTGTATGATGCCAGTATCTTCACTCTAGCTTTAAAACTGAGCCCTACAACTGAGCTACAACCTCCGAAATATTGACTGCGTTAATGCATTTAAGAAATTAGTGGCGTTAAAACTAGTTTGCGTTAATTAACCTTGACAGCCCTAGTTTTTAAATTGCACAATGCTTTCAATTTTGGAGATTATTTTATGTCATATCACACCAATAAAAAAAAGTGACGTGTTACATGCATTGAGATGCAGTTTCTCTAATAGTTTCTGGATGTCGGTTCCATGAAAACTCTGTGTTGAAGTTAACAGGAAAATCTTCCAACTTCTCTTTTAATACAGTCAATGAATTATTAAAGTATTTTATTTTAGTTACTTTCACTTCCTCGTATGTGTTTCTTGGTGGTGATTTTGACAACCATTGTCTCATCGAGGAAATATTAAGGCTTATAAGAGACGTATGCTTTGGGCAGTGTTTGATTGATTGACTGGTTGTCATATTCAGTTTGTTGTGCCTGTTGGCCCCGTCTCGCTCCACCTCCTCCCCCATTAACCAAATTAGATTAAATTCCAGCGACTGACAAAGACGGCAAAGAACAGTTAACCAAAATCCAGGCTTCAAAGCGTCCCTTCAGAAACCTTTGGGTGACAAAACTGGTCCATATTTTTCTAAAATCTATATTTTGGACAACCTCTGCATGTTCTGCGTGTACGACTGGCGAGGATTAAAAGGGGGAATTTTATAATGAGAAGAATTTCAAATTGCTGCAAAACATATGAAACCATTTTGTTCTCTGAATGCATATTTCTTTACTTCTTTCCCTCTCGCCACACACAGTGAAAATGGAACATGAAGAATAAAGCAGGACCAGATGTTACGGTGACATGAGAACAATTAGAGTGGTTAAAGTGATTGTCGTTGGCATTCGGAGACATCAGAACTGATGTAATGGAATTTTTATACTTGAAGTACTTGTTTTAGATTGAACCAAAAGCCCAGCCAGTGTCCTGTTGTCTGTCTGTGTGCTGAACCAAAGTCACGGGAATTTCACATGTTAGCTCTACACGCTTCATCTGTAAAGCCGCCCACTCCCCACTTTCCATCCACTTTCCGTTCAATAGCGTCTCTCACCACTCCCCGACACTCTCCCTGGAGCTGCACACACACTCTGCCAACCTCCACTCTGGAACATTAACTGAATTTACTGTAGCAAATGCATATGCAAAAACACACACATTTAAAAAAAAAAAGCGCAACAGTTTATTTGACCAAATCAGAGTGCGGGACATCGTGTCTGCGCTTTACGTGCTGTCTTCAGTGCACAAACCGCAAATGCACAAACACAGCCAGCAGAACTGCGACTTGAAAGGACTGGTGTGATTGGGAGAAAAATGCTGAGGGGAGACTGCTGCTGCAGAATGAAAATCAGAAAAATATGATGTGTGTGTGCTTGCGTGCATGTAGCAGCTGGTTCTGGTCAGCTGACAGCTATTGCAGACTGTGATTTGTTGGGTGAGCTGGGCTGGGCTGGACCGTGCACAGCTGCTGTTAGTGTGTGTGTGTGTGTTAGAGGAAGAGAGAGAGAGAGGGGGAAAGAGAGAGAGAGAGAGCCATGTAAGGCTGCCAGTGTGTAAGCTCAGCAACATTAGGAGCTGGAGACGGGAGAAGAGCAGTGCAGGAAAGAGACAGAAAGCTTGCAAAGCTGGTTGAAGTGAAGCGAGACAGGGGAGGGCAGCACCGCTGGCTGGACCAGGGGCTGACTGGACTGGACCGAACTGGACTGTGTCGTCAGGGAAGACACTTGAGCTCAGGTTGACTGGGATTAACAAGGAACCTCGGTTCAGGTGAGGCCTACACTGCTGGACGGGATTAGGCTGGACCAGGAGTCAACTGCAGTGGATTATGGGTTGTTCGGCCAGCGTGGTACTGCTCCTGCGTTCAGTGGGCGGGGCCGACTGCGGTCACATGTGTTCGCGACAGGGCCGGATGTCATTGGATGCTGCCACTCCCACCTTAGAGGGTTACACCACCACCACCTCACCTCTGACCATCATTGTAATGGTAACCAGCACTACTGCACCTCCAACTCCCCATTAAGTTTCTACCTGATGCATGTGTTGGCAGGTAGAGGGGACTACAGCATGTGGGTATGGAGTAATTGGGTGCACAATGGCACCATATTTGGATGTGCATGAGTGTATATTGTTGTGCATTTTAATTGCAATGATGGATGGATGGGTGTCCTGAGCCAAAAGGTAAAGGCGATTTTTACCATGTGTATAAACTTTCTTTTCTTAATTTTGGCATTCTGTTTTGTTTTCTCTACATCTCGTCAACTTTTTTACAGCCACTTTGTGTTTTTTCTCTGTTGTTGAGGTTGATGTATGATACCAATGATTGGGGCCCGGTTGTTTCCCTTCACAGCTGAGAGGCAGAAGGACGGAAATGGAGGGAGGAGAATAAAGAGGGGGGATGGTGGGGTCAGACATGAGGAATCTAGTTTCTGTGGGAAAAATCTGCGTGCTCTGCATATGGTCACCAGAGAAGATGATAAAAATAGCTATTCAAACAGAACCATGAATAAAATGGTGGATGAGAGTTATTTGATTTGAGTGAATGAATGACTGGATGGACGGATGAAGGAAGTGATGAATGAATTACTTAAAAGTGCATGTCTCTCCTCACTGACTTTTCTTTTCAGTACAGTCGGTACATCTGTTTGGTATCTATATCCGCTAGTGTTGGCCAGATTTTTTTATTCCCAGAAAGACCCTGGTTTCTGTAAGCCCAGTGGAAAAAATGTTATAGTTTTGGCAGGGTGGGATCTTTACACTCGCCCCTTCTGTTTCCCCTTTCTTCCTTTCTTTCTTTCTTTCCCTCCATAAACCTTCTGGTGCCTGTTTTTCTGGTCTGTGTGGCAGATAATAGTTTACACTGCAAAGTCATGTTTGCCTGCTGATTCTTGTACTGTAAGTATAATAGCATGTGCTGATATATTCAGGCCAGGCTGCACTGGAAACTAGTCCACCACCTCTGCCTTGTGCAGATTTTTTTTAGCATGAGATATTTCCATGTCAGAGTAAGAGATTCATCAGTGCTAAAACAATGCTAAGTTTTCTAAACTTTTCCAGGCTTAAATGGCTTAAAAGACTTTATTCCAAAATGCAGTCATGTTAGGAATAGTTCTCTACCTTAAATTAGTTGGTCACCTTTTGAAAAAAAAAAAAGATGGCACTGTTCTCACCTTCAAAATAAAGGCGTATCTTAAAGATGACAATATGTATCGATGTTTTCACTTTGCATCGATGATCCTGGATCGTTGATCATTGAATCGATATATCGTTACACCCCTACCACTGGTCAGTGTCGGGGGCATTGTTCATAACTGTCAGGATAAAAGGTAAAACTGTTAAAAAAAAAATCTTTTTCTGTAAGAAAAATTTCTGTAAGGAATTTAGCTGAGATAATGTCTTCCATCATGGCTTCCATCAATGGCTCTCTAAAGAGTCTAAGTTTGGGATGTTGGGGGAAAGCAAAGGGTCTAACACATACTAAACAAGATGTTGTCCCCCATACAGCTGTCAGACGTGCAGTACGCCCCCTTTACCTACCTCCCTCCATCACTCCCTCCAAGCTTCACACTCCATCTGTCACCCTGCCACTGACACTGTGGTCAGGGAAAGAATGCAAATCCTCCGGTCTCTCTTTGAACACTGTCAATCCTCTTTGGTGGTGTTGACCTCTTGAGTGGCATTCTATAATGTGTTACCGGTTGGTTAATTGGTCATTGACAAGATGTGTGATTTTAGGAATTATTGGTCCATTCACTGATGAAGGAGGGCTGCTTATGGTTTGCAGAATAACCTTCACACGGCTGAATGGACAGACTGAAGTAGACGTGTTAACAAAAACTGTGCGGTGTGTGTTTTGGAAGAAGGCAAGAAAGTAAGAAAAAAAGGTTCATTCTCTTTTCACGACTACTCAACACGTCAAATTGGCCTTACAAAAGCAAATTTTTCATCAGAGGAGCGACTTCTCTTAGAAGTATGATTCCCCACTAGTCCCACTGTGTCTCTTCCCAGACCTTGCATTGCTCTAATGATGTAAAGCAGATGCCTTCTGTCTGGTTTCTTCTCCTCTCTGCTGTCCCCTATCTCCCCCCTTTCTTTCTCTCTCATACTCCCTATCAATCTTTCACACTCTTTCCTCTTCTTCCGCACTCCCCCTCTCTCTGTTTTTCTCACACTTTCCTCACATCTTTCCTTTACCAGGATGATAAGCCCTTAAATCTGTGCTTGAGGATGACGCAGATCAGCTTGTGTGCGTAACGTGCAAAGAGTTCAACCCTGTGATTTCGCTCCATCTTTGTCTTAATCATCTCCCAACTTTGATATTTTCCGCTCTTCTTTTTATCTTCCGGCCAATTCAGAGCACCCCGCCCTCCGTCTCCCTCTGTCTCACTCTCTTGTTCACAGTTATGCTGGAGGAAAGCCACGCTGTGAGCCACCAGTCTAGTGCTCTATTTGTGACCTCCACACAGCTGTAGTTTACCAACATCAACACCCACTCTATCTCACCCCTGCTAAGAGGGAGGGCGGGAGAGAACCAGAGGAGACTGAAGGAGAGATGTTAAAAGGGATGTTTAATAGGGTGAGAACAAGGGATCAGGCAAGAGAGAGAGAGAGAATCAAAGGAAGAAGAAATAAAGGGAGTGCGCTGCTGAGGATGTTTGATGAAATGAGGAAGTGAGAGAGGAGGGGAGGAGAGGAGAGGGAGGGATGGAGGCAGCTGCAGAGCAGAGGACGGATGGAGGGAGGGATAGAAGAGGAGGGAGGTTGAGCTGCAGACGTTAAATGGGTTTGAAGGAGTGCAGCGCTAAGAGCATAATTATGATTCAATGTCTCAGATGCGAAACATCAAGGAGTTATTAACGCTTATTAAATAAGGAAAACATACAGTAGATTAAGATTAATGCTTTACTTAGAAATGTCTCGTCCTGGTAGACTTGCAGGTTGTTGTTCCACGCTCTCGTGAACATCAGAGATGCAGTCATGAGACGTACGGTAGTGTTATCTCTGAATCATAAAGTCTAAAGACGCTGGCTAACAGCGAAACAACTTCCATTACATGTGAAACGGTTTTTGCACTTAAACCTCAAAATTGGCCGCCACTTCACACCACTTGGCCAAAACCAACTGCCATTAACATATGTGAGTTCCAGATAATATAACATATAGCATGCACTACTACACTTAAGAGGAGAGTGTGAAGAGTAATGAGCACCCTCAGATTTGTGTGTTAAAAAGATTATCCTTATTCACATTGTACAGTTTTACATTTCCTCATCTAATTAATCACAAATGTTTTAAAGGCTCAGCGCATACAAATAATAATAAAAAACAACAACCCATATTCTAATTTAGCTCTTGTGGCATCTCTCCGGCCATGCAGATAGTTCTGGGTTTGTTATTAGGTTTTCGGGTTGTCCGTCCGTCTGTTCATTCCACCCATTCTTGTGAACTCAAGGATTAACTGATTCAATTTTGGTGGTCAAAGGTCACGCATACCTCACGTCTGTCCCATTCTCGTGAACGCGATATCTTAGGAACACCTGGAGCGATATCCGTCAAATTTGGCATAAACATCTATCAAGGACGAACTGATTCAATTTTGGTGGTCAAATGTCAAGGTTACTGTGACCTCTACAGAAATGTCTAATAGGATAAAATGATGAAGTGCTAACATTTTGGACAGACATGGTTGTAAACTGCCACTTGACTGGTTGGCGGAGGCATACAACCGCGAGGCGGTTATTGTAGTTTGCTCAGTTTTGACATATGTACCTGAGATTTCTGCCTCTCCCCCTTTACAATTGAGATGAAAGGATTTTATTTATGGTGCTCACAGCATTGACAATTGATTACATTACATTCATGTGTCTTTTAGTGGTGTAGGAAAATATTGAATATCGCAATATTATGTTTTGTGATACTGTAGCGATTTTTAATTAATAGTTTACATGCAAAGATTAACCCAGTTGCTAAGAGATGCGCCCTCTCAGTATATGTGCCCTCTCAGAGTAGTGCTATGATGTTGGATGTTACAGGGACTGTGATAAATGCAAATGCAGATCCTACTGTTCTGATTGCATAAAAAAAAAAAAAAATGCATATGGTGGTGTGTTCTTTATACATTGACAGTTTTCTTGAAAATGAATTTAAAAAAATCGCAATATATCACCTTGCATACAGTATTGCAATATATTGAATCATAACTCCTGTTTCATCATACGTATCGTATTGCCAGATTCTTGTCAATACACAGCCCGATGTCTTTCCAGACACAGCGTCCGGTATAGTCTGGATAATCCACAGACGTTGCTGTAAACACTTTACTCTGGGAACTGCTTCCTATAGGCCCTACAGTTTATGAAAACAGTGGACAGCGTATTCTGTAGAGTGAAACAAGGACACCGTTTCTAGAAAGAGATGCTGGTGTTGATTTTTTTAACTGTTATTTTTCAATGCTGTGAGCACCACAAATGAAATTCCATTCACCTCCATTGCATTGGTGTGGAGGCATACAATTCAGACACCCCATTACAAAAAACAATAAGTGATATAATGTGTATGTTTCTTTTGGAATGTGGGTGAATTGACCCTTTAAAGTGGGATAATGCAGTACATTGATTTCCCCTGCGTCATGTAATCCATTAGTGCTCCCAAAAAATCCTCATGGCAGCACCTTATGTAATGTGTTAACAGCAGATACTGTATACCATTTTGGTGTATCATCATGGGTTGTTTCCTCTTGTACAGATCTCTGTTCTGCTATGAGGTTTAATCTGGGGGAAGTGGGTGTCTGTGTGTGCGCATTGGCATATACAGATATAATTGTTATTGTGTATTTATTTTGCTTTGTGTGCATTTACTTAAATGGGAACATGCATCGGTGAATACCACTGTATTTTTTTAATTTTGTACATGTCTTTTTATATATACATTGTCGTGCAGTGACAGTGTCAGGGCAGCATAGCTTGGAACAGGAAGTTGATGGTTTGCATGCTAGTTAGTTGATACTGTATGTGTGTTTGTTTGTGATTGATACATTTGGACAGAGGAAGATAAGACGCTGAGAGTTTGACTTTGAGTGTGTGTGAGTACATGATAGTGTTTAACTGTAGAGAGGGTTTGTCTGTTTGTATGGTTAGTAATGTGGAGTGTTAAAAAAACATATGGCTGTAAGCTGTTAACCCTTAATTTGTGCAGGACAGATAACAGCGTCTTGCTGGATTATCAGAAATCGAAAGACATATGATGTTTAGAAACGGGGGCATCTGACTGGTTAGTTTCTCGTTTTGCAGGGGATTTTCAGCGAGCTCGTGTGGTTGTGTGTGTGTGTTGGACATCAAACATCAACTTCCTCTACATCCACGTGCACAAAAACAAAAACCCTCCCAGTGTTAGTTCTGCTTCTGATAGAGCACATGCCTGCGATGTGCGTTTTGCTTAGTTCACTTTTAATTTAACTTTAAACCTTTTTTTTTTTTTTTTATCTCTCTCTGGAAGTTCTGCTGCTTTTTCTGTGTGTGTAACATCGTTACACACTTACTGCTTGATTCATGCTCGGAATGAGCTTCAGGAGCAAAATCACCTTCAGGAGGAAAATAAAGAGCAAACGAGTGCGATCGGATTTCACCCGGCTGAGTATTGTATGTATTCGTACGTCACATTCACGCTGCATTTTACAACTCTCGACTATTTATTGACTTATTAATCACATGGCTACAGTTTACTATCGGTGACTTACACATGTTTATATGCAGTGAATCATAGTCATAGTTGTGATTTATACAGCTTTAATGACCACAGTCAGTGGCCGTTATACTGTAATATATAATGTGTTTAATGACATTTGTGTGCTTCATTTCCTCCTCTGTTGAAGGTTTGTTTGTTACACTACACTGAGCCCGGCTCTGTGACAGGAAGAGTCAGATAGAGGAGATTCAATGATGTGTGTATTAATGATGCACACCTAGCGAGGCAGAGCTAATGCTACGTTAGTGTGTCTGACAGACGTTAGCTCGTGAGGGGGAAAGCCACAGACTTTCCTGTGAAATATTAACTCTGACGTCACATGGGTCAGAGTGGAGTCCCGGTGCACATACGAAAACCTTTCTGTTTGAATCTCATGTCATTTACTTGCTAATGATTGATGTACAGAAAAGCAATTTTTGGTTTTCCGATTAGTTGTTAGGACTACAACTAATGGCTATTTTCATTATTGATTATTCTGTCGAGTATTTTTTTTAATTCATTGATTAAATAATTGTCAGAAAGTATTAAAAAAAATGCCCATCACGATTTCTCAGAGCTCAAATTGTCATCGTCAGACACCTTGTTTTGTCCGACCAAAAGTCCTACACTTACAGATGTTTAATTTAGGGATGCAAGATGTCGGATTCTTGCCGATATCCGATATGCCAATATTTTCAAACGCATTTTGGCTTATTGACGATGCACTAACGCACATGATTTTTCGACTTAATTGCAGAGATCAAGTCTCTCCTGTAGTGGAATTAACATATTACTATGCCTTAACTGTTATCGTGTTGTCCCACTGGCAGATGCAGACATATAATACAATGCTTTACAAAATGTACACGTTCACTGGGCAAAATAAGAAAACTACTTCAGCTTCGACTTCATGTAAAACATGCCATATTTATTTTTATTTTAGGCTACATGTTCAAACAAAACTGAAGACTTCATCCTACTTTTAACAGACTTGGATGATGCTGCCCCTGAGAGTAGACAGTCCCGAAAATGGGCACAACCCGGGCCTATGTGACCTATTTCACAAGTTGCAAAACATACCTCCACACCGCTGACATATTTGTGTTTGCAACGGTTTGTGTCACATGCACAAACGCGTCATCTCATCGGGCTGTAATATCAGAGGAAATGTTCTGGCTGATGCCGATTACACGCCTATATCATCGTGAATCCCTAGTTTAATTTACAGTGATATGAAACAGGGAAAAGCAGTATTTGAGAAGCTAAATGCTGCGCATGTTTTGCATTTTTCCCTAATTGATTTAATTGATTAATCAATTATTATAATTGTTGACAATCATTTTTGGCTAATCAATTAATCAATGTACTTATTATTCAAAAAGCCAGTATGTAATACTGCTTTACAAGTTTGACATGGAACAACAAACTGGAAAATAACACTCTAGATGAACTGTGGAGTATAAATCATGCTGACAGTGTAAATCGAAATACTCATTTTGAATACTGCATAGGGGTAAATATTAACAGTATACAGTATGGGTGGTAAGGGCAGTAGTATTTAGACAGATGGCTTCCCTAAAACATAGATCACCTTGAGTTGAGTTACATTCTTGTTTCTTTCCTCTGTGCTCTCTCTTGGTTGTGCGCCAAGAGGCCTGTTGTGACTGTTAGGGTAGCTGTGGTGGGTATAAAAGCCCCGGTCTGCGCTGAATGCATGTGAACCAACCAAACCAGAGATCATTACTTCCCCTGCCTTCCTCACCACAGCCTGCTCTAGCTCTCGCTTTGCTGCTGTTGCTGCTCAGTTGCTATTCTCTGAATGACAGAAGTTTTCTATCTGTAAAACACATGTTTAAAATGTTGCATTTGTGTGTGTGTGTGACTCATTGACCTGTTCCATAACCCTTCAGCATAGTTTTAAAAGGAGAAAGTTAGTGTGTAATGGATTGTTTTGTGGTTTATATACTGAGCGTGTTAAATGGGGTTGTGAGAACAGGCCTTCACATATAGAAGTGACTGCTTGTTTGTACGTGGTGTTTTCATATTTGAGGTCATACTGTGTTAGTCTATGTTGGTCTGGTTGCTTATTGACGTTTTCATTTACTGAAAAATCCACCTGTATCATGTCGAGGTGTGTCCGGTTAAATGAAGCCAGTATCTGATACTACATCTCTTTTTAATCTCAGTTAATTTAAATCAACTCCGCATATGTATTTTAGGCGTGGTGTGTCACAGCTCACTTCAGTTGTAGTGCTACTTCCTCTATGATTCTTTTAGGTCCTAATGATATCATGGCAAAACACAGGAAATGTCACTATAGCTGTCATGGATACTGCTTTTAATCAAATATGCATGATCCGAGAATAGTGTGGTTCATGAACACAACTGTATTTATACTGAGTCTTTTTTCTCTGCTTTCCCAATAACTGGTAATAGATATGAGATATGAAATAGAAATTACTTTTAGAAGTTCAATATCGGTGCCAATACGTTAACCGAGTTACGGTACAGATGCCAAAACATTTTCTTTGGGCAATTTCATTTTTAAATTTTGGGCAATGTAAACAGATTTTTTTTTTTTTTTAGCAAATATAAAGGACCAGTGTGCAACATTTAGGGGGATCTATTGGCAGAAATGGAATATAATATCAATAAGTATGTTTTCTTTAGTGTATAGTCACCTGAAAATATGAATCGTTGTGTTTTTGTTACCTTAGAATGAGACGTTTATATCTACATAGACAGCAGGTCCTCTTCACGGAGCCGGCCGCCATGTTTCTACAGTAGCCCAGAACGGACAAACCAAACATTGGTTCTACATAGGGCCATTCACGTCGGCCACCATAGTTCTCCTACACGCTTGGCACACGGGAGAAGTTTCAGTTGGTTGCAATCTGCAACCTCACCGCTAGATGCCTTCAGATCCTACACACTGCACCTTTAAAAAATATGACAAACTGCTCACTTTATCAGTGTTAAATAAAGACATTTTCCTAAATAGAATATAAAGTTAGAAAATGTTACTCATCAAGAAATCAATTTGATTAAGCACTCGATGCCAATTTTCAACACTAGACACTTTTTAACACTTACCGCATTGCATCATATCATATCTTATTGTATCTTATCGTTTTGTTTTGTATTGAGGTTGGATACCCAACAAGAAGTGAATACTGATCAAACGTCTCTGTGTTTCCATTCGCAGCAGGAGAAGCCGAAGCTGATTGATCCTCTCGACTATGAGACTGTCATCTCTGAACTGGGGGACGAGTTGAAGGAAGACCCTCTCAGAGACCTGCTCCTGTTCCCCGACCATGATTTCTCCGTAAGTGTCTGTGTGTGTTTTTGTGTACGTGGGGACCTGATGGTTCAGTGGTTAATGCAGTCAGAACAAGAAGGCTCTCAGCTTAAATGTGAATCCTGGTTGACCGGCGTAGAGTCACACAACAGTCATTTTTGCATCTATGAAATGCAACACATTGCATTGCGGGATTGTTAGCAGAAAGTAGTCTACATGCCATTGAGATTACTTTTTTTGTTCCATTGTGAGAACTTTTTAAGGCACTATATCGTGCATAAATTTCACACTCATAATTCAGACACTTGGTGGACAGTAAATATAGTGCACCACATAGTAACGCCTTGTTTCCACATAGCTCTCTGTGTGTTACAATACCCATACTACCATACTATTTAGTATGTCCCAATATAAATTACAATTATCAAATGCGGTATGCCAAAAATACCAGGATGTCCTACTACATTCGGTCGCATTTTGCAGGGCAAGCCAGCATGCTTTTCTGGCTATTCTGACCCACAATCTTCTGCACAGCGGATATGTGAGCAAGATGGTCAAAGTTCAAGGCGCAATGTTACTGTATGACGAAGTAGTATGTCCCAGTTGATTGCATACTGCATGCAACAGTACGTACTTTGTAAGGGCAGCTGCATATGTACTAAAAGTAAAAAGAAAAAGTGTGCGATTTTGAACACAGCCTCTTTGTATATATGCAAGTCAACCAGAAGTTCATTCATTCCTATTGGAACCCCCGTGATCTCCTAGCATGCTACCAATGTTAGCTTATATGCCGTCAAACTTTTCACTTAGAAAAAGTGTGAAAAATGTGACTCATCTAGACTGGAGGGTGAAAAACAGACAAACTTAGCTTCGCTCCCATATCTGCGGTGCCATTTCTATCCATCCGAAAAAGAGATGCATTTCCTTGCGTTGAACACGAGGTAATCCGTGTACTGCACAGATTTACGGACACAAAACAAAACAGTGTGGAAATGAGGCGTTCTGGGGAGAGATTTCGGACACAGCGCAAGTCGTCAGTTCTTAATTTGACAGTGACACATTGTTGTTTAAAATGCAACACTCATAACACGCTTATTCACACTAATAATGCATGTTGAGCATTGCGGCCTTTTTATTACAGTCAACAAATGATTCTCTCCGGCTCCCTTTAGCTCTTCGTTCATTAGTGCTTTCATTACCGTGCTAATGCCTTTCTGCAGACGCAGATCCACTGCACATTAAGATGACCTAATTGGCTGCTTGTAGTAAAGGGAAACGTTGGCTTGTGGAGTTGCGGAGTTGTGACTTTAATGCCCGACTCTGCTGGTTCCCAGCTCTGTCTGTCTGGCTACAACACAATCTCCTCTGATTTTCTTTTGTCTCTGTGTCTCTGTGCACGAGGATGCAGCCTACAGTCAATTTCCATAATTGTAACTGAAAGTGGTTTGGCAGAGTATTGCTAATGCACAAAAGGCATTTACTAGATCTGCTTCTTTGCCAGTTGGTTCGTGAGCTCAGCGCTCCAGCCGGCTGATTGGGTTGTATAAATCAAAGTCTGTCTCTGTTCACGCACAAAGATCTTTGACTTGTTTCCATTCCTGTTCTGCAGAATCACTTGAATGAATATTTCTTTTTGGATATGAATGTGGACCTTAACGATTGAATGTTGATTTTCTGTTTCATGGATCATAAAATATACTTTATATAATTAAAACGGCATGATTCATAGGTTATTAGTTCTAGGTGGGAATAGGGGGAATAGAGTAGAATAGAGAATAGAGTATTGGACTTTTTTTTTTTTTTTTAATTATTCATCTCCGCTGCAATAAAGCTGGCCAGAAACAATTTCTAGAAGAAGGAATGAAATATTACATCAATATACTGGATATGTTTTTGCATGTCCTCAAGGCTGTACTTAGACACGGCACACAGTGCTTCAAGCTAAATGCTAACATCAGCATGGTAACATGCTCACGATGTTAAGCAGGTATAATGTTTACCGTGTTCATCATCCTAGTTTAGCGTGTTAGCATGTTAACATTTGCTCATTAACACAAAGAGCAGCTGAGGCTGATGGGAATGTCAGTAGTTTTGCAGGTCATAGTCATAAACAAAAGTACAGTTTTGGACAAAGTGACATTTTGGTGGTGCTACAGTAGATGCAAAATTACAAGTAAAATAAAAGTGATTAGGATACATCCTCTGGGGAACATGAACGGGTTGTGTCTAGAAGTTGACCCCCAAGTTGCAAAACTCCAACGGTTAAGGTTAGGATAGGTCATTGGGCAGCGAGTCTCACAAGAGTTTCCGCATGTTTTCCCAACTTGGGGGTCACTTCTGGACACGACCCCATGAGTGTTTGTACAAAATCCAGAGTCCATTGTTTCATACAGTAAGGATACCTTGATGGTGACTGTGTGTTGATCAAAAATGCAGTTTAATATACAGATGGGTGACAAATAAAAGGAAAAACTTCAAGTGTATGAGTAGTGTGTTGGGCCACCGTAAGCCTCCAGAACAGCCTGAATGCTCCTTGGTCTCTCCTCTGTCGCTTTTCCTGAGGTTTCTAACTTTTTTTACATTTTTACATTTTTTTGGTGAAGTTTTTCTTTATCTGAAGCGACGGTCAAAGGACAGAGGGTGTCTGTCGCGCTCCACTCGTATGCTGCACGGATTGTAAAGCCCCTTGAGGCTTTTTGTGATTTGTGATATTGGGCTATAACAGTAAAATTGACTTAACAGTTGGATTGAGATCTTGTTTCTGTGAAGGCCACAGCATATGATTCACATCTATTTGGTACGCATCAAATCATTGCCATGTTATGTTTCTCCAATTATTTGTTCCCTTTTTTTACTTTGTCATCAATCAGTACAATGCGTTTTGATTTAGAACAATGGTTCAATTGTTTAACGATGTGTGTGGTGTATAGAGAAATACTTTTGGTAGCCATGACTTTTATGCCTCCGTGCCGGCGACAGCTGTGGCTAGAAGCATTATGTTTTGGGGTTGTCTGTTCGTTCGTCCGTCTGTACGTCCGGACCATGTTCGGAACGCCTGGAGGAAATTTTTTCAAATTTGGCACAAACGTCCACTTGTACTCAAGGATAAACTGATTCGATTTTGTAAAATGTCAAAGGTCAAGATCACTGTGACCTCACGTCACACCATGGACTTGAGGAAGGTGAGCTAATAACAAGCTACATTGTGCTCAATAGACTAATTCCATTAGTTCCTAAAGGGCAAAACCTTTGGCCCTACTTTAGTAGGGGTCAAGCGGTGAGCGGGGGGGTATGTGAGACATGCTCACTTTCGCCTTGTTTTTATTTAAGCTCAGGTGGCTCACCACGCCATGACACATTATCTTTTGTCATGTTAACGCGATCCTTGTATCCCTTCAGGTATCCACTGTGCCTCAGGAGAGACGGACTCTCGAGTCGACTGTTCCTGAGGGGGCAGAGCTACAGGCTGAATGTCTGCTGGTCAGACAGGTAAGGAGTGTGTGTGTGTGTGTGTGTGTATGTATCTTCGTGTTTACAGGACTTAACTGAAGCCGCTGTGGTTTGGAATGAACAAGGTTTCGGTGGGTGGTGGTTAGGTTTGTCAGTTTATGCTGTTCTTAATATAGGACATCCTGATACCGGTGGAGCAATTTCACCATGCCTCTAAAATAAACCAGATGTGTGTGTGTGCGTGTGCATATCTTGATGTGTATTTATTTACCCATGTATGTGTGTGTGTGTGTGTGTGTGTGTGTGTGTGTTGGTAGGCTCGGGCTATCAGATATTATTTCTCCACTGGTCGGTCTGAAATGAGCCCTGAGTAGACGTAAATTCCCCAAACAATACTGTCACAGCTCACTGGAGAATAATGTGTGTGTCTGACTTTCTTTGTGTTTGTGGGTGTGTGGGTGTGGGTGTGGGTGGGTGCTATCCTGTCGGTTGATATTGTAGCTGATAATCTGTTTGGTCTGTTTATAATTTGTGACACTGTTAACAAAAGATCAAGATCTTTCTAAACAAATGGATCAAAGAAAACAGCAACACAGCGTTCAACGAGCTGACGCAAGAGAGGATGTGAAACTGCCTTTGTGACGTGCGTGTGTGTGTGTGTGTGTGTGTGTGTGTGTGTGTGTGTGTGTGTGTGAGAGAGAGAGAGAGAGAGAGAGAGAGAGATAACTTACAGTGAGAGCACCCTACTATTTCAACCCCTGAGACAGACAAGACGTCTATTAAGATTTAAAGATATCTTTATTTGCAGATTCCTTGGGGACAGAGTCTTAATCCAGTTCCTTTTTTATAATTTAGATACTCTAATGATGAATCCCAGCCCGCACATCAGTAACTAGGCCTCAGGAGAGACGATGTATGCCTGTACTTTCACTATAGTGTAGCTTTCTTCATTGTCTGCTGATGTCCCAGCCGCCCCCTGGTCTCCCAGAGAGGCCATCATTTTATAAAGTTAATATTTAATCATATTCAACTTAATCTCCTTCCTCTCCTCCAGGCCTGTAAGTATTACAACTCTGAGCTAAATGTGGTCCAGTTCAAGTATGACGACTACGCTGGAGACTATCGCCTGCTGCCCAGGTAACACACTCGGTCATTACTCAATAACCCGCTCTACTGTGTCTGCTGTATGGGATTTAAAGGAATAGTTAAGCATTTTGGGAAATACACTTTCTTGGGGAGAGTTAGATGCGAAGATTGACACCACTAAGAAAGTAAATACGCGCTTTTCCCAAAATGTCTGAACCATTTCTTTAAACTCAACTTTCCTACTTGGTGCTTGTACCATAGAGCTGGGTATCAAACACATTTTTGGTCTGAAATGCGTCTTTAAAACCGGGTTTCTTTTATCGTCAAGTCCGGAAAGCTTGTTTACTTACTGTACTGATCAGATAGCTCTGCATTACAATTTTAGACAATTTTATTTAGGCACAGTTTGCGTTTGTATTTCACATGTAAGTTATTGAAAAAGTACCTTTTTGGTATTGGTACCAAAACTCAAAAACGGCACTAGTACTGAATAATAACGGTATTCGGCCATATAGGTTCTCATGTTGATAAACTGCCATAAACAGGCTGTTCTCATACACCGTTTGATGCAGGTCGGAGGTCGAGAAGCATATTTTCTCGTGTACAGGTATATTAGTCTATGCATTATTTCAATGTATGATGGTATATGGAAGGTCAAAAAAATGTGGATTCAGATTTATTTGACTTCCTGACTTGATTGAAGACATGTTGGATTTTTCCCTCATGAGCAACCAGACCCAGAAGTAGCCCCGAACATCAAGGACAAACCACAATCTGTTACACTGAGGTGGGAGGACGTTAACAAGAACAAGATGGTGGCAGGTGTTGAGTGAGAAAGAAGTCAGAGAGGAAGACTGAGGATATTTACTCTAACAAATGTTAACTTTCAGTGCTCCCTCGATCCCTTTTTTAAATGTCAGTCATCCAGTCAGACAGCCATTCAGTCAGTCAGGCTGAGTTTTGTTAGTCCCAGTGAGACTGACCCCGGAGCAGCCCTGCAGTAACTCCTCTCCACCACAGGAATGTCCCTCCTCTGTCCCATGGGTTGCCACTGTATTCTTTCAGTCAGTTCACATGACCTCTGAACTGACATCCAGGGTGAACTATAAAATAAGATGCAGCTCAAACACAAGTTAGAGCACAATCATACCAACTTTATGTGTCTCTTTGCAGCTGTGGAATTAAGCACAAACACTGCTATATTGTTTATTTATAAGTATGACAAGCTAACCAACCATAAAGGGTAATAAGTCACAAGTTGAGGTGAAATACACCAGGGAAACCGTAATACAATGGGAATCTACTGCTACTGTATATGTGTGGTTGTCACCGCTGTGATTGAGTGGAACGTTTCTCATCTGCGCAGGCCAATATTAGCATTCCTCTGTCAGTGGCCAGCCCGCAATCACCAGAAATCTTCTAAACATAGTCCCCTTAAGAGGTTTTTACGACGGTGACTTTTAGCAGAGGGTGGTTCCAGTGTTACCCTCCTCACAGACTGCAGCCTAGCTGTCTGCAGCTCACAGCACACACACAAAGGCGTATTATCCCATGGCTCGCACACAAAGACAGGTCAGCCTGTGGAATCAGTGGAGCGGGATGGAGCGAGGACTACCTATTGTCGACTCCCGACAGAGAGCGATGAGGCCGAGTAGGCCACCCACACTCATTTGCACCACTCAAACAGAGTGGATTAAACTCCTGAAATCATTTTCTCTTTCCATCGATATATTTCATCATTCCACATTTTTCTCTCTCCCCGTTCCTTTATAGGAAACTGTACAAAGCGGAGAAGCTGCCGTCTCATTCTTTTGAGATCGACCATGAGGACATTGACAAGGACGAGGTCAGTAATGACCGTCTTCTGACAAAATGCTTTTAGAATGAACGCATTACATGCTGCATAGATCCTGTTCAAATTAGTTTACCGTGGCCTTAAAGCTCTTAAAATATTCTTTGCGAGAGCAGTTAGCTCATTACAGGTCAGCGGGACATTGTTTATGAACTGACAAATGGCAGTCCTGAGATAGAATGAGTCTCCTTTTCTCTATTGATCATCTGCTCCTCTGTGTCAGAGGGATGAATGGAAAGCTAATGCATCTATAACTAACTGTATTTATGTTTTACAGGATACCACCTCCCTGTCCTCGTCCAAAGGTGGGGGGGGAGGCGGTGGCAGCGGAGGAGGGATCGGTGTGTTTCGGTCAGGATGGCTCTACAAGGGGAACTTTAACAGCACCGTCAACAATAGCATCACTGTTCGGGTGAGGATATGAAGTGATGCTCTCACTTTTCATGCTCAGATGTCCCCCTGTTTGCAGCTGAAATGTTTTACCTCACGCTCTGACCTGGTAAACGTAGTTTGAACTTGAATTGTGACTCCTGTTGATGACGCGTTTTTACCCAGGATGGGTTTGTAAAGGTGAAGTATTATCAATACATCTCCGTCTACATTACTGTTTGTAGTTCGAGATAGTTCGCAATCACTTTTTATGTTTTTGTGTCATTTTAGTACATATCCTAAATCAGTGGTTCCCAAACTTTTTCACATCAAGGCTAATGACACAAATTAGACCACAGACCCCCATTTGATAAGGTTTTGTCCCATGGTCCCCCATCTGTTTTTTTTGTTTTTAGACGTTTTATTACAGAAAGTGTATGAGACCCATGACCAGAATAGACATACATTCTGTCATTGTGTTACTTATTGATGGAATTGATTATTATTGTTTGCTGGGGGCCCCCTGGGACCCCTTCAAGGACCCACTTTGGGAACCACTGGCCTAAGTAATTAGTTGCCTAATATGACTTTGTCCTTAAACCAGGTTAATGTATTTGTCTTAATGTATGTATCTTGTATCTGTGCAGTCATTCAAGAGGAGATATTTCCAGCTCACCCAGTTGACGGATAACTCCTACATCATGAACTTCTACAAAGATGAAAAGATCTCCAAGGAACCCAAAGGGTGCATCTTCCTCGACTCGTGCACTGGTGTGGTACAGGTGGGTTTTTTAAAGCATTCATATAAGTAAGAGTGCAAGACAATATACACTACAGTATATTATACATATATTAATCTGTAGGCAGCGGGACAAGATTTTGGCACCGGAAGCGTTCTGGTTTCCGTTTGTAGTCCGTATGTAGTATTGACCAATCACGTTCGAGCAGGCTTTGGTTGAATGCAGGTAAACAGTCCGTGTGGAGAGCAAAAGAGGCGGAACGCGTTGGCCGAAATGCAATCTGGCTCTCGTCTGACGATGATTTCGATTTTTATTGGTTTCAAATTAGCTTGTAAACTGGTTACTTGTGAAACATTCCGGTCGTACACGTCATCTCTCAACTCCAGTCTCGCGTCTCATGTTGCTAATCGGACTGTGAACAATATGCAGCGCACAGAAAAATAAGTCTTGGCCCTGGATATCCGCTGGCTACACCGGAACCCCAGAAATATAGTGCCTTGCGACCAGAGGCTTATCTGGTGTCAGACCGATAGACGATGGTTTCCAAAATTGTACATACGGTATATAGACTTGTGTATTTAGAGTAATATAGGGAGGCTTTTCAGTCTCCCTTCCCTCCAAAACTACTGCACAAAACAAGAATGTGCTGGATGCAACACAAAGCAGCAGAGAAAACACATCTAAACACTTAATTCCATTGCATCAAATATTTTATCTACTGGGTTCACAAAGAGCTTCATCAGAGCATCCCTCTATAAACAAATCTCAGTTGCAGGATAACGTAAAAAGAAGTGACATTTAACTTTAACCGAGCTTTTATGTGGTGTTTTTAAAATGTGGCTCATAGCATAATAATGTAGGACATAATGACACTACATGCCCAGGTCAAGATATTATTGTTTTGCTTCTAAGCTTCTAACCTTTTTTTTTTTCTACTTACCCAGTGACTGACAAACCTCATGGGTGCCATTGTTATGTCTCTGGGTGCTGTTTAAAGACAGTTGTTTAGTTTAATTTACAGTAATTGCTGGATGTAGTGTATGTGGGTTTGGGGAGTTGCAGCTTCCTTTCTCTTAGGACGACCACAATGGAAATGAGCTTTTAATTGATTGTGTTTTTATCCTCTGCAGTTTAATTGTATGCAGTCTTGTATTTACCTTTATTATTGTCAAATAAATCTATCTATCTGTAAGGCTACAGTAAGACTTCTCCAAAGATGGATGGCAGATGTTCCAAACCATCATTTTATTGTTATGATTTTGTACCCATTAGGCATCCAGAAACTATGCTAAGCAAGGCTAAGTTTATAATTCAGCAGACAGTATCTTCCAAAACATGCGTGTGGGAGAAAGAGTCACATTTTCCAAAAACAGCACCAAGCTTTGGTTTCGTTGTGTAACCACATTATGCTATCCATCCTTCCACTCGTCCCCCTACAGAATAACCGCCTGAGGAAACATGCCTTCGAGCTGAAGATGAACGAGGTTACGTACTTCGTGCTGGCCGCGGAGAGCGAGCAGGACATGGAGGAGTGGATCAGCACGTTGACCCGCATCTTGCAGATCAGTCCCCACGACGGCCCGGCCCCCGACCGCAAGAGTCTGGACCTCACCGACCATCGGCAGGGTGAGACCGGTTCTGTTTTAGTATTTAGTAATGCACAATACGGGATACGAGAGAGGGAGCTGAAAAAGAGTTGGAACTAGTGAAGGGGATGGA
This sequence comes from Sebastolobus alascanus, assembly GCA_916701645.2. NCBI lineage: Eukaryota > Metazoa > Chordata > Actinopteri > Perciformes > Sebastidae > Sebastolobus > Sebastolobus alascanus. The sequence goes on along the minus strand of CAKAOJ020000067.1, from coordinate 2,892,606 downwards.
AGCACAAATGGTAATTTAGTGGCGAGAGGGGTATTTAAGGATTGGAAATTTTAGCATAAGTCCATCACATGTATAAATCATGGCGCCCTAAAGAGAGGAAGATTTTTTTATACTCAGCAAAAATGTAACCTCCTCTCTAGAACTAAATAATATCCACCATCTTGCCATCACCTTAATTGGGAATTTCAACCGGGTTAGGGTCAATCCATAACATCACTAACAGGAAATGAGGCCCAACCAGTGACTCCCATCATACCTTGTTATTAAAAAACTTTACATGGAAGCATAATTCATAAAACTCGACCGCATGTGCCAGCTCTGTGAGAGCTCGGGCACCGCACCACGGCCTGTAACATAACACACGCCGACAGAGAGCTTTGAGACTTGGCCCGGTCAAAAGTGGTGGAATGATGTAATCGCCTCCGCCGTCATGGCTCTGCGGTCTGTTAGCGTGCCTCTAAATCAGGCCGCGAGCGTGCGGCGACCTACCATTAATGAGCCATTTTGTTCAGCATGGCCTTTGGGAAGAATTGCTCTAGGCACATGGAGGGTTAGATTTCTGCAGAAGCCCGCCTGCCTTATTACGCGTAAATACCACAAATGGAGTCATATTTTATTCTGAGATGGATATATGTCCGCTGACTCTGGTTGGTGTGTATTTAGTGTACTGCTGAACCTATTTTAGAAAATGATATATGGCCTTTAACCTTTTGGGGAAAATGGGCCGCTTAGATAAACATTCCCATCCACTCAGCGTTGGCAGTCATCACTCATAAACTGAAGTCCGTCTGATTGTGTTTGTTCTCCCTCCAGATGTGTTCGACCTGTCGAGTGACTGCTGTTTGCAGGAGAATGAAGATACGACTACAGAGAACGGCATCAATCCAGAGCTAGCAAAGGTCAGCTCGTCTCTTTCAAGGAATAATAATATACCTCTGATGCTACTGCCTGCAGTTACCGCTATTATTAATAACAGTACAAGCATGCAGAGCACAGCTGTCAGAGTCTATTTAAAGGTACCCTTTGGAGGTTTTGACCATTGGAGGCGCTATGAAGCGATATTTAGTGTGGTGAGGAACACAAGCGATACACATTCCTGCCATCATTAATAAATGGTAAAGTGATAGTTAATTACAATTCAGTTAATAGTTATTTTATTGTTAACAAACAATGAAATGATAATTTAGAATGTTTACAAATTATTAGTAATGCTATAATTTATGTTATTTTATCATTAGTTTGTGTAATATGAAATAATTCGTTTAGAAATATTATATATTGTATCATAGCTAATAAGAGACGATTACATTAGTAAACTATTTATTAACCGTTCATTTTTATTTGTTGATGATTACCAAATGATTTGTTAATCTTTAATACATTTTTTGTCAAACATCTATAAACATTACATAGATAGATGGACCAGAAACCAATCGTTAACCATTGAAAAAGCATTTACTATCTATCTAAATAATGTTTATAGATGCTTTACAAAGTATTTATTAACCATTTAACAAGTTATTATGATCATCAGTTGTACAGTAGCCATCCAAATAATGTTTATAGACCATTTACAAACTAATTATTAAGCATTAACAAAGTGTTACAAATATCTGATCCATCTATCTATGTAATGGTTTTACAAACGATTTCTTAAAGGTTTACAAATCATTTCTGTAATCATTAACAAATGCTTATAATATAGTCTATATATAATGTTATAATGTGTGCAACAATAAACTGTTAAAGTAACGTCAATTATAGCATTACTAATAATTAAGAAACATGATTAATTATCATTGTATTGTTTGTTAACAGTAAAATAACTATTAATTAAAGTTAAATTAACTATTAATGATGGTTATTATAAAGTGTTACCTGTTTTTCCATTGATCAACAGTTGGTAAAGTAATAGTAGAAACTTAGCAATGTGTCAGCAAAAGACAGGAAAGAATAATAAACATGGATGGAAACAATGCCAATATATCCAGATATTCAAAACGTTGGTTTTATATATATTCTATGAAGAAGGAATTTGTCATGTTTTTATAGACCTCAATGATACACACACTGCATTTTACTGAAAATAAACATAACTGCCCTTGTTCACAAGAAAACTCCATAGGCTACTTTAAGTCCAGGAAAACCCTTGCTGTTTTTACTGATATTATAACTCACAATAAGCGATTTATGATTTGCATCAAGTTGCTCTTTGACTGTCTCTTACTGTCTTTCTCACCATCTCTTCCAAACAGTATATCTCTGAGACAGATGAAGGAATTCGCTCTGCCAGGAGAGAAGAGAGGTTGAATCTGTTCTCGCTGGACCCCGATACTCCTGTATGTGTTCATTGTTTTTGTATTTTTCTATTTTAAACAGTGTTATACCTCCACACAAATTACACCATCTTTGACTTCATGCATTGTTGTACTTAATCTGATGTTAATGTCATGATGCTGCAGCTTTTAACCCGATCTCATGAGTACAAATCTTATAATTCTTCTCAATGATTCCAGCTTGGTAAAATAAAATAAAGTTAAAGCAAACTGTATTTCACCAACCACAGGTTCTGAGGAGCCCTCGGACCGAGCAGTCGTCAGTTGAGAGCGCACCGGTGCGTCCGTTTGAGGAGAAACTGGGCAGAAGGTTCATGATAACCTGCCGATCGCTCAACCTCATGCTGCAGGGCTGCATCAACGAGACTGAAACCGGCCCGGTCACTAATGTGAGCATTAGAAACATTTACGTCTTTTACACTTTCAAAACTGACTTTTGCGTTAATGCGTCTCTGTGTCTCTGTGAAATACGTGATAAAGCATGTCGAAAGGGGCTCTTTTGCTGAGTGAAGCTATGACAATTATATACTGTAGTATATATAAAAGAACTGAGACTGACTGAGCTGAATCTTCTCAACCAGGTTGAACCCTTCTTCGTGTCGCTGGCTCTGCTGGACGTACGAGAAGGGAGGAAGGTGTCTGCAGACTTTCACGTGGACCTCAACCACGAGGCTGTGCGTCAGATGCTCGGAGGCTGCTGTAACGGGACGGGCAGTCCTGCGACGGGGGTCGTAGGTCAGGAAAACGGCCTGTGTTCTCCCGCTGAGAAGAAGCCAGGAGACTGTAGCCTCAGCCTGGATCTGGAGCACTGGCTATGCTTCCCCAAACAGGTACAGGGATGTTTCTCCCATATTATGTTTTGCAGAAGGAAAAATTAATTTAACATGTAAAATGACTGTAATATGCCTTTCTCCGTGCAGGCCATTTTCTCAGTCACCAACCCCCACACAGACATAGTAATGGTGGCGAGAGTGGAAAAGGTGCTGATGGGAAATATTGCTTGTGGGACAGAACCATATATCAAGAATACAGACTCCAGCAAGGTCAGAAAGTCATTTGTTCATCATCGCTTTGCTCATTCTCACTTCGCTGAGCCTTTTATATCGTCTTATCTCATGAAGCAAGCTGGGAAAAATGTCTCATGAAACATGCTGTTCGGGGGGCGTTTATTCTCCGGGAAATGGGCTTAATCCACTCAAACAGTTTAAATGCATGACATTTACAAAATGGTATTCCTGTAAGGCCAGAGTTTATCTTCATCGCTGAATGCCAGTCCGCTCCGGATAGTTTAGAAATGAGGCTTTTTTCCGACATCCTATCCAAGACATTTCCTGGCTTCCCCGCTGGCCGTGCTCCATGTGGTCCTTGTTTAAATGGCTAAGTGAATCACCAGACATTCAACCTGCTGCCTGTGTTAGACGACCTCCTGAATTAGTCTGTCACTCTGTCAAGGTCGACTGGAATTTAGGGCTGATCACACCCGATTGTGTTTAAAAATATCAGCTGTGGCGTCTCGCTAACTCTGTCCTTCTCTCTCTGCTTGTGTCTCGTACAGATTGTTCAGAAGATTTTGAAATCCAACAAACAGTTCTGCAGTAAACTGGGAAAGTACCGTATGCCGTTCGCCTGGTCCGTCAGGTCAGTGCATCCTGGTTGGAGACTCAGTTGTTGTAAACATTTTAAAATATACTTACCATGTTCTCTCCGCAGGATTTACTCTTTAACGGTATGTCTCTTTCGATCTATTATAGGTCAGTGTTTAAGGACAACCACGGGGCACTGGACAGAGAGGCTCGATTCTCGCCTCTCTTCAAACAGGAGAGCAACAAGATTTCCACAGATGACTTGATCAAGCTGGTATCTGAGTACAGGAGGTAAAGTATACTTACTGTAACTCACTTAGGCTCATCCAAGGCAAGATAAACAGTTCTTACGACATTTAAGGCGAGACACCCCACGCAAAAACATCAATTTGGAGATTTTGGGCTATTTTGCTTCCATAACATGTCTTCTTTCAGACTAGTGGAAAGAAAACACCCAAACACACATTTAGGTGTTTATTTTGCTTCACTTTGTCTATTTGCATCTGTAGATTTCTCCTAAATTAACCAAAAGTTAGCATTAGATGATGCTTCGTTTGTATATTTAAACATAAAATCTCAGAAAAGAGGTAATATAAATTGTCTTAATGTAAGTAATCTACTGGGAAAGTTTCATGGTGATATCTAGTAGTTACATTTTTTTACCTTTTTACCCATTTTGAACCTGGTCTTATCCAATGTTCAAATTTCTGCTCTAGAAATGAGCACATATTTCATAAGATAATGCCTTATTTGCATATTTAAACATCACATTTCAGAAAACTTGTAATACAAAAAATATTTGTCTTAATGTAAGTAATCAACTGGGGAAGTTTCATGGTGATATCTAGTAGTTACAATTTTTACCCTATTCGGCTGTAGCCTTAATTCAAATTTTTGTGTGTGCAGGGCTGAGAAGACCAGCAAACTGCAGACTATTCCCGGGGCGCTGGAAATCGCAGTCGACCACGTTCCATTGGAGCATCCCAGTATGTCTGCTTTTTAGGCAACACCTCCCCTCCGTCTACATTCATTCATGTTCTCACTCTGCCTTCTGTCTGCCTTCTCCTTCCCCCTCTACTTCTCTACTCTGCCGTGTGTTTGAAACTCTCTCTTTTCTGTGGTTTCAGACTGTGTGACATCCTCCTGTGTACCGGTGAAGCCATTCGAAGAGCTGAGCAAACACCAGCCCACTGTGGAGGTGGAGGAGTTTGTCCAGGACACAAGCAAGTACACGCAGCCGCACCGCGTCTACAGGAACCACATCTACGTCTACCCTAAACACCTCAAATATGACAGCCAGAAGAGCTTCGCCAAGGTAACTTAAAAGCATCTTTTTAAAGAGTAGCCTTAGATCCAAAAATCACAAACAACACGCCTCTTGTTTTTTTTACATACTTCATATACTTTTATTATTCACAGTTTTAATGGTTAGTTACAATGGTCCTCTTGTTCGCAGGCTCGTAACCTTTCCGTCTACGTGGAGTTCCGCAGCTCAGACGAAGAAGTTGCCAAACCTTTAAAGGTAGATCGCTATCCAAAAACATGCTGATGGGACATTTACTGGCTTTTATACGGCTCCGTTTTCACCAGTTAAACGCTGTCTGTCATGAGAAACTGACTTTATTTTGCCCCTTTTTCTGTGGCTGCTGTTTTTCCAGTGCATCTACGGCAAGCCGGGAGGTCCAGTCCTCACCACAGCAGCCGGCTCCACAGTCCTGCATCACTCCCAGAGCCCCGACTTCTACGATGAGGTAAATAAAGAATCATCACATTTCGTATCATTACAACCTGGAAGTGGATTGACTTTAGCTTTAGCAGTCACGAACATGTTTACAGATACCTCACCAATTTGCAGCATCCCATAATGTAACCCACTACATGCTGTTGTGTCCCCAGGTGAAGATTGAGCTTCCTACTCAACTTCACGAAAAGCACCACCTGCTTTTCTCCTTTTACCACGTCACCTGCGACATCAACGCCAAGACGAATGCTAAGAGGAAAGAAGCCCTGGAGACACCAGGTGAGCTGGTGGTCGATCTGGAGTGAAACTTTTATTATGTAGCGGGTTATTTTGTGGTTGGTGTTGTCCACCATTCAGTGCTACTACTGTGTTTTGTATTTTTAGTGGGGTATTCTTGGCTGCCTCTCCTCAAAGAAGGCCGTCTGTCGTCCCAGGAGTTCAGCGTCCCCGTCTCCTGTAACCTGCCGCCCGGATACCTGGCCATCAAGGAGGCCAGCAACACCAAGGTGAGAAGGAGGAAAAGAAAAGGGAAGAGGAGGAGGAGGACAGATACAGGAGTGTATGAATATTAGAAATCGTGATGAATAATAAAAACATTCATTTCTGTGAGAAGATGAGTATTAAGGATCACAGCATGTGATAAATGGGAGTGTTTGAAGAGAGTGAACATGTGTTGGTGGCGTCCTCACTTTCTCCGTTTTGCAGAACGGAGCTGATGTGAAATGGGTCGATGGAGGAAAAACCATCTTCAAAGTGTCCACCAACGTCGTCTCCACAGTTTACACTCAGGTGAGACCATCATCTGGGTTTCTGCTGTCTCTCTTTGTTTTTACTGGCTTACTGATACTGTGATGGACAGCCGAAGTGTCCAAGGTATGATCTGTGAATGCTGGGATCGGTTGCATCTCTTCATTAACCCGAACAGGATAAGTGTTATAGAAAATCGACGGATCGCTGGCTTTCTACCTATTGTTTCAGCCACTGCATCCTTGTTAATGAGGACATGCACTGTCAAGGTCTCAGCCTCAAAGAAACACTCAACACTTAATCCCAGAATTAGGTAATTGGCCATTTTTGTAACTGTTCGTTCTCAGCTTTCTCCAGCAGAATTAAAATGAATGGTGTCTGCTTGTGTGGAATCGCAAATGGACATAAAAAAAGACCATTAGATGTCCCTAAACAAATTAGAGGATTAGAGGTTCAGTTAGGCTACTAAAATTTCCTCCCAGTAAAGGTCCAAACCTCATACTATCTAAATTGCATCCTATAGTGTACCCCTATGTCTATCAAATAACACCAGCGACGTACGTTTACCTATCATTTAACCTATTTATTGTCAGCTTTCAAAGTAGCATATTTTTCACATACAGACACACTGAACTTGTATGGCCCTTTTATGGAAAAGATATAGGCAACCTCACCATAACTAAAATTAGTTCTAGCACAATTAAGCTATGCCTAGATTTCAAGCAAAAGAAAACAAGACAGAATCTTCTGAATTTAATTAATAAAAAGTGCCTCTTTTAGAAAAAATTGCAAAGAGAGCTTTGAGAAGCCCCCTTTTCACTTTATTTTTTATTTTACATTTTTGTTCATCTGTTTGACTTGTTGCCCTCTGGGAAACGCTACAGATCACTCAAAACCCGGACTAACAGACTCAATCACAGCTTTTTCCCTACAGCAATACGCATTTTGAACGGACCAAAATATATAAAATGAATGTTTCTTTTTATATGTGCAATAATCTCAACATGCATCTCTCACAGCAGTTTTTTAGCTACTACATTTATTTATTGTTTTTTATTCATTATTTATAATTACTATTGTATGGTACATGTATGAATTATGTGTGGTTGTGTTTTTCATTTACGGCACCTTACAGGAGTAGCAATCCAAATTTCGTTGTATGGTTTTTAACAATACAATGACAATAAAGGCATTCTATTCAATTGTTTTACTTCCTGTCCTAGGGATAGAAATGGGCCTGTGACTGCCCTCCCAGTAGTTTGAATCTTGGCTTAAATGGAGTCGGTACCATCATTCTCATGCACATGTGTAGATGCTCATTGGTACTTGGTTTTTAATAATGTTCATAGTGGAGATAGCTGACTCACAGCTGTTAAGTCGATCCAGTCAGACAGTCTGTAGCCAGAGAGTAGCAGGGTCGGCTCTCCATGCCGTCATCTCTCTCACGCTGTTGTTCTCTCAGGCGAACTGTCAACGCACAACAAACAATTGATTTGATCGGCTCAACTGAGTGAAGCTATTTGACGTATGAACTGGATTCGCTGCGGCCTTTGATTAAAAACAACGCTCCTTGAAGATTAGGTCTATTATTTATTCTCCGAAATTTATCAGAAATTGGTCACAGGTCCAGATAGAAACTATGTCTTAAAGTTTCACTTGCAATACTTTATAAAAGACAACTGAAATCAAGTAGATTATAGAGGACACTCAGAATTTCAAGTTAGAAATAGAATAAATAAATTTGAAACGGGACATTTTCATAAGTAAGATAGAATATGAAATCATAATAACATGTCACAAAGCTAAAGCTTAAGATGATTCTCAAAAATATCAATGGATATTTAATAGATATGTATCTCTTCTTGGTACCACAGTGAAGTCTTGCTTCTGACCTTTTTTCACTACACAGAATAACAAATCTTATTATATAGTGTGTTGGCCTCCATAGTACAATCATCAGCCTAATAAACATCACAATGAACTCGGTGGTTATTTTATGTCCTTCCTCAAACTATTAAATAATACTTCAGTTGTTTGTGACAAGGCTGAGACAGTGAAATTGAAAAATAACATAGTGAGGCGGTGAAGTTCACATTTTAGGATTAACTGATACTTTAAAAGGAACCCGCCCACTAAGTATTATTGCAGATGCTTTGTGCTGATTCATGGTTTCTTCTCTCTGTGCCAGGACCCCCACCTGAACCGATTCTTCCAGCAGTGCCAGAAGAGAGAGCTGGACCTCTCGCTACCTCCTTCCTCCAACTTCCTCAACTGCTTGAAGGTCAGAGAAAAGGGACTAAATCCCATCAGTTTTCATTTAATGTGACCGAGACAAAAACCCAAGCCTTGGCTGCTGAACACTGCTACATGTCTAATCAGTGCAACACTACTGTACTGTATGCCAGACATCATTTCGTTTTTTGCCTTTTTTTATGGTTTCTTATTTATTTCCACCCTTCTCCACCTCTTCCTCCTCCTACGCCTCTTTTTCCACCATCCTCCAGGGTCTTCTCAGTATGGAGAGGATCCCAGTGATCATCCGATTTCTGCCAGTGCTCTTCAACCAGCTGTTCAAGGTCCTGACTGAGAATGACAACGATGACGTCACTACCGCCACCACCAGGTAGGCAGCGGTACTACAACGTCCACAACAGCTGGACTGACATCAGTGGTGGGGGCTCGGTGGATGTAGTGAAGCACACAGTAGGGGCAGTGTTTAAAAAAAACATATCTCATTTTTATTGTTTGATGGATCGTTTATCATAAAAGTTCTGCTATTGAAGAGAAAGAATGAGGAGAAAATGTATGTTCTATTTAAAGCTGAAGTAGGGGAGATTGGAGCAAATATGATTAAAAAAAGTTGTTTTTTATAAAACGGTCGCTATATCCTGACAGTAGTACATGAAACAGGTAACCTGAAAAAAATGAATGAAATCAATGAAATGACCTGTGATTGGTCAAAGTCTCCCGTCACGGGCTAGATTTTTTAAAGCCTGAAAACAGAGCCATGATGAGGTGCAGAAGTCTAGTTTTCTCTCAGAACACTTGAATTACAATATGCTGAAAGGTTTTTATGGAATTTTTGCCCAATGATGCCAAAAATATACTGCCTCCTGCCACTTTAATGATAAAGGCTGTAATGAATGAAACTCTTTGTTGTCCTGTGTCTGCAGAGTGCTGGTCCACATTGTTGCAAAGTGCCATGAAGAAAACCTGGATCACTACCTGCACTCCTACATCAAGGTATAATAACACGTATACCAACATTACGATGGTGTGTGTGTGTGGTGTGCTGGTAGCAATCCTTGGAATGGAGTCTGTTTGTATGCAGGATGATCATATGATAATTATGAAGGCTTTCCACGAAGACGGGGGAAAAGGAGGGGACTATTTAATTTCTGAGGCTTTGTGTGTGTGTGTATGTTTGTATGTTGGTGTGTGTGTATGTGTGTATGTGTGTATGTGTGTATGTGTGTATGTTTGTATGTTTGTATGTATGTGTGTGTGTGTGTTTGGGCCAGGAGTGTGGCTAGGGCCGCGTGCCCAGAAAATTGTGCAAACACAAACAGAGAAGTAGGGAGAAAAGACGAAGGAGAAGAAGAAAGGATGATTGAGCAGGAGGCAAACTGGGACATTCGGCCGGCTCAATCAGAAACACAAGGCGCGTTTGTTTAAGGGGCGAAATCAGTGAGAGAATTAGAGAAGAGAGCAGGAGAAACCACAAGACCTGTTTCATGTTGGCCACAGTGAAGGAAAACTGCAGCGCCTGGAGAGGCAGAGTGGCAAAGACGAACGATGGGAGGGGAAGAGAGGAGAGGTACGGCACGGCTAATGGAACCAGGGTTGCCATAGTAACAGATTGGCATGATACTCAGTAGTAGTGGTGCCCAATTTAAACTGCTGAGTGTGTGTGTGTGGATACATGTGTGTTCAATGAGAAGGGGAGGAAAGAGAGGGGGTTCAGTATGCAGGAATATAATATGAATCAAACCTTACACGTTGTGTTTTTTCCATTTTATCAGCCAAATGGAAAATATTTTATTTGCCTTGTTTCAAGTGCTTTTGTCCATATGCATCTACAGTATTTGTGATACAAGTATTTTTGTAATCCATTAGTTGTTTAAGCCTTACAGTCTCTAGTTCCAGCTCCCCAATTGTGAGGATTTGCTGCTTTCCATTATAAACTGAATGGTTTGGGGTTTTGGTTTGTTGGTTGCACACAAAAACATATGTTAAGATGTCAACTTGGGATGTAGGAAATTGTGTAGGTCACTTTTTTTTAAAATATTTTATAGACCAATGATGAATCCATTAATCAAGAAAAAAATCAGCAGATGGGGGACCCTGGTGGCCTAGGGGGATAGGACTAGAGCTGAAACTACCAATTATTTTTATTTTTGATTAATCTGTATTATTTTCTCGATTAATTGATTAGTTGTTTGGCCCATAAAATATCAGAAAATGGTGAAAAATGTTGATCAGTGTTTCCTAAAACCCCAAGATGACGTCCTAAAATGTCTTGTTTTGTCCACAACTCAAAGAGATTCAGTTTACTGTCATTGAGGAGTAAAGAAACCAGAAAATATTCACATTTAAGAAGCGAGAATCAGGGAATTCTGATTTATTTTTCTTAAAAAAAATACTCCAACCGATTAATCAGTTATCAAAATAGTTACTAATCGACTGATCGATTAATCGTTGCAGCTCTAATTATTTCCCCTATCACTTAATCTGTATACGTTCTCTATAAATCAGTTAATCCTCTGCTCTAGGAAACATCCAAAAACAGTGAAAAACGTTCATCACAGTATTCTCCAGCATGCCATTAAATGTCTTGACAAGCCGTCCAAAACCCCAAAAAATTAAATTTACTATAATGTTAAACAAAGAAAAGCAGCAAATTCTCTCATTTGAGAACCAGGAAATATCCAATTTTGGGGGCATTTTTGCTTGAAAAGTGACTTTAACGATTATCAAAACAGTTGACAATTAAGTTTCTTTCGGTCGATTTATCAATCAATGAATCGACTATTCGTTGCAGCTCTTGTTGAGAACATGAACTGCAACACACCTGTCATCTGGGCGGGGATCTCTGTTGCATGTAATTCCCATTCTTTCTCTTCCCTCATTTCCTGTTATACCGACTCCTCTCCCCTTCTCTCTGCGTGTAGTTTGTGTTCAAGTCAGAGGCCCACGGCTTCAGGACAGTTCACGAGGAGCTGGCTAAGGGGATGACCTTTGACCTGAAGAGCAATGAGCAGGCGGCTGTCAGGAATGTCCTGAAGGTTCGTCTCTCTCCTCATTTCCACTCTTATGTTTATTTATTCTAAAATGGTAAGCTTTTATTATTTTTAATTGTGGAAACTGTTGTTTATGCCTCTAAGGTCCTAGAGGAAAGTAAATCAGTGCAAAACTCTCAAACAAAATCATATGTGCCTCCGCTGTTTCCATGCTGGTGCTGATTAGACGGATAAATATTGGAGCGAGATTGACCTCGCTCTGACGTCTCCTCATTTCAGTTCTCCTGGTTCTTCTTTGAGCTGATCGTCAAGTCCATGGCCCAACATCTGGCCGACTCTGACAAAGTAAAGGTAAGGTGGCGCACTCTTTCGGCCCCCCGGAGTCTCCCATTCCTGAAAACATCAAGTTCTTTAGCCTCTTCTTATTCTTGGTTCAGTATAGCTCCTTTGCATTTGTATATAATCTGACCTGGGACACAGTGCGTGATTATGTTATGCTGGCTCCGTGTCCCCACAGCTTCCGAGGCCCCAGCGTTTCCCTTCATCCTACCTGAACCGCGTGGAGACGCTGGTGGAGACGGTGTCCGAACACATCTTCTGGAAAAACAAAGACCTGGCAGAGGAAACGCGCAGTGCCAACTTAGCTGTGGCAGCTTTTGTCAAGGTGGGAGGAAAACGTGTTGTCTCATGGATTTAAAGTGTAATGTTAAACGTAACGTGTGTAAACATTGTGCATACTGCATTTTGCTTTGGGAGGGGATCAATACAAACGGTATTAACAGTCTGCAAAATTGATGTGTCTCTCACTGTCTTATCAGCTGATGTCTCTGTGTGTCTCCCTGCAGCGTTGCTTTACCCTCGTGGACCGAGGCTTCACGTTCAAACTGATAAGCAACTACATAAACATGATCACTGCTACTGACAGCAAGGTAACAATAATTGGGATTAAACTCAGGTCAGATGTGCAACTAGACACGTACACACGATGCAATAATATCTTTTTTGTGTTTCTTGATAGGTCTTGTGTGAGCGGAAATTTGAATTCTTGAGAGAGGTGTGCAACCACGAGCACTACATTCCTCTCAGCCTGCCGTTACCCTCCGCTCGCATCGCAGGTAAGAGCCCGAGTGAGTCGTACCCCGTAGTTCAATGTGGTAACTATCATACATCGAGTAGCTCTCACTCTCATTTGTCTATTAACACTCTGTCTTTCTCTCTTTCTCTTCCTGTCATTCCTTCTGACTGTTTGTCCATATCAGACCATAAATCCCAAGAGCCACAAAACACTCATGGTAAATATGTTCACTCATGCCTTTGTAATGTTGTGTGTGTGTGTGTGTGTGCTACAGTGGTATGATGATAATGAAATTCATGGGAAATTGGCTTGTCACATTATTTGCTCACTGTAACCAGATTTGTATTCAGAAACGGATTAATTAACTCCCTGATGGAAAGCAAATATTGGCACGAGCATTATTTAAATCACGTGCAGCTCAGTTTAGTATGTGAATCTTTTACGCCGTCTCTCCTCAGCGTCCGTGCCCGAGTACAACCTGACCGGAGAGTTCTGCAGGAAGCACTTCCTGACCGGCCTGTTGCTACGGGAACTGGGGCTGGCGCTCCAGGACGAGCAGGACCTGAGACACCTAGCTTTGGCCACCCTGAAGACTCTGATGGCTAAACACTCTCTGGACGCACGCTACGCCACCAAGGTAGCCAGAACGCATGTTTACACGGGGGGACACTAAAAGGCATGAACTAATGAGTCACGAGCTCACAGTAGAAATTCTTCCTACGTGACTCACACATACACGCTGACATGTGATTGTTCGTAGCAGCTGCGAGCGGCAGAGACGACGTCCTAATGGATGCTGGGAAGTGTCGAAATCGGATCGAGTCAGTAATCTGTTCTCTGTTAAACAGAACCAAAAACCGCCAACCACATCACAACAGCAGGGCTGTAGTCAAGACAAAAAGCAAACGTGTGCCAGAAAAAAGGAAAATCATGTTTCGTAAAAGGCCACTTGGCAGGACATACTGTATTAAATATTATGTAATGGACTGTAGAGATTTTTATCATAAGGTTTGCCAGGGTGTTAGAGGACTTTGCAAACATATTAAATGTATCATTACAAGCTTTCTACATCAAACAGCATGTCGATTTGTTGGGGTATTACAAGATAACTAGAGCAGTACCCGTTGAAAACATAAGCCTGTTCAGAACAGGCTGAATGCTTGGCCTGTGGTGTCGCTGCAGCTTTCTCGAGAACCGGTCATCCAAACAACTTCACACTCGACACTGCACTTCCTTCAGTCCTGAGTGTCGAATTCCCCCTGTGTGAAATTGAAAAATAACTGGCAAATTTCACAAAAAACTCTGAGAATCGCCTTCCACCAGCTTTTAAATACTTAGAAGTGGCATAGTCTTTGTTGTAGCTGCTCTTTCTTTTATGTGGTAGTTTCCATTATATTCTGCCTAAATCTGCATACCTTGTGACTTTGCGGTGACTCGCAATTTTCTCCGTTGGGCGTAGCGTAGCAAAGACGGTGAAATGTTCAGCTGCACATGACCCACGTGTGCACTTTGACAGCAAACACAGCCCCGTGATGACAGCCTTCCCTGCTTTCTTCACAGCTATTGGATAAAAGCCAGATTTCAAAAAAGCGTCTGTCCTGTAGTGGTTTGACTTTTGTAAACTAGAGCCAATGAAAATGTGGGACATCGTCTCAATATGCGGGACACGGGACAAGGGATAAAAATGCTGTGCAGTCCCTCGTAAAGTGGGACACCTGGTCACCCTAGGTCAAAAACATCAGTGAAATGCACTTAGCGGAAGTAATTTCCAAATAGGCGTAGCCTATTAGTTGCTTGCTTTGACATAATCACTGCCGTTTTGAGTGCTGTGTGCTTGTTAATTCAAAGTTTATTCATATTGAACCCGTGTCCAAATTGCACCGAATTCAACACTGCACGTCTTTGATTCCCAAGCAATACACCCACCAAGTGTGAAGTCGATCGAATGAAAAGTTCTCGAGATATGCGTATAACCCACAGACAGACAGAGAATCCTTGCTTTATAGTTAGATACCACTGGATGTAGAAGAACATGCACAAATCTTTTAAATGCGGTTCCCCCCTTTCATTGGCTGCCCTTCCAGGAGAAGCAAGCAAGAATTGCATCTCTCTACCTGCCTCTGTACGGCCTGATCCTGGACAACATGCCTCGATTCTTCCTCAGGGACCTCTTCCCCATCTACTTCACTTCTAGTGACCAAGTAAGACTCCACATGAAAGATGAAATGACTGGTTGGCTGTGTGCAATGTCAATGTACGTTTCTGCAGTGTTTGAAGGTGCATAACGTTGGTCTTATTTCCCTAGTTTCTGACAACATGTTACCTACTGAATCACAGTGATTTTAGGGATGTAGATTCTTCTAAACACAACTTGACACCAGCATACTTTACTTCTTCTTCAGCTGGACAAATGTTTGTACTATTCTTTGCAGCAGAGGCTCTCATCTTTAGATGTTATAGGTTTGCAGATAGTGACTGCAGGAATACTACATAAAGTATTGCTGGATGCTGCACATGTTGTCTTTCTGTCTCTGTGTGTCCTCTTCCATTTGATTTCCACCACACTGTAAACAAATGTGTCATGAATACTGTACGTGAATCATCCTGCAAGTTGAGCTGGAAGTACAGCCGATTATATGAAAAACGTATCATTATATAACTTAATATGAAACTTTGAGTGTTTATTTCATTATGAACTAAGTAAATTGGATCATTTCAGTTAAATGTATATCTTTTTAGTAAGAAAACTACATGAGACTTGTGTTGCTTGCCTTCATGGATGCTGTTGTAAAGTTGCGTCTGAAATATTGGCAATTCTTATTCTTATAACTAATAGAAATAATACCCTGAATTAAAAATGAATAAGACTCAGATGGTTTAAATGAGTCCTCTCCCCCATCTGCAACCTCCACCAGGGCTCTCGTGACGACCTCAGTGTTGGAGGGGTCGTGGCGGGAGGGGTGATTCCCGTTACTCGCCATGGCAACTCTGTAGATGCCTCCTTTTCCAAAGAAGTGCTGAACTCCATCACAGGTAACAGGGCATCACATGCTTGTATGTGGCTGTCTGTCTATTGCCAGAGTCTGTATATAAAGGTGTGAATGAGGACATTGATGCTGACACCCCCCCCCCTTCTCCCCCCCCACCAGCCTTCTCATCCTTGGCAGTTGCCAGTGGTAACCAGGCCGACTCTCGGGGTTCTCTGATCAGCGTGGACTCCAACCCTAGCAACAGTGACAGGAACAGTGAGAAGATGGACGGATGTGAGAAGGTGAGAAAAGAGAAGAGTCAAACAGACATCACCTCCTGTGTTACGACACGTCCCCATATGGTCTTTATTTCTGACTCTGACAGAGGAGCGGCAAGCAGGTCTGTCACAAGAACTTAAATCGTTTAGATACATTTTGTGTGTACTGATGGTGAACAAATAGACTCAGTACACTGCTCTAATACCAGCTAAAGAAGCTGAAATTGGGGCGTCCTGGTTGTCTTGGACCTTTTTTTGCACGTCGTCCCCCATCTCTCTCTCTCTCTCTCTCCTCACTTCCTGTCATTTCTTTATATTATCTATGTAATAAAGGCAAAGAAATGGCCAAATAATACTTAAAAAGAAGAAATACTACAGCCCTCCCTACCACCACCCTTAGATCATTTTGGCTAGACACCAAAAAAGAAGGTCTTTTTTATTTAAATAAAGACTTATATTTCTCATATTTCATTTACAAAGTTAACTGTCTGGTCATATACTCTGTAAATTTATTTTCCCAACATGAAGGTATAAATTATGTTTCCAAACCGTCTCCACATATCCTATAAAAATAAAATGTTGGCAGGGAACTGCTGAAACCTTTATTCATGTTGGCCTGAAAGTAGTACAATTGAATCTGAAAATACAACATCAGCTTGTAAAATACCCATTACATCTTAAGTTTCCCTCCAGGTTGCTAAAACCCACATATTCGCATAAGAAAATACTGAGGAAACAACCTCAGTGTCCGCAATACTAACAGTATATCTCTGACTGTATTCTCTCTGGATGTGTCTCCTCAGTTTGCCCGGCCGCAGTCCCTCATCGGCTACGGCTCTCGCTGTGACAAGCTGGACCAGGCGGAGACCCGCAGTCTCCTCATGTGCTTTTTGCACATCATGAAAACTATATCTGAGGGTAAGAAATGATACAAACACGTACTGAATACAGAGGATTCACACAGTCCAGTCCAGAGCCTTGTTGAATTGTGTTTGTAAATGCTATTTCTAGGTTATTATATTTACTATTATACACCATGTGATCAACAGAGGCCCAGAAGATTTAGACAATAGTTATTTTTTGCCTTTTATTGAATTATTCTATTACAGCGAACACCAGATATCTGCACTTTTTTGCAGTTTATAGGTGCTCTATTCGATATCCAGAGCATTAATAGAGCAGCAAACAACTATTATTTATGTAAAGATATAGAGGAGTAATTTCTACCTGAGCAGAGAATTAAGTGGCTCTCCCTCTGTGTGTGTTGTAATCCGAGCCTCTCCGTGCTTTGTTGACATAGCCGGGCCGACTGCGTGTGCTTTTAGTGCATGTTTGTGCATGTGAGCGTGCCCCACCGGCTAGCTCATGGCCGCCGCTCTGCACTCCCCTCGTACGGCGGTTACAGTTGATAAACTCCATCCCGACCAACGGCGCCGTTGCGGAAGCGTAGCACCCACCCACCGGCTCCCCCTCTGGTTAACACTGTTGGCTCTATCAGCAGCGTTGCCGTTGTTTTCACTATTAGTGCTGTTGGCACCATTAGCTACGAGCCGCTGGTTCAGCCGTCGCCGTGACGAAAGCCATGCGGAAGCAATAGAAATGCTCCCAATCTCTCATCACATTTAAAACACTAATTATTGGTGACTTTTTGAACCGTGCCTGTTTCAATCACTCCAATATCATTTCAGTATAAAAATACTGACTGTGAAAATGAACACTTGGCTGGCCCTCTTGAATTCTTCCATGGAATATGACGGATATGATGTTATTTGTTTCCTGTTTCCAGATGTGCTGGTGTCCTACTGGCACCGGGCCATTCACCAGGAGATCTCCGACTTCTTTAACATCCTGGAGTAAGTGCTCTTCTTTTTTCATCGCGGAGTATTACCATAGCTCCTTTTAGGCTGACTAGTGATACTGTGCACAGAGAGAAACAGACAGGGATGGGGACAGGAGAATGAGAGGAGAATAATATTGTAGCCAGAAGGGAACAGATGAAAGTAATGACACAGCAAGAGAGAGAGAGAGAGAGAAGAAAAACAGACTGTAATTCCAACGAGAGCTCCCTCTCCACCGAACAGTGCAGTTAATTAACTGCCTGTTTCCTGTTTGTGTCAGCATCTAGACTTTCGCTGCTGCAACTCAGTTTGATCACATGCACTTCGTTTGTCCCGTGTTCTTAACTTACAAAACGCATAAAAACAAGCAAACCTTCCCCCCCTTCACCCAAGATATTATTGCATTTTTCCCTCTCCTCAGGCTGTGTCTCCAGCACTTCAGGTTCCTCGGAAAACGCCACATAGCCAGGTGAGTGTGCTCTCCTCGCTGCCAGGTCTCATTCACATGCATTTATTATAATGCTGCGTATATGGAAACAGCTTATTAACTCAACATACATGCCGCAGCCAAAGGTTGTAACGCCCCCACCCTGCAGAAAACATATAATCATGCACACACACGAACGCACAATGTAGCCACGCACACACAGACGTGTGTGCAA
Source organism: Sebastolobus alascanus (assembly GCA_916701645.2). Taxonomy (NCBI): domain Eukaryota; kingdom Metazoa; phylum Chordata; class Actinopteri; order Perciformes; family Sebastidae; genus Sebastolobus; species Sebastolobus alascanus. The sequence goes on along the minus strand of CAKAOJ020000067.1, from coordinate 2,874,137 downwards.
ACACACACAAATAAATGAATCCGACACAGTCGGGCAGAAATACTAATATGTGTTCTGTATGCATGTGCACGCTCAGGGATGAGCTTCAAGAGGGGAAGAGGTAAAGGGGGGGAAGAAAAGGAAGAGAGGGGGAGGGGGAACTCCTGGATCTTGCTGTTGAGAGAAAAGCACTGCTGGATATTGTACTGTAGTAGTTGGCAAGCTCAGGATGGGGGTTGTTATCATGTGTGTGTGTGTGTGTGTGTGTGTGTGTGTGTGTGTGTGTGCTCTTACTGGAGCTGAGCCATTGGCACCGCCAGACTCCTCCATCTTCTGGTTCCTCCCAGCTAATTAAATTAGCTCTCTTTTTCCTTTCAGCAATAAGATGCTGAGATGTAAGCCAACAAAAGGCTGGGAGAGCACACTGCTTTACTGTGTGTGGAGGCATTAACAGAATAAAGATAGCTGGAAGCCTCGCTAGCGCTCTCAGACGCAGTCGAGCCCGTCTGGGGCTGCTAGCTACTTTACATTCGTCTGTAATACCAGGCCACGGGGGGATTCACAGTCTTACGCCTGTGTCTGTCTCAGTGTCTCTCTCTGTTAGCTCTTTGATGCCTGGCTGAGTCAGTGTGGGCACCCATTGAAGTTCAGGAGAGATGAATTACACTAGCAGTGTGTAGCCAGCCAGCAAGCGAGGAAGACAGTCAGTCAGCGAGCCTATCCGGCTACAATCAGTCATTGAAGCCCCTGTTGAAAACTTTCAAATTTCCCTACAGTCAGAAAAAAGAAACAGCCTTAGGTATTATCAAATTTGATTGACGGTTGCCTAGCAACACAAGCAAACAACTCCACACCTGTCATCAGTTTGGTTCAAATGTTCCTAAATCCTGATTGGCGCATGGATGTACATGACATCGACCGTTTTACAGAAACCTATGATGTCAAATAACCCAAACAAATTTGGAAGAGAGTTGTGTGTTCATAGACTGTGTATATATAGATGGACGGACGACGTGTCTCCACTTCCTCCCGTTGTTCGAAAGCGAAGCCAAAATATCCCGGATGCGGGAGCTGCAATCTTGGGATTTTGATGTCATTTGGAGTCTGTGCAGTACATGGATGTATAAAGAGAACTGGATACAGCATTGGAGGCAGGCTCCCGTTCATTCCTAATAGAGTTGATCAGTGGCGCATGAAGTAAAAATGACTCGACTGCCGAGTGATGAAGTACCCGAATCATCCGGCGATCTTTTGCATCCATTGGGCCCATAGAGCAGGCGCAGTAGGGTTTCCTTTTATATCGCCTTCCAGCCCTCGGCCTCGGTGTCATTCACATGAAAGTTACATCTCCTCTCGTACAATTACCCGACCCTCCAGCTCCACGACTACTTCACTCAGAGCAGCTGTCAATCATGATGTCTTGCCCCATTTTTATAGCATATAATAACTAATTAGAACCAAACTTATCAGAAAAATTAGAACTTTACTTTACTTTACACCATACATCAGCGTGATAAGAACTACCTAAAATAACAGAAACCATCTTTGGGGAAAATTTATTTGACGTGTACTCTGATTTTTTAGTTTGGCCCATGTCCCATCCACTAACTTGGAGGGGGCGGGATTTATGACAGGCAGCCAGCCACCAGGGGGCGATCGAGATGTTTTGGCTTCACTTTTGGGGAGCTGTCATATCATCCATCTTTATATAATGTCTATGTCCTTATATGGTTCCAACGCTCAGAAGCTGATTGAGAAAATAGGTTGTCAGGGCCTTTAATTTAGCCAGCGACGCTGGCTTCTGTCTGTGTTGGTGCAGGGAGCCTCACTTCCTTAACTTAAGCCACATTTTAGACTTTAGCTAAGATACAAACACACACTCATGCACATGCACAACATACACTACATGACACAAACCAATAACAATGAATTGTGATGTTTTCTCCATGTTCGACCTTGCTGTTGTAGTCTCCGCCACTGTGCATGCCTCGTGCCCTCCCCCTCTGTGCATGCTGCAGCTGTCAGTGTGACTGCACATTTATTGATGTTCTGTTGCATCAAGTAACCCTTTCTGTATTATGCTGTATTATTCATGCATGTTAGTTTTGTTTGCTCTTCACATCCTGTAGCACATTGATGTTGCATGTCAACCTCTGTCTCTCCACGCCCTAATGCCTCATGACTGGCTGGACTCCACCTGCTGCTTAATGAGCTCTGATGCGGCTGTGTTGATTGGCTTACACAGTAGTTGTGTCCTCTTTCTTTCGGCTGGCCAAGGCACCATGTGCTCTGTGTAGATTGGCCGATCGAGCTTCATTTAAGCGAGAACATGATACGTTCAACATCTGTTTGTTACTAAGCTGATTTGCGGCGCAGCTTAACTGTCTATTCGTTTTCATCACATCTACACATCCTAACGTCCTCGCTGTCCACTGTTAATGCTGACCTCCAGCCTCTACTCTCCACTAACACTCTCCCAAGAGTTGATAGAACATTTACAAGATAGTCTACTAATGGCAAACTAAAACCATTGACTCTGCTACTGCCACTAACCTTTCCATCTGGCTGACCTCCCTCTCTATATGATCTTTCTCTCTGACTTTAGCCGCTCTCATCACGCCAAGGTCAAACTGGTGATCCTGTATGCTTTTAGCTTTACAGGAATACAATGTGACCTAGTTGCTATAAACATACAACAAGGTCACAAATATAGTGCTGTATTGCAAAGTGTTTACATTTACACAAAAGGTCCATTTTTTTTATTGATTGCAGGCATGCTCAACTATTAGCATGCCACACATTATAGTTAATATAACTGACTAATGATGGACACTAAACAATGACGGTCTAAACTAACTAACGCTAGCTTTGATGTGATTGGCTCGTGAACAGGAAGCTAGCAGCGGCAGTAAAGCTGGCCCAGTCCACCCAGGCCAATGGCACCCTGAAGGGCTCTAACCACCCCTCCCAGTCCTCTCATCCCTCAAGCCTCTTCCCACAATGGTAACCACCCTCCACCAGGAAAACACTGAGTTATTTAAAGAGTCATTGGTTACTGACATTGTTCTTAATGCTAAATATGGTCTGGTGATTGGCTCAATAGCAAGAAACTCCAGACTATTTGAATACAACCTACAGCAACACTTGGAATTTAGATAAATACATTCTTGTCCTGTGTATATTCATCATTGATGTGACCACCGTGTGTTTCCATGTACTGTAACTGTAACTGTGTTCTCAGCATGCCCCTCCTCATACCTGCAGTGTTTGGTGTAATTTGTCTCTGTACTCCCATGTGTTATTAATAGACTCCCAATAACAGCATGTCCTCAGGACAAGGATGCCATTTATATTTACCTGCCTACTAAAATGTGCAAAATCTATATAGAGGTTTGGTCTATGGTTTAGTAGTACATTTACTGCAGTATAATTGAAACAAGTGTCAAATAAAACGTGATGTGATTGAACCGTGATTGACACCAACTGCTGATCCCTGCTGTTGCCTCCAGGATGGCGTCATCTGGAGGGGAAGGTCACCGGCACGCTCGCTCCCAAACCATGCCCATCATCAGGGGCAAGAACGCTCTCACCAACCCCAAGCTGCTGCAGATGATGGAGACAGGTACTGTAACACACACACACACACACACACACACACACACACACACACACATTCAGTATGACCGAGGTGAATGTAAAGTTACTGAGGTGATTTGCCTTATTCATATCTGATTGTGTTTCCAGATGGGAATATTCAGGATGGGGACACCCTGAGTCCTACAGACATCGAGGCAAACTTGTCCACCGAGGTGTCCCTCACTGTGCTGGACGTACTGGAGCTCTTTGTTCACCATCACAAGGTCTGAAACTACAGTTCACACCACACACTTACTGTGTGTGTCATCTATTTTCTTTTGTTAAGGGGAATCTATTTCACTCAAAATCAGAATACTTTATTGATCCCCGGGGGAAAATTGGGACGTTACAGTTGCTCCTATATAAAGATAAAGAAATGTAAGAAAATAGAAATAAAGGAGTTACATGTAAATTATGTACGTAATTCTACAATATATAACACAGTATATGTAGAGAAATATAAGTAAATAATAGAAATATGAATAATATATATATGTATATCACACTATTTCATATTCCTCTGGCTCTGTTTTTCCCGTATTACTTTTCTCATCAAAAATCAAATAATAATGTTACATTTTGGCTTTGTAACTAGAAAACTGAACAAGGAGTTTTCAAATCAGTTTCTTCATAAAAACATAAACCAAAAAGAAATTGTCATATCTGCCACCATCATTCTAATGAACAATACAAAATCTACAAACTTTTTTGTCCAAATGAGATTTCCGTAGATGAGTAGGCTCCAGAATGAATTGCATAGTAAATCATGCACATATTTAATGCACACTGTAAAAGCTAATCTGCTACTCTACTGCCACCTGGTGGCAAAAATTATCTCTGTTTTTAAAAACTGCCTTTCAGTTTAAAAAAAAAAAAAGCTGCCTGTTGAAACTTTGATAGTAAAATGTGTTTTTCTTCTCTCATCCATCCCCGCAGAAGCAGCTATCGCTGGACGAAGGACAAAATGCACTGATGAAGAAGGTGCTGGACACCTACTTTCTCTTCTTTCAGATCAACCAATCAACCGCCACTCTGAAGCACATCTTCGCTGGACTCAGGCTCTTTGTACAAAAGGTCCGGCGAGCTCCGTGTAAACATGCAATGTCTAAGTGAGGATTCAAATTGTTTCTCCTCATGTTTGGTTTCATCTTTATCTCTCTCTGTACACGTAGTTTCCCAGTGCATTCTTCCAGGGTAAGGCAGACCTGTGTGGCTGTCTGTGCTACGAGATCCTCAAGTGCTGTAACCATCGCTCCAGCTCCACCCAGACGGAGGCAGCTGCCCTGCTGTATTTCTTCATGAGGAAAAACTTTGAGTTCACCAAGGGCAAGTCTATAGTCCGCTCGCATCTGCAGGTCAGTGAGACCAGATATCATTTTAGTATTGTGAATCGCGTTTGGTCGATTCATGACATTGTCCTCACCCTTTACTTTTCCATTTCAGGTTATCAAGGCCGTGAGCCAGCTGATAGCAGACGCTGGCATCGGAGGCTCGAGGTTTCAGCAGTCCCTGGCTATCATCAATAACTTTGCCAACGGAGATGCACCACTCAAGGTAGAGCAGGTCCTATGGTTATATATATATATATCACAGCTTTATTATCATCGATTATGATGTATTGAAGTAGTAAATTCTACTTTTGTACTTCAGATAATGAATGTTCATGACAACTTTTTCTGCAGAACACTCCATTCCCTGCTGAGGTGAAGGACCTGACCAAACGGATCAGGACGGTCCTGATGGCCACGGCCCAAATGAAGGAGCACGAGAAGGATCCAGAGATGCTGGTGGATCTTCAGTACAGTCTGGCCAACTCCTACGCCAGCACCCCCGAGCTCCGGTGCACCTGGCTGGAGAGCATGGCTAAGGTTCACGTCCGCAACGGCGATCTCTCAGAGGTTATAAATGTTTCAGAAACTTCACAAATGTCTTTTTTTTTTTTTTTTTAAATTGAAGTATGAACTAAATCTGATGGTAACGTGTCTGACTTTCCCATCAGGCTGCCATGTGCTACATCCACATCTCAGCCCTGATCGCTGAATCGCTGAAGAGGAGAGGTCAGTGCACACTCATGCTGCTGTTTTGACTTTGCAGCATGGTTTGCGTGTGTTCACGTATTGCTGATAGTGTGTGCATCTTTGCAGACGTGGACTGTCCGATCACAGCCGTCTTCTGTCAATCAACAAACCTCTCTTTCTCTCTGCTAACATGGTCATCGCAACTCTCTGCAAATGACTTCAAACTTTCAGGCATCAGTCCTTCATCTCATCATGGGGGGTTGGTGTGTGTGCCTGACAGTGAGCACGCTGTGAGTGTGTCTTTGTGTGGTGGAGATTGATTAGGAACTCATGGGGGAATGAAGATGGATTGCCAACTAGTTGTATAGATCTGTCTTTGCATCCAGATACCATTCCCATTCACGACTTCTGGTAGAAATAGAGATCGATGTCTACACGTTTTGCTGCATGTCCCTCTATCTGCAAATCTTTTTCTTCTTACGTGTGGCTTCCTCATTTAGACCGCAGCATGTGTCTATCTTTTGCTGTCCGGCATCTTTTCGCATGCACTGAGCCTGTGTGCTAATAGTTAGCTCAGCATGCCAGCAGCTCATTCGTGAGCCTTGTCCTTGAGCATACAAGGCAAAAGCAAGTTGGACTTTGTAAACCTCGTCCTCCTCCTCCTCCTCCTCCTCCTCCTCCTCCTCCTCCTCCTCCCCCCCTCCTACCAAACAGGCTACTGGAGAGCTGACAAGGCCAGGATGTCCAGTGTGTCCCCTGAAGAAAGCCCTGTCTTTAACTGTAGCTCCTTACTAACTACCTCCCGAGATCAAGACAGTGAGTGTGTGCGCCTGGGGCCTGCTGGGTGGTGGGGTTGGGAGTTCACAAAATATGGATGGAGAGACGAGGGAGTGTGGGAGGGAGTGGGTGTGCACTGACATGTTTAAAACAACTGAGTGGACGGTGTTGGCAGGTGGACATGGTTTGGATCGAAGGGACATTAGGTCGTCAGGTGCCAGTTCAAATCCTCACCACTGTTGGATAAGGTTTCTACACTGTGTATTATTATATTCTGCAGTTAAATATTTTGATGACCACTGTTCTTGCCTTAATGATATGAGATTGCGTCAGGTTATCGCTAATTATACCATGGTCTGGGTGAATACTCTATTCTGATTGGCTGCAGGGTGTCCATTAATTCCTGATTTAGTACACCTACCAAGTAGTTCTAGTGAAACTGTCTGTTCACCGTTCTAAATTAATGCGCTGGCCACAAAAAAAAAATCGGAATCTTATTTACAACAGAGTGTAACGTTAGGCCGACAATACACATGGCCTCTCATTTGTTCGTGAAACTTCTGATACTGATGCTAGCTAGTCTTGTTTTTAAACATACTGTCAATTATATTTACTATTTTTCAACTGTATGCAAGGTATACGACGGCCTGTCCTGAGCTATTACTCAAATAATGGTCACCTCGTCGGGCATTATCCCTCAACTTACTTCCTGTCACTGTTTGACCCTCACTGTCCTTCACTCCAGTCTCACTGGATGAGATGTTCAGTGTCACTGAGGTTTGATGTGAAGCACGCTCACAATTTTAACACGTTTTTGATTTAGTCTGCAAAAATGGCACGACGTGTGAGGAATGCTTACATGCCTACATCTTGTATTTTGATACAAGAATGTTTGTGTTTCTGTATGTTAACAAGTTGAATTTAACTGTAGGGTAAAGTTGATATCTTTTTTTACTTGCTAACCTGCCTTGACGTGTCACTTTCACTTATTTGAAACCCCCAGCGTCGTTCTCTATGGGCTGGGCAGCGTTCATGTGCATCAGCCCCAACGTCAAGGAGGAGGGCGCCATGAAGGAAGACGCTGGTACACAAGACACGCCCTATACTGAGGTCAGCTTTACTCCTGAACTGTGTGGCTTCACAAATGGCAAAGTAGTATTTCATGTTCATAACCATTATTGCAAGTTTGAGAAGATCCCAGTTCTGTTTAATGCCGTCTTTCTCTCTAACGTGCTTCCTGTTGTGCTGTGTGTGTGTGTGTGTGTGTGTGTGTAGGACACCCTGGTGGAGCAGCTGGAGCTGTGTGTGGACTACCTGTGGAAATCAGAGAGATACGAGCTCATCGCTGACATCAACAAACCTGTGATTGCTGTCTTTGAAAAGAGAAGGGATTTTAAGGTAACTGTTAACCCCTCCACTCTTTGTGTGTGTGCATATTAAGCTCAGTTTGACCTTACATGTGTGTTGGTGTGTGACCACAGAGGCTGTCGGAGCTGTACTACGACATCCACCGCTCCTACCTGAAGGTGACCGAGGTGGTGAACTCGGAAAAGCGTCTCTTCGGTCGCTACTACCGCGTAGCTTTCTACGGACAGGTGAGCGACCACTTCAGTACTGCAGACAGCACACACTTACATGGGAACGTATGTACACGCACATTGCTTATGCCTCTGCAGCAGAACAACAGATCTGACAGACAGAATTTAGTACTCAGTGTCTCTGTATACCATACAGATAAATGTACTGGTCCGTTATGAAGACAAATAGATCTCAGTATCTCTGCAAAACAAACCAAACAAAACTATTTGCATAGCTAGATGCCACCGAGGGTAATTGGGGAAAATGTTTCTTGTACTTTGGGTGAACTAGTTCTTTAGAAATGGTAAAAGCATATTTGATATAAGAAGGTGAATTATCTCCGAATCCCTGGCTTTATCTGTGTGAAGAAGCGCCGTGCGGTTCGGGCTTGTTTTTAAAGAACCTGGATCCTTGACACAGTTTCCTATTTGCTAATGAGGGGATCATATTTCCACACAGGGATTTCAGAGCTCTGCTGAAGTGAAGAAAGGATTTAAAAAGCCGATAATGAGAATATGAAATCTTCTCACTATTGGAATAAAAGGAGGAGAGAGACGCAACGTCTCGTCAGTGAGGCATGGAAAGATAACGAGACCAGATTTATTTTACTCAGTCAGTGTCCTTAATTTCTTTGTCTGCTCTTTTCTTCCTTTCTTTTTTTTATTATATTCTATATCAAGATTGCGGTAAGTTGTGTATGACTTTGATTTTCCATTTTCCTCAGTGCTAACCACTTTTACCTCTCTTCTCCTCCTTCTACCACGATTAACATCTGCTGCCCTCACCCTTTCAAGGGTTTGTGTCAAGCTTGCTGTGGTCCATCTTACTTCCCGTAATCTCCGATGATGAAGTCGCTTACCCCCCTAAACATTAAGAAGAGCTGGCGTCAGTGGACTGGAAGATATAACTATTTAATAAACCTCATTCACCTTTTGACATTTGCCTCCAATGCTGCTTTGAATATGACCTCTGAACTCTCCCATCAAGAATTTAACACTGACACCTTGTTAGGGCTGACTTGTTCTAACATGTGTTACCAAAGAAACCACTAGGGGGAAACATTAAAATCACACTGACACGTATACAGCTTGTTGTGACAGCAAAAGCAACATCTAAGTATTAAACTTGCATTGCATACACACAAACTACCACACATACATGTAACAGGCTTTGCTAATTAGTGTGTGCATGTGTGTGTGTTCTGGTAGGGTTTCTTTGAGGAGGAGGAGAGCAAAGAGTTCATCTACAAAGAGCCGAAGCTGACGGGGCTGTCAGAAATCTCCCAGAGATTACTCAAACTCTACTCGGACAAGTTTGGAGCCGATAACGTCAAGATGATCCAGGACTCCAATAAGGTAGGCGACAGAATTTGGCCTGTTTAAGTTACTTTTAAGACATTCAAACTGAATGATTTGCCCAGCTGTTAATATTGCCAGTTATTGGTGAATTTGCGGACATATAACTTCCCTATTTCTTGCTTCAACATTCTTTAAAAACAGGTAAATCATAAAGACCTAGACCCCAAGTTCGCCTACATTCAGGTGACGTACGTGGTGCCCTACTTTGACGAGAAAGAGCAACAGGACAAAAGGACAGATTTTGAGAGACATCACAACATTAACCGCTTTGTGTTCGAGACGCCGTTCACTCTGTCTGGGAAGAAACACGGAGACGTGGAGGAGCAGTGCAAGAGACGCACCATATTGACCAGTAAGTATTTGTTCCCCAATTTTCCCTCCAGTGAAGAATATGATGTAATGTTGGTCTAACCAGTGGGTTTCTATTTCTCTCTTCTTCAGCGAGTTCCAACTTCCCGTACCTAAAGAAGCGTATCCAAGTGGTGGAGCAGCAGAGCACCGAAATGAACCCGATCGAGGTAGCCATCGACGAGATGTCGCGTAAAGTCTCCGAGCTCAACCAGCTGTGCAACATGGAGGAGGTGGACATGATCCGGCTGCAGCTGAAGCTGCAGGGCAGCGTCAGTGTTAAGGTGGGGGGATCCTTCCAAAAACATTTTTGGGTGAATTTGTGTGATTTGTTTTGTCTCACTTGATCGTCCCTTTTCCAGGTGAATGCAGGGCCCATGGCCTACGCCAGGGCGTTTTTAGAGGAGAAGAATGCCAAGAAATACCCCGACAACCAGGTCAAACTGCTCAAGGAGATCTTCAGGTACGATTCAATTCACAGGGCAGTTTGTTCCTAGCATTACAGTGTCCATGAACCATAATAATACAATTCAACACCTTATAATAAGACTCAAAAAATGGTATTGTGTGTCATGTTATTGCACATGGGAAAGTTCAACACATCTGTAGTTCCCAAGATCCAGTTGCATGGAAACCCTGCGGATACAACAGCATATTTTATAAATACATACCACAAAATGTGATTACAAATAATAAAAAAAGCAACCAGGAAATCAAAATTTCAACAAAATAAAATCTAATAAGAAATTCAAGGAAAGGAAATAGTGAACAAATGTCAGAAAAACTGTCGTGCATCTTGTTCAAGAGTGCAGTTGTAAACCCTTACAAAGCAACATTATGCCAGTGTTTAATTGCTCACACTCATCATGCCCAATTCAACATGTTTATATAGTATAGCTAAATCCATTTTAATTGTGAATAAACACCAAAATAATTGTTACAGCTTAATACATTTTCACAATGTTTAATCATTTTGAAGATAAAGATTCTTACCCAGATGATTAAAGGTCAAGGTGAAGGGTGTAATCATGACTTTCTTACAGTAAGTCAAACTTTATCAAAAATAGTTAAAAGTTATAAAACAAAAAACAAAAAAACAAAACAGAAAAACCTTCATAAAGTTCAGTTCCTATTTGATTTCGGTCCTATTGCACACTAGGATTTATAAATGTAACAATCTTGTTCAAAGTATAAAAAGCACCCATCAAACCTGTTTATGTTTATTCAATGGCTTTTGGTTTTTGACAGTGTTCTTGAAAAACAAGCCTTACCCAGATCATCAAAGGTCAGGTTCAATGGCATTATTAATAATGAGTAAAACTGTGTTTGCCCCCTGCAGGCAGTTTGCAGAAGCGTGCGGTCAGGCTTTGGATGTGAATGAGCGTCTGATCAAGGAGGACCAGCTGGAGTACCAGGAGGAGATGAGAGCTCACTACCGGGACATGCTGACTGAGCTCTCCGGCATCATGAATGAACAGGTCTCACCATGCAAGGACCAATGAGTGTCCAGACTTGTGTTATTACCACACTATTTTTTTTCTTATTCATTTGCATGGCATAATGAGCATCATCTCTTCCTATGCATTATCGTTTTTACTCTTTCCTCTACTTCTTTTCCAACTTTTCCTCTCATTACAGCTACAAAAAAGTGTTCTTGCTGCCGGTACCTCTTCTCTCTCTAACAGCTCTCTGTCCACTCTTTCTAAGACCGGTATGTCATGTCGTCATATTCCTTCATAAAAGACATCTTGTCACCTTGCTGCTTGCTTCATGTTTCTCCCACATGTCAGCCGATCTATCCAAGAGCCGAAGTCTCGATACGAGATCTCCTTTTGAATTTTCCTGTTCCAATGCAAGCTTTTTTTTACTCTCGCTCTTGTCCAGATTCCTCACACAAGACAACCAGGAACGGAACGGCACAGCGCCTACTGAACGGCCAATAGACTCAAGAAATCCTTTGTGCCAGCGAGGACATTTTTTTTTTCCCATAAATGGCTTCGGAGTGCCAGTGTGAGCCTCAAAAGGGTCCTCATTTTGCTTGTTTCTGACTGTAGTTGTTTCCTGCTGCGAGGAGCAGCGGGGTTAGTGGAACTGTGACTGACGGTGAGTGTAGAGAAAACAAGGGAAGAAGTGTGTGTAGACTGTGGTCGTGATAGTCTGTAGTCCTGTCGTTGAACGTTGACTATCTGCAGTAGAGGCCAGGCTGCTCAGCTGGACTGTTAGCTACTGTTTGTTTTGGTTTTAGAGACTCGATCCATGCATCTTATGGATCCCCCCCCCCCGCCCTGCTTACATACTGAAAGACACATTCACAAACAAAATACACACAGTGCATATCTTCACATGCACACAGCCTTCTCTCCACAACCCAGTCCCTTTAGAGAACAGTGACCTTACTGAGCTCGAGGTGCGTTCAGCTATATTATGTAACATATACTGTAGCTCTCTGGTGCATTTTGATGATGTTTTTACAATGTTTTTTTCCCTTGGAATATCAGTTAAAACTATCTCAAGAGATCTTGTAAGATGACTAATGTGAAAAAAAAATTGGATTACAGTTTTTTTTTTTAAACTAACGAAGCATCTGAAGAGTTGAACGCACCTCCGTTCCTGTTTGAATGTAGAGCAGCTCCACATTGCTTCTTTGTACCCTCGCTAACGTTCTGGAAATATCAGCTTGCCGATTTTCAAACGGAAACAAAAAAAAAAGTATGTTTTGTAACATTTTTATGATTGAAATTGCATTGTTACTGTTATTATTTCCTGTACTGTTTTGAATTGTAAATAAGAAATATTAATATTTAAAAACGTTTGAAATGTTTTCTTTTTATAAAATATACAATATATAAATATTTGTTTAGCTGAATTTAAAAAAAAAAAAAAAAAGGAACAAAAAACTAAAGTTTTATGTATAACATTTAAATAAAATTTTGTTAATGTCCAAAATTCATGATTATAATCCAGTCGTTTTCCACTTCATCCACTCTCCTGATGTCAGTTTTGCTACAATCATGTGTCTTCTATTCATTCATACATTGCACGTTCCCTCTCGCTGTAGCTCATGTTGCTCAGTATGTTAATCGCGTTATTTGAATGGTGTAAAATAGCTTTCTAAAATGAAATTGTGCCTTGGCTGCAGCTGTGCACAGCAGCGCCTAATATCCTGTCTATTGACTGAGCCAGAGACCAGGCAGCAGCAGCTAATTATAGATAATTGTGAGGTCCTTCACCTGCACAACAGATGGGAAAGTGTGAAATAGCAAACTCACCCTGAAACAAAGAAGAAAATCACTTTTTGCCTTGGTCCATGGTGCAAAACATAATGGACAGCGGCTTTGTAAATCTATAAATCCATCAACTCCTAATACCAATTATATTGTTTCTAATTTGAACACACAGAGGTTGTAGAGGTAGTAAAGGTTGAACCACCATTTGTCATGTTTGTGAAGCTGTAAATGTTTTCACCTTTCATATCGTCATTCTGCAGTTGTACTCTGTGTTGTCTGTTTTCACATGTTCTTCCATGAGTAAATGTCACTAAAGTAACTTTCTATATGCATCGGTAGCTGAAAAAGCTCAGTGCAAAAAGATGCTGCTGCATCAAAGCATCCAGATAAAAGAGGTCAGGGTTGTTTTTTGACAAGAAAAAAAAAAGGCATTTGGTTTTAGGTCAACCTGTCATGTCATCTTCCTCCACCATCAATGTCACAGGGCCTGTGCTGCTGTGTTTACAAGGCATATTCATTGTTAGACAAGTGCATGCATTTTGTAAAGCTGTGGATGGTTGAAATATTTAACCTTTATTTAACTAGGAAATCACATTGAGATTAAAACCTCTTTTACAAGTGAGACCTAGCCAAGACAGGGTCAAATAGCAGCATCCAACACATAACAAGACAACAACATTGAATCACGACAGCAACAACAGGTACGACAAAATACATCACATCATACAGTGCATGAACAGGGCAGCATGTTGGTCAAGTGTTTGTTATTTAATTGAAGTACTGCAGCTAGCAGTGACCACTTCCTTTATTCTATGTTTAAAATCATTTAAAGAGTTAAATGTCTCAAGTTTAAGCTTGGCCTGCAGATCGTTCCTGGACCAAGGACAGTAGTGAAACAGGCTTGTTTTGCCAGCTTCTGTACTGATAGAAAACACTTTAAACTGAAGCCATTTATATGACCTAAGATTATAACTGTGTTTGGAGAAATACAAACTTCCGGCTTAAATAAGAAAGAAATTTGCCAGAGATGATTTTATAGACTAAAATGTACCAATGTTGTAACCTCTGCAGAGTGAAGGATGACCATCCTACCATGCTGTATAAGCTACAATGGTGGGTCCTGAAACCAGAATTAGTGACATAACTCAGTGCTGAGTGATACAGGGGGTCAAGTTTGGACGAGGTGGACGGTGAGGCAAACAACCGAAAAATATGTTTTCTTTGCTAACAAATTTAGTGTGGAAACTACTCGGAAAAGAAAACACTCCTTTGTTTTGGATCATTGATTTCTTTTTCAAAGTCAGAGAGGTCAGAACAAATTCAGCAGCCAAATGAATCCAAATCTGAGCAGTTTTGTTTTGATGTGATGGAGCCCGGAGGTTCTCGTCATCACAGCTACGTGTCTGTCTGTTGTTTTGGTCTCTCTGTTTCAGACTGTCTCCGTTGTGTTTACCCTGGAGCTCTGGTTTCCTTTGTGCTGCGCATCTTCATTGTCGACTCTATTTCACTAGAACCATAACTGACATCCCAAACAGGCTATTATACTAGTGTGTGTGAGCAGCTAAGATGCCATCTGGAGATAGGAATTAGTAAAGAGAATGATTTTAGTTTTAAATGATTGCAGGGAGAGAAAAAAAAAAATAATTATCTGTGCTTCTTTTCATTCACTTAATTAACTAATTTGCTGAATATATTGTCCCTCTAGTAGACTTTGTTGTAAGTATGGTTCGATATGAACTTTTAACATGCCACGTTTTAATTCAGATATTTTGTTTCCAAATTTGCAATATTTTTTGTGATCAAAGATATGCATTGGATACTATTAACCCCAAAAAATGCATAATTTAAAAGAAAATTGATAAAAAAAAAAAGTAAATAAAACAATAATAAATACATTAAATAAAAATAATTGAGATAACTCAAATAGCCATAATTTTGACACTATCTTGCATACAGTATTTTGTGTGTAATTGCTAGCCTGTACTATAATGAACCTTGGTGTAGTCTGTGGTGTTTGTCTGCAGTATTACTGTTCATGGTCTGTTTGCCTTTCTGTAATTGCAAAGAGTAACATCTGTGCGTCCAGGTTGAAGTAGCTTGTTACTGGGATATCCATAAGTCACTTCATACTTAAAGACAGTGCTGCAGCATTAAGGAGTTACAGTAAAGTGTAGATTTATAGATATCATCTTTCATCAAATAGGCTTCTTCCAATCTGAGTATTTGAATTTAGACAGAAACTTTAAGATAAAATGTATTGTGAGAAGGCACCTCGTATACATTTTGTGGCTGAGGTTTCATTGAAAGTGAAATGACTGACAGAGAGCAGTTCTCCGTGGGATCTGGTGTCAGTTTTTTTCCAATAGTTGGGTATAATTACTGACCGTGCAGAGAGCGAGCAGCAGAGTGGTTGTTTATTTATTGATGCTAAGCCTGGGGGTCGGGGCGCTGTGCATAAAAAGATGTTTGAGTGGCCCTGAACATACAGCTGGTGGTAAAATGTCTCTCTCACTTGTCTGTTTTTTTTGTCTCTGCCTGACAAGACAGCTGACACATTTCTGTTTGTCTGTCTCTTCACTCTCCCTCTGTGGTCGCACACCTGAGGTGCAGCAGATTGAGTTTCACTGACCTCCTACCTCTTCTTCACAAACTCCTTTCCTTCCAGCTGATCAGTATTTCTCCTCTCTCGCCTCCCTCCCTCCCTCTCTGAGGCCTATTTTGTGAACCAGAAAGAGGGGGCCGATTGGGTTTCTCTCCTCTACAGACTGTCTCCCTCCCAGTGGCCTAGACTCTGGCGGGGTCAGGTTGCTCTGAGCCAGCAACATTCAGTCCAGGTCACAAAAAGTCTCAAACCTGCTACCTGGCGGCTCTTCTGGCAATATTTCGTATTTGATATTATTTGAAAGTACGTGGGCATCTCTTGTCATGTTGGAGTCAGAGCAGCTACAGGTGCGCTTAGAGACTGTCTGCTCTATTTATATAAAGCTACGTGAGCTCCACTGAAGCACCTGACCACACAGTCCCAACTGTGGAGGCCCCATTGAGTGTAATTATCTGTAATTTCCTCCTTTGTGTGCAGCCTGTCTGTGATTCCTTATCTTATTATTTATCAAACGCCTGTTTTGTTCTCATGTCAGACTGCCCATCATCATTGGGTTGACCCCCTGACCTCTGCCTTTATCAAACAACATGGAGACAGAGGAACACATATTTAGTAGTCACCACGTGTCTCCATCCCTGTCTTCTTCTGAGTGAAATTACACAAATTTCACTCTGCAAAGACATAAATCCAATCTATACTTGTGCAATGGATCAATTTGACCATTTTGAAATGCTCTGTTTTATATAAATGATCTTCTGAACCACAATCAAAACAGAAAGGTGTTTTTTTTTTTCTCAGTTTCCCTCCTCGATTTATCTTTGCTGACAGATGTAATTAATATTTTAGAGGGAGGATATTGTAATCCCAACAGAGACATGGGGCATTACAAGAGGAAGAAGAGTGAGGTGCCCAGAAAAAAAAATCTGATCCATCAAAATCTCTTGAGCTAAAACATGAAGGTGCTGCACATGTTGTGGGGGGCCAAGAAGTTGTCATAAACTCAGAAAGATCCTGCAGGTTTTAGTAGTAGGTCTCCCGCCATTCAAGCTATGGTGCAGTGCACATTTCATTTCCGACCCCTTGCTTAGTTTTCCCTGAAACTGGACGCCGGGGCTGCATGATTAATAAAACATCCTTTGTGCGCTGCTGGCTGATCACCGGAGCCCTTTCAGCTGTATAAGTGGTGAAAGGCGACATAATCTCCCCCAGAACAAGATCTGGACTGAGATTGAGGCGCACACACAACAACAGAGAAAGAAAGGCACCACAGACAGCGGTTGAACCACAAATTAAGCTTTTTTTTTTGTGGGTAGCAGGATGTTAAAACCCCAGCAGCAGCACGGTGAGCTCCTCCTGCACGACTCCCCGGCGGTGTTTGGGAAGCCGTGGTACTGGCAGCGCAGCGGCGTCGCCATGGAGCAGAGCACCCGGAGCCTGGCGCAGGTCATCATGGAGATGCGCGACGAGATCAAGAAGCTGGAGGCGGAGAACCGAGAGCTGCGGGGGGACTACGGTCAGCAGCAGCGGTCCTTTGGGGCCGTGATGCCGGGGAAAGCCAGCAGCAGCAGCAGCAGCCAGGTGTCTTCTTCTGCGGCACAGCAGCGGGCGGGGATGGAAGAAAACCCGTATGTGAACCTGAGGCGAAATGCGTCCGCGCCGGTCCTGGAGAGACAATACAAAGGTGAGAGACAGGTGGTTGCTTTTAACTGTTAAACTATTATCAGAACGGTACCATATAGTATGGGTGTAAGAAAATATCGTTATGTTTTGTGATACTGAATCGATTCTCAAAACATTGCAATATATTGAATCCCTGTATCATGATGCCTATATATTATTTGGTAGATTCTTGCCAATACACAGCCCTACCATATTGGCTATCATAAGTTATATAAAAAGGTATAACACCTGTTCAATAATGTCTGTTGTAAAGTGAAATGATTAGAAAAAAAAAAGTTATAGAGTAGAATAATTATTTTTAATTAACCACAACACTGTCATTTTAAAGGAGCACTCCAGTGATTTAGCATCACACTTTCTTTAAGTTGGAGGTTTCACAAGATACAGATTAAAAAGAATGATGCTCAAAATCTAAGGAGCAAGAGACGAGATATCCTGATGTTAGTCTTGTGTATTGGTCAAATTAAAATAACACTGGATCCTACAATTTCCATAATGCAACTCAATAGCCTCTTATTGAAACATTGTTAGAGAAATGCACTTTCTGTTCACAGCAACAAAATGTGAGAAAGTACAAGAAAACCATGTGTTATTTTAAGACATTATTACATTTTTAAATTGGCGTATAGACAGATAATATGAAATATTATGAAATATGACATTTGAATTACTTTTAATGTTGTCAAAGAAAGAGATATGCTCTCCCCTGATCCTATCATCGTCCTAAATCGATACTAGAGTACTTCCTTGTTTTATGAATGAAGCGGTACAGTTGAAGCAGCGGCGATGTGTGCGTGTTTGACCAATCAGCGAAGGTCATCCCTGCAAACTGAACCCCAAAAGTTCCTGTATACTTTCAGAAAGTACTACCCCCCTAAGTTCCTGCGATGGGAACGCAGGGGCTAGTGATGGTGAGATGAAGCTTCATGAAGCCCTGAAGTTCTCCAGCAAATAGGTTCGCAAAAGGATTCTTTCACAAGGCTTCATCTGGGCTTCATGTGCACACGAAACCACCTATTTATTTGAGAGAGTAAAACCGGCAGATATGTTCCAGATATGTGGCAGAGGACAGTGAATGTGCTTGTGTTGCTATAGGAAAATGATAGATGGGAGACATTTTTCGTTTTTATTCAGGAATAATAAGTTCTCAACTGTATTTCGGCTTCGGGCATCTTCAATGACGTCATTGGTCTAAAACGTTACAAGCCTCGATACACGCTTCACAGAAAACTTCCTGGAAGCCTCGGCACAGCAGGATACATCACTAGCAGGGGCAGTGGTGGCCTATAGAGAAGTGAGCTAGTGACCGGAGGATCGTCGGTACAATTCCCCAGACCGGCAGGATAAATCTGGTGGGGAAAGTGAAGAAGTAGCTTGCCCCTCCCTCATTACCACCACTGAGGTGCCCTTGAAAGTGGCCAACAGTTTAGACTGTGGTTGTACTTGGCAGCTTCTCTGAAAAAGAGAGCATTGCTCTCTGTAACTGAGGGATCTGTCTTAGACTGGTGGATATATGACACTCGCCACTGGGTGTCGGTCAGGACACAAAACTCCACTCTCTGTTAACTGTTAATTCCTGTCTTCTTTATTGATGGTTGTAGTTACAGGGATGTAGGATATGTATGTGTGTTATTTATATGTGTAGTCTGTGGTCCTACAGAAACAGACAGAGAAATACAATATCAGCTTACTTGATTACAATTGACTTACAATTTACCCAAATAATATAAGCAACTTAAACAGCAGTATTTCTTGTGTTAATGATATAGCCACAGTGAACTCAATATATACTGTACATTTACATTAAACCGGACAGCAACTAGATACTGTAAAACTGTTTCTTTCAGTACAATATATACACTGATTATCACAATACTATATAGCTGAATCAACGTAATGAATAAGCAGTGTCATGTGGTGGCCGAAACAGGCACGGCCGCGGAACAAATACCGCGCAGCCTTAATTGACGACACTTAATTACCCACGGACTGAACATGAGCTGGACATGAGCTAAACACAATGCAAAGTGTAACTAGACACATATAACCACTCTATACAGTAGGCAATACCATAACAGAAATGTAGCAATATAGTCAAATACCAATGCACGTGAATATAGACTATGAAGAGCCTGATATCATTCCAATAGCATGCTAATTAGCATATGCGGTAAGCACAGCACGGTACTTTGAAGTACGAGATAAACAAGTACAGAAAGGAATAAATCGACAGTTTCTACATAGAAGTCAAAGGAGAGCAAATAAGAAACAACTTACTGTATGTCATGAACGCACAACAACACATGAATTAGCTCCCTCTACTCAGCCAAATGCCGACTGCTGAGCCTCTGTTGCTTACTAGGGTATTACTTCAGTCAGCCAGCAGGGGGCGTATTTTGACTGTCACTACATACTCATAGAAAGGTGTGAATTAAGCCATACAATTATTATACCTAATAAACAGTAAGGACTTCCATACAACCAAATTCTAAACTTCCCATTATCATAGTCCTATTACAGTCCAGGCCTTTCTAACAGCCGCCCCAAAATGTACGAAGTACATTTGCTTCCTAGAAAGGCTTCTAGGTTGGCGTGTCTGTAGCTGGATTACTGTCTTCTGTTCCTTCAGGAAAGGCAGGGAGGACTACTATCCGTGCCACTGGTCTGGTGTAGACCTTATCTTTGATCTGCACGTCGGCAGATCTGATGTGTCCATCTGCACTTGGGTGCACCTGGGTTACACGACCAACGGGCCAAAGGGCTCGTGGAAGTTGTGGGTCCATTAGCATGACCACTGCACCTTCATCAAGGTCTGCATTGGTAACCTGCCACTTCTGCCTGACTTGGAGACTGGGGAGGTACTCACGAATGAATCGGGACCAGAAATGGTCAGCTAGAACCTGAGAGTGACGCCAGCGCCGTCGGCTGAGAAGCTCAGTCTCAGGGTAGACAACCTGGGGCAATGATCCATCCGGCCGCCCCATCAGCAGGTGGTTGGGTGTCACCGGATCAAGGTCCGCGACGCTGGAGGATACGTAGCCCAAGGGCTTCGAGTTCAGGATACCCTCCACTTCAACAAGTACAGTCCTGAGAACCTCCTCAGTCACCGGCTGGGCACCAACTGTGGTGTAGAGAGCTGTCTTGACAGAGCGGATCTCTCTTTCCCACACTCCGCCAAAGTGGGGGGCACCCGGAGGGTTAAACTTAAATGCAATCCTTTGCTTGGCGAGGATCTGTTGCAAGTCGGGAGACATTTCAGCAGTAGCTTTCTGTAGCTCTTTCTCTGCCCCTCGAAAGTTGGTTCCCTGGTCAGAGATAATTTCAGCAGGTGTACCACGGTGGCCAATGAATCTCCTCAATGCCATGAGGTAGGAATCAGTGTCAATGTGAGTCAGGATGTCTAGATGCACCGCTCTAGTTGTTAGGCACTTGAAAATAATGCCCCATCTCTTTTCAGTGCGTCGTCCTATTTTTACATGGAATGGTCCAAAACAGTCAGTCCCGGTAGAATAAAAGGCTGGCTTGAAGAGACGAAGCCGTGCAACAGGCAGGTCAGCCATCTTGGGGACTGTAGGCTTGGCTTTCCATCGTTTGCATTCGGGGCAGTTATGCTGGTAACGACGAATGGCTTCCCTTCCTCGTAGTATCCAGAATGCCCGTCGAATTTCAGCAAACAACCTCTCTGGCCCAGGATGACATAAGCGTCTGTCATAATCTTGAATCAGCAACTTGGTGAAAGTGTGGTCTGGGTCCAAAACTATGGGATGCATAGCAGTCAGATCTAAGTCTGCAGAGCGTCGAAGCCTCCCACCAACTAGAATGAGCTCTCCTGACTCATCCAGTTCTGGAGACAAGGCACGTAGTCTGCTGCTGGGAGGAACAGGCTTTCCTGCCTTAAGAAGCCGCAGCTCATTAGGGAAGCTCTCTTGCTGTATCCTGTTGACAATATGGCACTCAGCTTTGCGGTAGTCTTCAGCCATTATATTGCCTCCGGTTCCTGCCGCCCCATGGAGATTCTCCGCAGTAGTCTCAAGCAGCTCCTTCCAGCTGTTGTGGTGAGTATCAACTGAGGTGGGACTTCCAATCAGTGTTGAAGCTGTACCACAGAAAGAGGACTTCCGTAGCTCTGAGGTCTCCTCTTCCTGGTGCGTGTTTGGCTTAACCGGCCAACTCTCTGGGTCCTGGAAAAGGAAGGGAGGTCCCTGGCTCCACCTATTTGGCTTTGCAAGATCCATCAAGGTCTTGCCCCTTGTGATGTCGTCAGCCGGATTACTGGCTGAATCGACGTACCGCCATGACAGAGGGTCTGTTAACTCTTGAACCTCCGCCACACGGTTGCCCACAAAAACCTTGAAGCGGCATGACTCTGATTGTAGCCACATCAAGACTGTGGTAGAGTCAGTCCACAAGATTATGCTGTCAACCTTCAGGGTGAGCTCTGCTTTCAAGAGTTTTGCAAGCTGGGCTCCAGTAACTGCGGCGCAAAGCTCCAGTCGGGGTATTGACGTCTGACGCCGTGGTGCTACTCGAGAGCGAGCCAGAAGAAAGGAGAGGTGGACTTTACCTTGGCCATCAACCATTCTGAGGTAGGCAACTGACCCGTAGGCCTGCTCTGATGCATCACAGAAAACGTGTATCTGTACGGTGACATTTGGAAGATCGGCATTAGCAGAGGTATAGGGTCTTGGCAGAACGATCTGAGGCAGGGTGTGTAGCTCATTCTCCCACTCTTTCCATGCTTGCATTAAATCCTGCGGAAGAAGTGGATCATCCCAGTCACGCTGTTTATCCCAGAAGTGGCGAAGTAGCACCTTGGCACGTGTGGTGTATGGTAAGATGTATCCAAGAGGATCGTATTGCGATGCTAGCACTTTGTAGATGTTGCGCATGGTTAGCATCCCATACTCGAACGGTCGGTGTTTGTAGCCCAATGTGTCCTCGTGGGTGTTCCAGCTGAGTCCAAGTGTGCTTTCAGGGGTCTCTGCTTTGTCCTGTGCTAGCCAGAGCTCGCCGTTGTTGGATCGGGCTTCCTTTGGTAGGTGACCTATGACACTTGGGTCATTACTCGCCCACTGACGAAGGTCGAAACCTGCCGAGGAGAGAAGTGTCCGTAACTTGTCGACCAGTTGTTTGGCCTCTTCTTTAGTGGGTAGACTCTGCAGACAGTTATCCACATAGAAACACTGCTCTACGGAGAACAGCACATCTTCGTCAGGCTTGCTGTGGTCTATGACATGGCGTTGCAGTGCGAACGTAGCACAGCAGGGGCTACACGTGGTGCCGAACGGAAGCACCTGCCACTCATAGACGTCTGGGGGCTGGTCTCGGGTTAGATCGCGCCACACAAATCTCAGCAGGGGTCTGTCCTCTGGGAGTAGGCGGACTTGATGAAACATGCCCTTGATATCTCCACTGATGGCGATGGCATGTTCACGGAACCGCAACAGCACCCCCAACAATGAAGCACCAAGGGTTGGCCCTGGGAGTAGATGGTCATTCAGGTTGAGACCTTGGTACAGGTGAGAACAATTAAACACAATACGGTTCTTGTTGTTATGGCTCACCATATGGTGGGGAATGAACCATGATTCTCCTTCCTGAGTGAGAGTTGTGGGATCCAACTTTGCCACAGCGCCAGCCTGAATCAGTTTCTGGATCTCCTCACAATAGGCTGCAGCACGGTCAGGGTCCTTACTGAGTCGCTTCTCGGTGCTTCGCAGGTTGGGCATGACAGACTCTTGAAAGGCTTGGAGAACAGGCATGTCTTTCTTCCGTAGGAGCGGGGTTGCGTAACGGGAGACCCCATCGACCTCCACACGGGTTGTCTTAGTCTCCAGAAGGTCAATTGCGTCTTTGTCCTGTCTGGAGCGGGTTACAGTCTTTTCATTCCTGTACGGGAGGATATCTACCTGCCAAAGCTTCTCCACATTTGTTAGTAGCTCTGAGCTCTGGGGGGCACACACTGTGAACAGGCACTGTTGAGGTCGAAGATGTCGTTCTGCTGACTTTATAGGACCCTGAAGAGTCCAGCCCAGCGTGGTTCGGACTGCTGCAGGACCACCTGACGGACCCATCCTCACTGGTTCGATGGGCGTGATGAGGTGAGGATGGTCCGTGCCTATGAGCAACAAGGGCTGTGCATTCTCAAAGGACTGCAGTGGGAGGCCAGCGAGGTGCCTGTATCGTTTCTGTAGACTGTTGACCCTGTAGGAGTGTTCTGCTAATCCAAGGCGGTCGGCCGTGAAAGCTCCATTAATTGCGAAGCGGCTCTTGCTATTGGAGGCAGGAGAGATGTAAAAGGACACTGATGCGCCATCCAGGGTCTGAATGTCTTGCCTTATTGTTCTTAGGTCTAGAGTTTCTGGGGTTCCTTGCAGACCAAGCTTCTGGGCAGCAACTGGAAGGAGCATCGTACGCTCGGACCCATCGTCTAGTAGAGCGTATGTGTCTAGGCTGTGATTTCGGTGGTACAGGGTTACTCTGATGACTTTAAGCAAAACCCTGTTACAGTCAGGTGGTCGGTCTAAGTACAGCACTTCGGTGGTGGTACTGACCAGACAGCTCTCCTCTTTAGCCGGTCCCTTCCATTCTCTAGTGTTCACTTCATGGAGAACCTGTAGGTGTTTGCCCTGACAGAGCCCACAAGGTTTCCGGAGGTCACAATTGGCTGCCTGGTGAGATCTTGCACAACGCCAGCATTTGTTGTGAGTCTTTATCCAGTTGGACAGCTGATCTTTGGACAGCTCCTGTACGGCAGAACACTGACTGAGATAGTGCTGAGTGTTTTCGCAGTAAGGGCAATATGGCTTCGCTTTACCTTGCTTCTTACTCTGGAAACTCTGGGGCGCCGGACTGTCCTTAGCTCCATGTAAAATCATGGTGGCTCGCCTTTTCTGATGGCCTGCCTTGTCTTTGGCTCCTGCACTGGGGAGATGTCCATCGTAGTCATGACACCAGGCCTCATATTGTAGCCAGTCAGAGAAATCCACCAGAGTGTAGACCTTGTTTGGGTTGCAAAACATGGCTCGTCTGAAGTCTGCTCTCTGCTCTGGTGGGAGCTTACTCAGCAGGCGAGCCACATGAGACCCGCACTTCAGCTCTGCTTCACCTTCTGGGCCCAGAGTCTCAAGCATCCCTACTAAGGAGCGTACCTGAAGAGAAAACTTCTCAAACGCTGCAGTGTCCCCTCTGCGAACATCTGGCGAATCCATAACACTGGAAATCCTCTTCAGAGCAATCTGGTGTGGCTGACCAAACTTCTCATTGAGGGCTGTCATGGTGTCGGTGTATGGAGTAGCAGAATTGAGGTAAGAATCTGCAACAAGTCTGGCATCTTCCAGCTTGAGGTGGTCTACCAAGATCTGGTATTTGAACAGTTCACTGCAATCTGGAGGTAAAAGGCTAGTCAGAGCTATCCGTAGCCGTGCAAAGTCACTGGGGTCCCGATGACTGAAGTAGGGGATGCTTGGTCTTGGCCCTCTGTATGTTGGCTCAGAAGCCGCGTTATAGGGGGGTTGAGGTGTTGGTGTTGATGCTGACCACTTCAGCTCATGTGGCTCGTGAGCGGTAGCATGGCTGGTTATTCGCTGGGGAGAGGGCTGAGTATACTTCATGCTCTGTCCAAATGGAGCCTGTCCAGGATCAAAGGGCTGTGATGCTGACTGCGGCCTAGCTTTCAGATTCTCCATTGTTTTAAAGGGAATCTGTATTGTGGGATCCTCACTGTGCGTAGGTGCCTTAACTACTGGCGAGATGCTCTGGTGGGCAGAGGCTTTTGCTTGGTTCTTTATATCTAGAAGTTCAGTCATCAGCTTCTCCAGCATGCTTAACACTGGCTCTGTGACTGAAGGAGGCTGTTGCTCCTCGGCTCCTGGCCATGGAGGGGGGTCAGGCCAAACCTCACCGTCGTCTCCTTCCAACTCTTCTGATGGAGGTGGAGGCGGGAGATACTGTGGAGGACCAGTTCTTGGCCGTGGTTGAAGGGGTGGCCTGTTCTCGTCTAGCGTAACAGCATCAGGTCGGCTAGGTGTGATGGGCTGATGGGGTACTTGACGGTGCTGGACTGATCCCATCAGCCTTCTCATCTCTTCTTTGAAGTCTCTAAGTTCACTCAGTTCCGTGTGCAATGTTTGTTGAGACTGCTGCAGCTGACACTTTTCCTTACGGATCTCCTCTAGCTCTGTAAGATACTGCCGGTGTGGTCCAGCAGTCTCTCTGTGGTGAACGAAAGGTGTAGAGTGACCTACATGGCTGTCCAGAGGGTCTCTGTACCGTTGATGGGTTTGTGGTCCGAAGCCAGTCTCCGCCCAGCTGGTTTGATCATGAGAGGGGGTCCACTCATCTAGTGTCTGCCATTGAGCAGGACGTCCACTTTGTGGGTCTAGTGGAGAGGTGAGGGGTGTCATCTTGGCAGCCGCCTCCATATTAGAATACCACTCCTCTTCATGACCAAGACTTTGCTGTGCTGCACTGGAGGGTGGTGGAGCTTGTCTCCTCCACTGTACATAGCTTGTGTCGTAATCCTCAAATCGAATCGGTGGGCGGATCTGCCGCTTTGGCCTGACTGCTGGTGATGTATGTCCCTCTCTGGACTGCATGGTGAATCAGTGGTAAGTGTCTTTATCCGGCTCGAAGGACCAAATTGTAACTGAGGGATCTGTCTTAGACTGGTGGATATATGACACTCGCCACTGGGTGTCGGTCAGGACACAAAACTCCACTCTCTGTTAACTGTTAATTCCTGTCTTCTTTATTGATGGTTGTAGTTACAGGGATGTAGGATATGTATGTGTGTTATTTATATGTGTAGTCTGTGGTCCTACAGAAACAGACAGAGAAATACAATATCAGCTTACTTGATTACAATTGACTTACAATTTACCCAAATAATATAAGCAACTTAAACAGCAGTATTTCTTGTGTTAATGATATAGCCACAGTGAACTCAATATATACTGTACATTTACATTAAACCGGACAGCAACTAGATACTGTAAAACTGTTTCTTTCAGTACAATATATACACTGATTATCACAATACTATATAGCTGAATCAACGTAATGAATAAGCAGTGTCATGTGGTGGCCGAAACAGGCACGGCCGCGGAACAAATACCGCGCAGCCTTAATTGACGACACTTAATTACCCACGGACTGAACATGAGCTGGACATGAGCTAAACACAATGCAAAGTGTAACTAGACACATATAACCACTCTATACAGTAGGCAATACCATAACAGAAATGTAGCAATATAGTCAAATACCAATGCACGTGAATATAGACTATGAAGAGCCTGATATCATTCCAATAGCATGCTAATTAGCATATGCGGTAAGCACAGCACGGTACTTTGAAGTACGAGATAAACAAGTACAGAAAGGAATAAATCGACAGTTTCTACATAGAAGTCAAAGGAGAGCAAATAAGAAACAACTTACTGTATGTCATGAACGCACAACAACACATGAATTAGCTCCCTCTACTCAGCCAAATGCCGACTGCTGAGCCTCTGTTGCTTACTAGGGTATTACTTCAGTCAGCCAGCAGGGGGCGTATTTTGACTGTCACTACATACTCATAGAAAGGTGTGAATTAAGCCATACAATTATTATACCTAATAAACAGTAAGGACTTCCATACAACCAAATTCTAAACTTCCCATTATCATAGTCCTATTACAGTCCAGGCCTTTCTAACACTCTCAGTGTACCTCCCCTCCATATCTATCTATGCACTGTGGAAATGAATCTATTCCAATGCACCATGTTCATGTTATTTCACAGAGAACACGGTCATGACTGTTCGGAGGTACTCGATAAGCTCCAACCTGTCTGGTGTGACCATGACGGAGGGAAGGACTGACCGGGCTCAGCCCAGTGATTCTGGATGGGGAAGACTACATGAAGAGATCCAGCACGGTGACGACATCTTTGGTAACTCGGCCAGAGGAGAAGTGGGAAGAGCTACCAACAGGCACTCCCTGCAGGAATATTTACACAAAAACAGGTACAGACAGGCTATGTTGTCTCTAGTATACACCTTTTCCTAAGTTGCAGATTCGTAGCCATGTGACTCTTGTGATTTCTTTGATCTTTCAGGGCCAAGGTAAAAACTGTCACATTCCTTCTACCCGTGGACGACATTTACACCAACCGGCCAGTTCTGACCAAACGCCAGGAGGGGCCTAAAATCACTGAGTTGGCGTCCATAACCGAGACAGATTCCTGATGGACGCAGATCTTTTAAAGACTTTGGATGGGACGGAAATGCACACATGACAGGTTAGCCTCTTCATTTAGGTCAGTGTGGATCGGGCTCTTAATGAGTGAGTCAGCAGACCGATTTTATCACACCTGACCACACAAACACAAGACTCTGGTTACAGGTGTTGTTTTCATCCGGCCATCGCAATCCAGGCCCGGTTAGCAGTGATACAGTGATACGGGGCCCTCTGCGGCGAGGATCAGATGTCTGGACTCCTCTCCCGACCTGGGGTGTCGTCTCGGAGCGAGACACACACCTGCAGGTGACGGCCCTTTTATGGACAATTGTGGTCACTGACTCAGGCCTCATCATTAGTTATTCATCTTTGTTTCTTTTCACCATGTAAACTGAAATGGGTAGTCAAGGGGCCACTTGTGCGTTTAAACATGTGGCCTATTTCTCGACAGTGTTTCTAAAGAGTGTATTTTTTTAGTGCACAACACACACTGTATATAGTCTCTGCTTTCATATATTGAAGGCTCCTTGTAAATACACCAGTGTTAATATGACAATTAAAGTAGGCACCTTTTAACAGTCATTATAAGCTATTACATGTGATATATGTAGTGTTATGAAGTATTTTTAATTTTAAGAAGCTAATTTTGTGTTGTGCAAACAAATTCAACTCGAGATAAAGTGGTTCACAAAAGTACAAAAAATCTTTGCTGTCTCAGTATTTTGGCATTAGCTAAAACTCAGAAGCCCGTACACTTCAAAATGAACTTCAAAATACAAAGTGTAGTTTACCTCTAGTTCGATATATTGCAGATTTTGCTGGTTTTAATGCACCGTGTAAACAATGGTGAGCGTGTTGATTCTTCACTATGTTGCATGCAAACAAATGAATAGTCACTTAACTGAATATTTGTTACCTTCTGTGCTCATTTAGGATTTATTGGGAGTCAATCACTGACAGAGAAAAAAGGCATTTATTATTTAGTATGTCAGACAGATACATGGGCTACAAGCAAAGCGTGTACTGTCTACTTTAATGTCATATTTGATCTGCTACGTCCAAAGTATCAAACATTGACAAAGCAGAGAATCTGGAGAACGTGTTAAATACGCTGCACCTTGGTTGATGAATCATTTATAGTCAGGCAGTAATTACCAGCTCACAGGACCACACACAACCTGGTTCGGGTGTGTTTGCTTTGATTGTTGGTTTCCACGGCACCGGTAATCAGCTGTTGTTCCTTGGTGTCCACATGGCTGTCGCTTTCTAAGAAGCCATCCATATTTGTCTTTACTTCTGTTTGGCCAGATTCATCAGATTCGTCTTTTAACCGGTCCAGAGCTCCATCCTCTGATTGATCGTCATTGTGCAGGCTTCCGTAGCTCTCAGAGTCCTGAGGCTTGATGTGCCGGGCAGGTCTGAGGTTCAGACATATGTGATGACAGCGGGATTCACTCAGGCTGTCTCCATATTACATGGGGATCAAGCAAAGGTCGTCCCTGCGTCGCCTCTGAAAAGCTACGACAGAGGGACAAAGTGAGTGAGAGAGAGAAAGAAAGAGACTGCATGGCATTAAAAAGCAAACAATTAAAAGTCTTGTTCCCACAGAGTAAATCACTAGATAGAATTAGAGGGATTTGTCAGACATCAAACCGACCGGGTCTGTGGAGACTTGACTGGTAGCTCATCTGACTGTCCTGCTGTCCTCCAGCCCCCCGTCTCCAGGTCCGAGAGACCCATAATCTGCTGCTCGCTGACTCCCATGTTCCTCTCAAGAAAGTAAGCGGTCCTTCTGTCCTTCCCCTTCACCTCGATCTCCCCTCGCTTCTAGATAACAAAGCTTTTATGCTTCAAAGCCGTAGGAAATGTGGAAATCAGAGAAAGGAAATCACAGGGTTTGTGGTATACGTCAATGTTTTCATGTGTATGAATGTGTGCGTCCTCACTGGTGGACAGTTGGGCTCAGGTGGATCTTGTGGAAGAGGCCGTGACTCCCAATGCGAGATGCAGTGTTGAATGTGTCTCTCGAACTACACTTGCTAGTACATGACCACTGTGAAGACCCACACGGATCTTCACAAACACAACAAGCCACAGAGCAGATGCTGTGTTACGACCGAAAAGAGCAAAACACATTTCGTGCATACAATTTCGGTTTAATCCTTTGACACACGCATTTGCAGCGGTCGAAGAAGTATATGGTGTCTCATAAGTATTCACAAACAAAAGTCAAGTTACGTAACTCGTAAAAACATAAAGCACAAATAAAAGCAAAGTGATTTGCATCTGTAAATCTGTAGGCCTACCTGTGCCTCTAATTTACAACTCCTATATCATCATTTGTTCCTCAACTTAGCATTTTTCAGAGGAAATATATTTGTGAATCTCCACCTACTTGTGTGGATTCTTTTGAAACTGTTTTCCCGTGCTGTTTTCACCCAAAATCCACAAATACAGCATATGCATATGACTCGTAAAATGTCATGTGACGAGTGTCTCGTAAAACACAATGCACAAATAAATGCAGTGATTTGTATCTGTAAATCTCTATCTGTATCTGTGCTCTCGTATATCATCATTTGCACACAGTTGTGCAAACAGCTGTACAAATACATTCTCATATTTTTACTAAAACATCCCCATTTGCTTGGCTTAATAACATTCACAACCCTTAAAGTCATTTGCGAATCGTCAACTTAGCATTTTAAAATGGAAATGTATGTGTGAATCTCAACGGATTCCTGTGGATCCTTTTGAGACTGTTTGT
Organism: Sebastolobus alascanus; assembly: GCA_916701645.2. Lineage (NCBI taxonomy): Eukaryota > Metazoa > Chordata > Actinopteri > Perciformes > Sebastidae > Sebastolobus > Sebastolobus alascanus. Next base: position 2,843,944 of record CAKAOJ020000067.1, on the reverse strand, counting down.
GTCTCACACAAAATTCACAAGTGTAGGAAAGAACCATTGCTCTCCAGTAGATGGCGCTAATGGATGCCACAGAGAAAAACAAAACGTATAACTGATAATTTAACTATATCTATAGCTGGATATGTACATGCGACGGCTTACATGCAAATGCATTAATGTTTAGAGTAAACAGCTGACAAATCTGAAACTTGTGTGAAATTAATATTACAGCAAATTATTAAACATACAGACAGGTAGGCTACGGGCTCATTACTACTTACTTTGTGGTGTTTTATTCATGTTATTAATGATGCATCATGTTTCAGATGTCCATCCTTAGAATCAGCAGCTGAGCTGTCAGTACTTTCTCTGCACAGAGATTGACCATGATTACTGACTTGGTTTTGTGGTGAGTAATGACACAGAAGGCCTAGGACCCACTCATGAAATGACTTCACCGATACCAGTCTGCTGTGTCCTACAGATAGAGACAGGTCCATCTATGAGGAGCCGTCCAGACCAGCCTGGAGCTGAAACCAACGAGTGGCCCTGCAGCGAATATTTCACATCCTAATGATGTATTAAGCTACGATTAAATACCCTGCTACTTAAATATAATGTGTTAGTCAGTTTGACTAGACTATGTATACATATTGCTAGCTACAGTTTGTGTGACAATTGTTAAACATCTTTCCAAAATCTTGTAGGATACTATTTCTTTTAAATCTTGGGCAAATCATGACATCTTATTGGTAATTTGATGTATGGGAGCCCATAGGGACATTTTTTAAGTTTTACATTTTCCCAAATTTATGCAAACACAAAGCTGTATTCTAAATCTGCATATATACCCCTAGTTTGGGGTATATTTATTTGTATATTAGAATAAATCTGTCACATTTATAATTCATTCCCCCATTCAGTCCTTATGATGTTATTCTGATCTGATGTCTATAAGACGAGAGCCCAACATGAGCAGCTCACACAGCCAGCAGGGTGCAGGTACAAGGGTGTCTTCAAAAACAAAACTGTGTCAAGGCTGGTTGCCAATGCATAAACTGATGCAAAAATCAAAACACCAAAACAAAATAAACCAAACAGTACTGTAGTCATATGCAAACATAAATACTTTATTTCTTAGAGAAATACGTTTTCACTCAAAAATAGGTTACCCATGATTGTCAAAAAATAACAATCCTCCTAAATATTTGTAGAAATAATTACAAATATTCTGATCATAACACACACACACACACATATTGAGAGTCTGCAATATGATACATCAAGGGGGTTCAGTCGTTTCAAACCAAATACAGCACAGTGCGTCCTTCAGCACAACATTAGGGTAATCAAATTGCAGAAATATGTATCAAACTATTTCATCACTGCAATATCAATGGCTGCTGCATCCACTTTATGAAATTTAAGAAATGTGAGAATCGGTTACTATCAAGCGACCCGGGAATGTTTTAACACCAGGAGTTTTGGCTTCCTTATTAAAAAAAAAAGAATATTATCTTTTATTTCATGAGACTCATTGAAGTCCAGGTTGTCCATTACTGTAAAATGTGTTTCCGTGCCCAGAAAACTACATGAAAAACTAAAATGAAAAGATATTTTCCAGCTTTTCTTCATTTGCTCTTCAATTATATAGCTAAGCTGTCACTCTGAACTTTCACACCCTCTGCTGGTAAAGGACTTAAACATCAAGTAAAGTCCAGGCAGATGTTTGAGCCAACATGCTCCATGAACAAAAACAGTTTCCTTAATAAATAAAAAGTCATTAATCACTTAGAGCCCTCTCTTTCTTTAAAATATTCTGCTGAACCGTCATCTGACACTAAGTCGACTAATCAGACAACAAACTGACCTTGCTCTGATGAAACACACTTTCGGTCGACTGGTGGAGACAACTTAGGTCTTATGTCTTAAAACATAGTCTTTTTAGATGTCTTAAATGTTCTTAATACAGTAGAATCTTTTTTTTTTTCACAAGGGATCATAGGTCGTACGTTCATGAACAGAAAGTGTCTGTTTTGATTGTGAAATTATGGTCATATGTAGGTAGATAGCACCAACAGGATTAATCTAATGTGCTGCGTTCATGTCCTGGTGGGTTTCAGGTCCGTAATGAGGTCTGCAGAGCCCTCATGTCCCTCAGCAGCCTCAGGTTCCTCTTGCTCCTCTCTCCTGGTTTAACTTTGCCTGCTGCAGCAGAGCGACCTCTAGTGGACGCTGTGGTAGTCGCCCTGGTCTCGATCCCATTGTTCCGCCTACAATTCGCTTCCTTTCTTAACTTCTTTATCTAGCGGAGAGATGGAAAAAAAGGTAAAGGAAAACAAAATCTTACTTTTGCAATTTTGTTTTTGTGTGAACTGAACTGTTTCTGTGTGAAAACCTACCTGTGTTTTGTGTTTGTAGAGCTTACTGATCTGCTCTCCTTTCCTCTCCATTTTCAGCAGCAGCCTCTCCTGCTCCCTCTGAAGTTCTTTTCGTTCCTGGACAGAAACACTGGCCTCCACCTGTCTCGTCAGCCCGTCCTGCTCCCTGCGACACAAACTAAGGGTAAAATTCAACACTATTCGAAGAAATTCACTCCGTATAGAGCTCATATGCGACTATACTCACAAGCTCATGAGTCGCAGCTCCTCCTGCAGCGCTTGCAGCAGCTCTGATAGCTCCTCCCCGCTAGCGGATGAGGTGGAAGAAGAGGAGCTGTCTGAGTGCCTGCGACTACCCGAGAGGACACGGTTGTTGCAGAGGTGTGGCTGGTGTCGCTTCAGGAGGGACAACACTGACTGGACGTTTGCTCGGACCGAGTGGCTGCAGCCTACCGACTGAAAGTTAGGTAGGAGAGGAGAAAGAGAGTCAAAGAGAGACAGATACTGTAAGGGAAGGGAATAAATATACCATTTTATTCCAACGCTAAATTCAGAAATGTACATGTACTCATACTACCGTTCCAGCAACAAAAGGTACATCTCTGAGGCTCAGTCTGTAGTGCGGCTCTGTGTAGGACGACTGCTGTGGTGAAGATTTCTGGAAAGAGAAAATCAACGTAAACAATAGTGAGCTACAGGAAAGTGTACATTTGGGAGTATGAAGTAGGCCTGCAACTAAGGATTGTTGTGAATTGATTAATTTAATTACTGTTCAAAATATTCAACTGATTAGTTTTTCTGACCAACCAACATCCCAAAAATATTAATTTCATATTTACACCAAGTGGCAAAAATAAAGCAATTCTTATTAAAAGGTTGGGTGCTTTTTTTGAGAAATAAAAGCAGAGAAAATTGAACTTCAACAAGAATTTAATCTATTTTAGGAATTGATCAGGATATCCTAACAAATGCACGTAATTCCTTCCAACTTGATTCAATATGATATTCACAGGTACTAACACTGTAGAGAAGCACTCGACTTCAACCGGCTTCGTCACATTTATTCATCCGTCTACTTATAAAGAGGGAAAGAAACATTCTCAAACAGAAGTAAAAACCTTGAACTTGTGAAGTTCTTTACCTTTGAATTAGACTTCTTCTCTTTGGACTGTCTGCTGGACAGGCGAGGCGACACTGACTGCAGCAGTATCCTGTTGGTCTCTAAACCGGTCTGTAGCTGAGGAACACAAAAAAACAACAAATGAAAGGGAGTGTGAAATTTCAAAATTTACATTTAACATAAAGCATACAATATGTAAAACAATAGACTAAGCTTCCTTTCAAATACAGGAATAGAAGCTAAAAAGAAATACAAATTAAAGCGTTTGTTACCTGATTGGCCTGATCCTGGACCAGCTTTCTCTGGTGCTCCTCCTCCTGTAGTTTCATCTCCAGCTCCCGAATCTTCATCTGACAAAATAAGACAAGCACAAGTATCATTTATGTGGTAATAATAACAATAAAAGAATTGAAGATTTTTTTTTTCCTCTTGAGATTAAAACATAAATAATCTTTTCAAAATCATTCTGGCTAAGTGAGACTTACGACTTCTGAACTGATCTGAGGAACCAGAGCTAGATTAGTGGTTTTCAAACTACAGGATTTGGTTTGTGACCCTTTTAGAAACTAATTAGAATCTACTAAATTGAGAGCATATTAACCAAAGAGTGACTTTTCCATCTGGGGCCTGAAGAGGTAAAAAGTGTTGAGCATTTCCAAACAAAAATAATTTTGTGTCAAATAAATATGTTCTATTTTGTTTCTTCTTTTAACCCCTTTAATTGATTTTTGACTTCCTCAAGATGTATCTCGGGAACCCACACGGTAGGACTGGGCAATATGGCCAAAATCTTCTATCCCGATATAGGTCATTTCACATCTCGATAATGATATATAGCACGATATAGCATGTTTTCTAATAATTTTAAAAATAAGTAGTCTATATAAATAACCACATGCTAAAGCCTATTTTTGTATACTCCTGTGTGAATTAAATGCTTGACAAAAAAAAAGTATTTTCTCATTAAAATAACAACTTTAGTGTGAAATTATAGAGAAAAAATATATACATATTTCCAGCTATACTCTGACAATGTTTACATGCATGCACACAAATACAGAGTAATCAGATTAAGACAATAGCCTGATTTAACTGAGTTTGATCAGATTTTCTGAGAAATTTGGGTTAGTACGTGCTTGTTATTGTCAATTTAGACAACGTAATTGTGTATCATGATATCTCAATATATGATTTCATCACGATACGATTCCACTGAAAGACGATAAATTATCATATTGAATAATTGCCTAGCCCTACCACGAGGCAGTCCTGACCCCCAGATTGGGAACCACAGCCATAAATTCTTGGATAATGTGTGTCTTTTGGCCAAGCTTCATTAATCAATGTCTGTTTTATTTGCAGAGCAAACTTGAGGAATTAGCGTCATTTGGTCTGCAGAGAAATGTACAATTTTGAACCTAAGTAGTTAACATCAGTAACTACTCTAACTGACATGTCATTGTGTCCTTGTCTGTACCTCAGCGTTGGTTTGTGTGCGTGTCAGCCTAAGATACTCCTGCTCCAGTCGCTCCAGCTTCTCCAACTGGGCGTGCTCAGACACTGTGACAGACTGTCGATCAGCTGACTTGGCTGTCTCCATGGAAACCTGAAAGCATAGAGAAAAATTAATACAGTTCTACAAATCTACTCACACACATGAGAGGCTTTTACTCAAAAACATTGCATTTAAGCATGTTTTTTGTGTACATTCTAATTTTTTTTTTTTTTTAAATAATTTGTCTTATATCACAGCCTATGACCCTAATAAGGGACACTGGGTTAACCTGCTGCTTGAGTAGGCTGGTCCTGTCTGCCTTGGCGCTGCGCAACATCCTCCTCATGTGATCCAGATGTCGCTCCAACTTCACACAGCGAGACTCAGCAGCAGCCAGGTGGGTGATCAACACTGTGCAGAACAATGAGACACCATAAGATATAAGGAATAAGAGGAAAAATAAATAATATGTTATTCATGCACTCACCTTGATTGCAGTTGGACTGGCCACTTATCTCTCTTTCCGTGTCTGTGTGATCCTTTAAGAGTCTCTGTGTGACTTTATCACTCTGGAGACGAGTGTATGATGCACCTTTATTCCCCACAGCGTGCAGACTGATCTCTGCATGGCCTTTCTCCAACTCCAGCTTCCTGATCTTCTCCTGGAGGTTCCTCAAGGCAGATAAGATCTCTACACGTGCACAGACACATGGATTAGGTATGAGAGAGATTAGATGCTAGAATGCGATGCATATCGGAATATACTGAACATTTTTAGGGCGTGATTATAGTGGCGGTGTAATAAGATATGATTTTTTTAGGTTTGGATGGAAGAATAGGATGCCAGGATGGGACGAGAGGGAAAGAATGAATAGACGTCAGTGCAACTGAGACATTCAAGTAGTGCAGCGGCATCATGTTGCAACATGCTGTAACCATGGAGCTCTGCAACACCACAATACCTGAATGGAAACTTTGTAAAGGGAAAAACAACATGCATAAATTAAAGTTACCTGCACTGCTGGTCTCTGGGAATGCCTTGCTGGGTGATGATGGGCGACATGACTGATGTGTGCGTGTTTGGGGTGCGTGATGCACAAGGGTGTCGATGAAGGGACTGTGAGCAGGATACTCTCTGTAAGATGACAGGCCGCTGTCAGACACCACTCCACTGGGTGCTGGTGGTGGGCAGAGCTCCTGCAGAGAAACAGGGCGAAATGTTGAACAGCATCCACAATAGCTGGCACATATTGCAGATATCTACAGAATATATCATACATTATAATATACTCTCGTATATATTAAGATACTCTTCCATATTTGCACTACTATTTGCACTATTTGCACCATTGGCACACTGTCACTTCACTGCTGTACTTACTTATGTTATCTTATTTTTTATTTTATTTCACTTTATTCAATTTGATTGTATCTTTTTTAAGGTGTATTGGTGTTGGGACTTGTTGTCTAGGCTACTGGATGCCTAAATTTCCTTCGGGATCAATAAAGTATCTATCTATCTATCTATCTATCTATCTATCTATGTTCAATACATGAGTAATGGGTGTAATGCAGTGATAGTAGCCATCACATCATGAGCAATAACCAGCAAATGAAGTGCAATAAGTGAGGTAATTATGACCTAAAACCTTAAATTTCATGCTCTAACTGACCCCAGCATGATGTTTGTCCTGCTGAAGTCAGATATAACACATAAGGTGAAACTTCAGTATACTTTCTAGGTCTGCAACATCAGCTTGGCTGAGTTGTAGCAACTGCTGCTAGGTAGCTTTCCGTATAGTCCAGCTAACTCCACTACAAACAGTGGCGAACAGCTTTCCTGTTGCGTTAAATTAGGCTAAAAAAATAGTAGTAACTTAAAGCTACCTTCTCCCGCGTAGCATCAGCACCGAGTGTTTTTGACAGCGTCTCCATTGAAATGCAGCCAATCCAGTCTGCCTCGCCTCTGACGAACCAAGGAGTAAAAATATGCAAAAATGCGTTAATGTTAATTTAAACTAATATTACAGCCAACCTTTCTGCTAGCCTACTAGCTAAGCGCTGTTTCAAGGGCTGCCAGGGCTAATATGCGAAAAGAAAACATCACTTGACACACAATCCACTGGTTTCTGAGGGGGTTTGAATGATATTTATACCGGCCTGACCCGTCAAGCGCTGCGGAGACACACGTTAACGAGACGCTACGTTTGAGACAGCCAGACCGGCGCGACTCTAACAACAAAACAAACGCACACCATTTACTTACCGGAAGTGTAGTTTTTCCTCCGCGGAGCGTCCGCAGTTTAGAACCGTGACGTTTCAGAATAAAACTACAATAACTCTGAGCCATCTGTGAGAGGCGGGGAGAGGGTTTGCAAGACTTGCCGGGATTTCTCTGGCATGTTTACACACTTCTGCGACTCAAGAGGAGGTGGGTTGAGAGTCTCTCACGTTGTAGCCATGCATGCATGGTTGTAGCTGATAGCATATACAACAAATTATTGTCTAACGTCACTAGCTTGGTTCGTGTTAGCTGTCGCGTGCATAACTTGCACTCAAGGGTGTCTAGCAACAGTGAAAGCTGTAACTTCAGTAACTTAGCTACATGTTGCCGTTAGCAACGACTTTAGTAATGGATAATTAGCTAGCTAGCTATCACACAGTATAACACAATGCTTTGTGGTGTGTCGTAAAGTGTATTGTTCGGTGACGCAGATATTATAAACATGGCTTTCTTTCAGGAATTTACCAACCTAACGTTACACATAACAAAAAACTGACAATTCATTCATACATTAATATGCAATATCAATATTCTATGAAATGTCAATAGTTCATATGTGTTATATCAACATAAATAATAAATAATAATTTGAACTTAACCATTCAGTCCATCTACTATTATATTTTCTTTTTTGATGTTTACTTATTTATTATATCTTTACTGTTTACTTACTTATATATTATATATTATATATTATATATTGTCTTTGTTTTTGTTTTTTACTGATGCCTCTTGTTGTTGCACTGTCCCCCTGTTCTTTGCTGCTGTAACCTTGCAAATGTCTCCTCTGTGGAACTAATAAAGGATCATCTTATCTTATATTAAATGTATTTTCTGCAGGGGAAGCCTTTTTTCTGACCACCTGTCAGGAGTGAGATCTCATTTCCCCACATCATCATGTCATCAGAGAACACCTTGTGAGTTTGTTTAAATCCCTGCAAAGCTTTTCTCAAACCACATGTATGGTGATTGTTCTGGTTGGTTATTAACAGCTCTCCCGATGACTGATGGATAATGTTTATGTAGATAATTTCCAGTTATATTTGAGTACAAAACAATCCAATTTATGAGCTGTGTTGTTTTTCTTAGGGATGATGAGGATACCTTCAAGATCCTGATTGCTACAGATATTCACCTCGGTTACCTCGAGAAGGATGCCATCCGTGGCAATGACTCTTATAACACACTGGATGAAATCCTGAAATGTGCCAAGACAAATCAGGTACAAGTTGATAGATGTGCGGATGACTTAACAGTAAATCAGATTAATCTCTGTCTGCTTAAATGGACGTAACGAAGTCTACCCGTTCTTAATGCCCTCTGCTTTCTATTTGCTCATTTTTCTGCTTGCAGGTAGATTTCATCCTGCTGGGTGGGGATTTGTTCCACGAGAACAAGCCGTCGCGCCGATGCCTCCACAGCTGCATCACCATGCTGAGACGATACTGCATGGGAGACACGCCCATTCAGTTCAACATCCTCAGTGACCAGACTGTCAACTTCAACACCACCCAGTCAGTTCTGCTGTGTGTTGTGTTGTCTTTTTTTTTTTAATCAAAACATTGTTTTCTTGTTACATTAATGTTGTGATATGTGTGTTGTAGGTTCCCCTGGGTTAACTATCAGGACGAAAACCTGAACATCTCTATTCCTGCATTCAGCATTCACGGTAACCATGATGACCCAACCGGGGTGAGTTGTGAGTCCAGCATAAAAGAAATTATACAACACAAGCTAGTAATATTCAAGTATGTGCTTTTGTGTGTGTCTGTATATATTTGTCTGTTTTAATACTTTACTTTTATTTTCCTCAAGGCTGAAGGTTTGTGTGCGCTGGATCTGCTAAGTGCTTCTGGTCTTGTCAATCACTTTGGTCACTCCCACTCAGTGGAGAGGATAGAGATCAGTCCCATCCTCATGCAGAAAGGCAGCACCAAGCTAGCCTTATTTGGTCTTGGTAAGTGCATTCCTAAAATAATATTTGTCTGTGTTTCTGCCGAGATTAATACAAGTATTCATATTTTGGTCTAAATTATGTATGAATGTGTGTAGGCTCCATCCCAGATGAGCGCTTGTACAGGATGTTTGTCAACAACCAGGTAACGATGCTTCGCCCCAAAGAAGACCAAGATGAATGGTTTAACCTCTTCACCATCCATCAGAACAGGTGTGTGCATTGTTGGAACGTCCAAACTGGAGCGAAAAGCTGCACATTTTAGAATAGCCACAGGGAATGTCAAAGTATCAGAGTATGCATGCTGCATGCACACTCTCTGAATCTGTGACTTAGTCCTTAGTGAGAATGCAGGATTTGTGTGGACAGGAAAGTTATGGCAGTAAACAGTAGTTTGGTTTTGTTCATAGCTTGGCATGTTCTTGATGCGTTGAGTCTGCCCTCACTGCCTTATCTCACAAAGTCAACCCCTGTTAGTGGTTTGAGGATTTAAACCACTATATTTTTCCAATATTACTCTGCACCTTGTGGTTTTGTTTTAAATTGTTGTGTTTCTTCTAGGAGTAAACACGGACCCACTAACTACATCCCGGAGCAGTTCCTGGATGACTTTATCGACTTGGTGGTGTGGGGTCACGAGCACGAGTGTTTGATTGCGCCAACCAGAAATGAACAGCAGCTCTTCTATGTGACACAGCCTGGCAGCTCGGTAGCCACCTCCCTGTCCCCCGGAGAGGCAGCCAAGAAGTACAAATGGACACACACACACACACACACACACACACACACACACACACACACAATGGATAGTAAACTCTAGTAAGTATTCTGAGGGTGTCTAAAAGCGAGTAAGTAGCCGTAACACTCCGTTTGTGTGGTTCTAGGCACATAGGGCTGCTGAGGGTGAAAGGTCGAAAGATGAACCTGCAAAAGATCCCCCTAAAGACGGTGCGTCAGTTCTTCATCCAGGATGTGGTGCTGGCTGACTACCAAGACATGTTCACACCGGATACACCCCAGGTCACGAAGAAGGTGGAAAACTTGTGCTACGCAAAGGTAACGCTTAAAGTCACCAACAAACGTACAGAACCATTCTTGCCCCTCATCTGTCCCCTTATATCCGTCTCTTTATCTTTCTGTCACTCTGTAGGTCACAGAGATGTTAGAAGAAGCTGAAAGAGAAAGAATTGGATGTCCGCTCACCCCAGAGAAACCTCTTATTCGGCTGAGGGTAAGACGGACACACTTGCAGCGCGTGCACACACCTTCCTATTCGTGCTTCTTCATTCAAGTTCATCATCTTCATTGCCTTCCCCAGGTGGACTACAGCGGAGGCTTTGACACATTCAACACTGCTCGCTTCAGTCAGAAGTTTGTGGAGCGCGTAGCCAACCCAAAAGACATCATTCACTTCCTCAGACGCCGTGAGCAGAAGGAGGACAACAAAGGTTTGACACAGGCTAAATACGCAGCTATGGATCTGCACCACTGATCGACGTACAGCGTTGTCTATTTGACATGTTTCAATCTTAATGCGTTTTTAGATGAGGTCAACGTTGACTACAGCAAACTGTTAAAAAACACAGCAGTCGAGGGGCTGAGAGTGGAGGACCTGGTTAAACAGTACTTTGAGGCAACCGAACAGGTACTGGACACATACATTTTTACAATCACACACTTAGAGGGTGTCATAACACTTATTTTCATCTACTGTTTCTACTGCGTATTCTTTTTTTTTTATCTTCTCAGACAGTGCAGCTGTCCCTTCTGACCGAGCAGGGCATGGGGAAGGCCATTCAGGAGTTTGTAGACAAAGATGAGAAAGACGCCATTGAGGAGCTGATCACGTACCAGTTAGAGAAGACACAGCGCCACCTCCAGGCCAGAGGAGTAACCACGGAGCAGGAAATAGACACTGAGGTGAGGGCTCGGGGCTTGCATGGGAAGTAGGGGCAGAGGAAGTTGATGTTGTACGGCATTATAAGAGTGCATATTTTTACATTTTCAGATCCGGCGATTCAGAGACTCCAAAAAGAACACGACCGAGGAAGAGAATGAAATCAAAGAAGTAAGTGATGATCGCTAACAAGCCTGAAATATTTCTGTGGTATGTTGTGTTTAACTGTGTGTGCACTTTATCTCTCTATTTCTTAGGCTTTCAATAGAGCCAAAGCTCACCGCTTGGAGCGCGGCGGCGATGAGCCCGTAGACGCGGATATGTCCGGTGAGCTTGCTTTGGACTCTGACGATGGCTCAGGCCCATTCCCTCCCCCCACGCGAGGCAGAGGGCGAGGAAGCAGGGGGCGCGGTGGCCGGGGAAGGGGTAGAGGTGAGTTCATCATATTATCTGTCACGAAGATGAAGTGAAAATAGAAGGCGCAGGGAGAGATACGCAGTGGTAAATAGGTCCAAAGGTTTATACAAGGATGTAGGCGTAGTACAAGGCAATGACTCAGAGCAAATACACCACTGAGTGCCTGAGCGGCAGGTCACGCCAAACATACACGGACATACAATGACTGCCTACCAGACTATTGTGTAAGGGTGATGCAGAAATAAGCACAATTACCAATGCTAATGCTACGCATACACACTAGTTAATTAGAAAGGAAATAAGAGATATCAGTTAATCAGAATGTACATCTATGATGGACAGCCTCGGCCGACGTTTGAGGATTTAATCGGTTAGACTCAAAGTAGAGTGTGAGAGGTTAACTAATACGTCATCTGATATACTCTGACAGGTCAGGCTGTTCTCATACACCATTCGTAGCGATACCTACGACAAATAATGCAGTGTAATTTGTGTATATCCCACAAAATCAATTCGTATGTAATCCACATAATCGTGAACCAGGAAGTATAAAGAGTGACAAACAGAGGTTAGGGTGGATGGGGTGGTCAAAAAACAATGGACTTACCAGGAGACCAGTGTTTGCGTCTTGTGTGAAACCAGACGTCAACGTAATGCCACTTCTGCACGTATTTTAACCCAAACCACGATCTTTTCCTAAACCTAACTAAGTAGTTTTGTTGCCTAAACCTAACCAAGTTGTTTCCTCTGAAGATGGAAGTTTATTTTGAAAAGTCTGTATGCATGTAACGAGTGGAAATTGACACGTGCCTCACGTGTTGCTGGGCAGTCATAGGAAAACACACGAAAAATGGGGAATAACTTTTCGTAAGATATCGTATGAACCATTGTATGAGGATACGTTGGACAGGTACAGGTTTTTGATGATGATAATGTGGAATTTAATGCAGACATTGGCTCTTTGAATGGCATATGACACTATACTGTATGTTCAATTACATTTAATGCAGCAAAACAAAGGACTGTATATGATGATATTGTGCGTTGCATCATAAATCCTTGTTCTGAACTGTTCGTCCTTCCATCCAGGTGCATCTGCCTCTGAACCAAAACCAGCCGCTCGGGGCCGTTCCCAGAAATCCTCAGCAGCGACCCAAAGCAGAAGCATTATGCAAGGTAGGAGACTGTGACATTATGTGTGTGAGTGTGATGATCTATAGACTCACAAGTTATCGTTCTGTACACAACGATATGACAGGATTACAGTTCGCTGTACGTAATTGCAATTCTTCAGTCCAAAAGTCAAAATTTATTGAAAAAATATAGATCTATTCATTTCCAAAATTCACAACATGTTTTTATCTGATGAAATGTTCTGCTTCAATCCATATTTTTTGACGTTTAGTCTTTCGAAAAACAACATTTTCAATGCGGTCAAAAACTCTCCAGCTTGCCGTACGCAAAGGGAGGCACGTGTTAACGGGGCGGTCTAGCAGCAATCTAACACAACCATAAATTACATTTATATAACCTCACTAACACAAAGTCATATTTTTCCCTTTTTTGGGGGTGATGACATTATTAAATATGACGACAGACATTCAAAGCTTTGTTCGAAATCCTCAATAGAAAAAAATGATATTTAGTACAGCCCTACAAGTTACTGATCTCTGCATGCCCTTTGGTAAAATAGCACTAACTGCCTACAGCACCACATTGTGGCCACTTATGGGTATTGCAACATGTGCATCTCCAGTCCATAGATATTTACATCTATGTGCGTCTCTCTCTTCAGCTTTTTTTAATTTTGTATATCGTTATTTTTCTTAAAGCATTATTGTCGGTAGGGGAATTTCAATCTCGTCCAACCCTACCAGACCGAGTCATCACTTTCAGTTTCTTCCTTGACTTCAACGTGTCTCTCTTCCCTCTTCTTTATACCTCATTCTTCAGCATTTCAAGCTCCATCCCAGAGATCATCTCGGACTGCAGCAGCCAGCGCATCTTATGTAGATGAAGTAAGTCAAATGACGACACACGCACATACAGTATGTAAACTGTACCATCCTCCAACCTTGCTTCTCGTCTTTATCCATCTCCAGGTGACCATTGATGACTCAGATGAAGATATACCTGTAACGAAAGTTACCCGACCCCCTCCGAGGTATGTTTGTGTTCGATCAACAATGTGGTAGTCCGGTACATTAAGAAAAGAAAAACACACATCTGACCATACTGCATTCCACCCTCTCTGCCCTTAACTTCATATTGTAAATGTGCAATGTGTTTTTTAATCATGTGTTTCACCCTGGTTCCTTTTATTGCTTACCACAGACCAGCATCGTCTTCATCGTCCTTCACCAAGTACAGCTCTCAGAGCCAGAGCCAGACATCTAGAGGAGTTGCATTTGATGACAGTGATGATGACGAGGTAAAAAGAGTATCTGGAGTTCTGGGGTGAAGACTATGTGATTTTTTTTTTTTTATTTCCAATCATCTAAAAAGACTAGACCTGTAGGGTGGGATTACTACGTAACCACATAGTTTTCTGGGAGTTAAAACTGGTCTGAAGTCTGTTACATTCTGAACAAAAATGTATACCCCTACACTTAATCTCCCAAAATCCATTTTATATTTTCTTGCCAAAAATGAACTTAACCATGCGTGATTATCTTAACATGAATGAATGTTTTAATCCTTTTTCCATCTCCATTTCTTTTTTTTTCTTCATACAGGATCCATTCAAAGGCCCCAGCCATCGGTCACGGAGATAACCATAAGTGCATTTATTATGTAACACATGTTCATGTTGTTGATTTTGCAAGTGAGCTGCTGCAGTGTAGTTCTGAAGGACTTCAAAGTGCATGTTTCAATTTTCTCAGCACTCCGTCTTACTAACATTGGCAATAAATATTTAAGTTGATCAGCTACTGCTTATGGGGTAAAGCTAAATATCCAATCAGTCTGTTCTGGTGAAAGAGCTCGGCTTAAGGCTATAGAGGGCAAAGTGGAGATGGTACACAATCTCATTTGTTAGCCACCACCTGAACCTACTAACTGGTGCCGCACATCTGCTACTGTACATCAACACTGATCCGACTTGGGTTTTGTCGTTGGCCTTTGTAGCTCTCTGATATTCAGGAAATTATAAATGTTTTTTTCATACATAATCAACTGTCTCCTTGTTTTTGAATTATGGTCTGTGTCTTTTGGCTGCAAAGTCATAGAAATGGCCTTCTGAAAGAGCTTATAGAGCAATACATCGTCAGATGTGACAAAAATAAGTCATTCTCACACCTCACCTGGCTCTTTGTACATCCTCTGCTGCTAAACAACTAATTTGTCTGATAGAAATTGTTGAATTGTGAAACATTTTAGCGGTCCAAACACCAATGAAGCTGGAGCCCCGTACTCTTTTTCTGCGGTTTTGCTGCTAAAACTGGTTCTACAGCAGTTAAAGGTAGAAATGACCCCAGGGGCGTGAAGTGGGGGGGGGGGGCAGTGGCTCCTTCCCGACTCCCTACCCCCCTACTTCCGGCGCCCTTGCTCGGACCACACCCATCTTCGAACTTGAACTTAATTTTGACTCAACTACACACCTGTAAAGTTTCGTGACTGCATTTTGCACAGTTGCCACTCTGTTAGAATTACTCTAATTAGAATTATCTAATTTAATCTATAAATAACACCTGGCAAAGCACCTAAAACCCGCCTCTGCCGTAGTTCCCGCTACAGTAGGCGTCTCAACCACATTTTACCATGATGACTCACACACAGACTCACAAGGTGAAAACAATACCAGCGTCTCTGTCACGCCTGATAAAATCAGGTCACATACACAGAAACTTACATTTATCCACCACAGGGGAGCCATATACAGTCACTCCAAGCTATAGGATGACAGTGGAAGAATCAATCCTTCTCGCACAATACCATGACGTTTTAAAATGTTCCAGAAAGCTGAGATGACAATTGTGATTGGCATCGGCTTTTGTTCACAATTTATATAACGATTTACATAAATTCTGCTCCCTGTTGTGCCTTTTGTTAACTTCGGGTCAGAGGGTGTGTGCTTGGGAGGAGGACGACACTGAATGGAACAAGGAGGGATCCAGTTTCCAGCACCTTATTACACTTATACAAAAAAATATCAAGTCAGTCGTGTGACAAAACAATCGTTCCAATTGCCAAGTTGACGAGGAATGTCTTTATTATATTTACAACGTATTTACAGGTATATAAAAATCAACAAAATGTACCATATATACAGTCAAATGCCATCAGCCACCGTGGCACGCACCAAACCTTGAAAGAAATGCTACTCCTGTCCAACTATTTCATAATATCATACAGTATAATACAACCTGTTTACTATTATTTTTAAATTCAGAAGTGCCAATTTATACAATTTTGTGTAGGTCTCCATAGACAAAGAGAATGATAAATAAACCAAAAATACAGGTAGATGTATTCGTTTACTTTGCTACAAATTAGAAGATTACTTTAAATTAAGAAATAATGACAGGGTTTTGCCTGAGATCACACATTTTACAAATGTACATACTATAATCTATGTTGCTCACTGTTAAACTTTAGGAAATTACATTTATATATTATATATTCTGGCCGTGGTGTGAGTTTTCTGAAGGCACGCTGGGTATCTGATTGCACTCTGAAACTCAGTGTGGAGGCACTATGAACACATGACGGTATATGGTTTGAGTTTTAGTCTTCAGTGCATTATTAGACTAATAACTTGAATCATCTGCACATACAGTAAGGTCAAGTAATTCTCACTTTCCACTTAAAGTGCTCATGTAAATCAATCTGTGGTAGGAAGCACATCTGTGCTGTAAAAAAAGGTGCATTTCCCCTTTAATCAGGACACACATAATATCAACTGAATCGGCACCATAAATGCATTAAACTCCTGACCTTGGCATCGCTTATATTGGTGATATTAACCTGAAGCTTCACACTGACTTCTGCTGGCATTAGCATAGCACAGGTTCACCCTGTCTGTCGCCTTTTTTTTTTTTACATAGCAGTTTACCGTATGAACCCTCGTAACACATTGCACACCTAAAGTCATAGCACATAGTAATCAAGTACATTATGTCTGTCTGAGGTCTGCCAGTCTGGTGAGGTCCAACATCTTCACAGTTTGTACAGTTATTGCTAAGTCCTGATGTCAATGACTAAATATTCTATTTTCATTTGATTTGATTCTTGTTTTTAAAATGCATGAATCAGTGAATGGGGTCTGTCAAATTACAACACTGTAAAAGCTAAAAACACCCCAGACCGGCCAGCGACACACAACAGCATAAATATACTTGTCCCCTGAGATAAGAACCTGAAATGGCACAAACAACACCTGAAATAAGTTGTGTATGAAGTGTATGAAGTGTGTGTGTGTGTGTGTGTGTGTGTGTGTGTGTTTGTTTGTGTATGTAGTGTTTTTGCATACAGTATGGCTGTGTTTAACAGTTCATCTGTGTTGCTGCTGAGATCCATCTTCTACTTCCCCTTTCTCTCCTCCTGTCTCCTCATCTTCAGTCAACCACATTGAAACACTTGTAGTTTCACAGGTTGTCCGAGCCAGACCGGACTGGAGTCTTGAGGTGGCTGCTCGTCACGATGAAGGACCTCAGGGGTTTTTCTGGAGGGATGAAGTTCAAATTATCAGGGCGGGCTTTGTATGTATTGCAATTCTCATATTTTTGACTATATGTTAGTGGAGTAAGTGGACACAGAAGTATTTTTTCTGTATGCTGTACCTCAACGACTGTACGAATCCAGTTTAGCATCTCTTCAACGTTGCAGTAGACACCTGGCCTTCCTTTCCGAGCACAGCCAACGCCCCAGCTCACCACTCCAACCAGGTGGTACTTAGAGGAGGTTAAGTACACCAAAGGACCCCCGCTGTCCCCCTGGGAGTCATAACAGAATAATAATATCTTTATAACATTTGAAACTTCAATATTGGACCATTCCACAAACTACAACTAATACTGAACTGCAGGCTGAGAGAACTTGAAATATTCTTCTTTTTCGTCTTAATCAATACTGAGGGGAGACACCACAGGTGAATAGGGTAAAAAATGTAACAAATAGATATCGCCATGAAACTCGCCCAGTTGATTACTTACATTAAGACAATTATTTGTTGTATTACAAGTTTTCTGAAATGTTATGTTTAAATATACAAATGAGGCATCATCTAATGCTAACTTTTGGTGAATTTAGGAGAAATCTACAGATGCAAATAGACAAAGTGTAGTAAAATACCTAAATGTGTATTTTGGATGTTTTCTCTCCACTAGTCTGAAAGAAGACATGTTATGAAAGCAAAATAACCCAAAATCTCAGAATTGACTAGTGTTTGAAAAACAATGTTTTTGCCTGGGGTGTCTCCCTTTGATTGTAACTGAAATCAGTGGTCTGTTACCTGGCAGGCATCCACTCCCCCCTCCAGTAAACCAGCACAGATCATCCTTTGGGTTATGGCACTACCATATATTACGGGGCTGGAGCACTTGGCCCGGTCTATCAGAGGGATGTAGGCCATCTGAAGTGAAGGAGAAACTTTACCTGAAGAGACAAAAGGATGCAACGCTTGAGTTATAGTGGGTAACTTCAGAGAAGTTGTCTTTTCTTGTTAACAACGTTGATGACGATGAGAGGTAGTGTGTCGGTTTCTCACCGTTTTCCTCCAGGTATCCCCAGCCAGTCACAGCCATGTTGGCGTTGGCTGGAAGGCTTAAGGCTTTAGGAGGTAGACAAACCGGCTTGCGGGCCGCTGAAAGACAGGGGCAGCACATTCATTTTAGCCTTTAGGGTTCTTATTATTTTTGCTTCTGTCAAAGCTTTGGCAAATTAAAGGTACAGTTAAAGTTAAAGTAATGATCACAGTGGCTGAATCTGATCTGCAGTGAAGAGCGTGCTGTTTGACTTTTACACCACAAGAGGGCAATAGAGTAATTGAGTAAAATAGAGTAAAGCCTACTGACTCCTTACTTGCCCTTATCAGAACTGTTCAGGTTTAAATTTTAACTATAGACTCTACGAGGTCAGCTAACAATATACTAATCCATGTTTTTATGGAGTATTAAATTAAACTCTAACCTCCCACTGATATCGGGCTGCTGAGTCTCATCAGTGCAATGTCGTAGTCGTTTCGTTTCGGATCGTAGTCTCCATTCAGTATGATCCTGTCCACATAGGAACCTCCGAGCGTGCCCATGTATGTCCGACCTGACACCACCCTCCAGCGACCCAGCTCCTTTTTACTGCTGCAAGGCCCAAAAGAAGAGAGGAGGTGTGAGCTTTGTGATGTTAACCACAGAGGCAATTCATTGGAAACGTTGCATATGGAAACTATACTGACCCAGAAAAGCAGTGGGCGGCGGTGACAACCCAACGCGGTGACACCAGTGAGCCTCCACATGTATGTTGGCCTCCCTGCTGCAGGCTAACCTGCCAGGGCCAGTCCTCAATGACAGCAGCTGTCCCCCCGACAACACGATCCTTATTGCCCACCGGTCCACAGTCTGATAAACAACATCATCTTGTTAAGATCTTTTTTTTTTTTTTTTTACTGTAGTCCATTTCAACCTCACTTTTATTGCATGTCTTTGTTGTTTTATCCACCTAGATCCTTCTATTCAAACAGTAAAGGTCAGGTTAGACGAGTTTCATTTCCAACACAAACTTTTTTTTGATTTGTTGTAAAGAATGAAGGGAATTGCTCATATGTTGTTAAGAAAGAGTTATGCTTCTAGACGTGTATGGGCCTGTTAGTGTGAAACTAGTCCCGCCACAACCATGTCATCTTCCTCCCACCACCCATGAGCCCCACTCTGCCTTGCTCCAAAAACTGTAAACAATGTTAGCGACGGTGGTTGTTTTGCTAAAAATAAAACTCACCTGAACAGGACAAAGATACCACAGATCCAGAGCTGCATGCACTGTTGTTGGAGGGAAAAAAGGCATTCATCAAATATTTAGAGTAGTACCACAAATGGCCACACAATTAGTCAAACAGACAAACTACACAGCCAATTGTTGACCGAACTTCACTCCCCCGTGCTGAACTTTGCCTCTGTTTCTCTTCTGCTTTGTTTGAGTAAACTACGTGTCTTTTTTTCTGTTCACTTTCATAGAAGACAAGACAGAAAGGGAACAAAAACTGTGGAATTTTTTTGACTTTTAGGAACAGAAACTGTGTGAACAGACACCATGTCGCGAGTATAAGAAGAGACATGAGGGGGGAAGGAGAGCAAAAGTTAAAAGCTGAAAGAGAAAGAGAGAATAAAAGTGAGGGTTTTTCTAGCAAACAGGGACAGAGAAGTGTGTAATGTGCTTTAATTTTTCAGGACAATGGACACTTATTAGTTCAGATGGGAATCGGCTCTGTCAACAGCTGTGTCTTTGCCTCTCTTGACATGAAAGTAATGTTAAACAGCACTGATTTATTAGATGACTTCAGGTCTGAGGTGCTTTCCTCACCGGTCTATGGTAGCCTGATGTATGGGTGTGTTCGCAGTCCCAGGCTTGATGGCTGTGAATGGTCCCTTTTTCATGGAAGACATCAAAGTCTTCACTTGGACACTGGTGCTGCGAGGTTTACTGTTAACACAGAAGGTGTTAAGACTTGATTTCTGGTCAAATAACATTCAATTTGCAGCTCAAACAAGGCAACGGATGTAATCTCATTATATATTCATGTGTAAACTCACTATGTGTAGCCCAGCTGTTTGCACGCCGTCTGTGTGTGCTGCTCCGTCCAGCCGTCGCTACACACACTCCGCCAACCCGGGCCAGGGCTGTACACCTGCAGGACCTGCCGCCCCGTCATGAGACGCACTGTAGGGGAGGAACAGCACACAAAGGAACATAAGAGGAGTTTCAAGCTTTGTTTTTGTGTCTGCGATGACAAAGCGACGGAGAGTCAGGTGTTTTGTTTTACCTGGAAAGGTAGTGTTGACCTTAAAGCTCGACAGACATGTGATTTCATCTTCTCCTCCGGCACAGTCGTCCTTCCCGTCACAGGCTTTGTCGATTGGGATGAACTTCACTGAACGCTTGCAGAAGAAGAATTTGCTATCAATCAGCTGCTTAACTGGAGGGAAAAGGAGGAAGAGAAGTGCAGAAGAGAGGTTAGGATAAAATACAGTGAACGACACTGAATCCTGTCGTGGATTTAACAACTTTGCAAAACACGTTTCTCTAGTATCCTAACTGTGACGGCTGATGGAAATATGAAGGAAGGGCCTAATTTGGTGTGCCACCCTGTAAGTGTTTGTGCGTCCTTTAGAGGAATAAACTACAGTACAGTACGTCCAAGTATTGTGACTCACTGAAGTATGCTGCAGTGACCAGTATGGCCAGTAAGACCACAACTGACAGGATAGTCAGCAGAACTTTCTTCCTCTTAGACGCCTTGTCTTTCTGAGTCTTTGGAGCCGTCATGGGCCTTCTGTGGCGGCCTGGCTGTGGAACCACTGGGAAGAAAAAAAAGACATAGCAATGGAAAGGGAAACAGTGATAGGAGGCAATGATAGAAAAAAAAGGGGGGGTGAGAGAATAGAAATCACAAATGAGAGAGAAGAGGAACAGAAAATTAGTCAAGGGGAAAAACACAAGTGTGATCCGAATGTGCTGCAAGTTCTCAGTACAGTCCAACACTTCAAACTATTTAACATTCATAAAGCAACATACGTATATTAACATGAAACCAACAGCTTACCTGGCTGCCTGGGATTCAAGGGTCTAATGCTTTCCTCAGGCACCTGGGCGATCGTCTGAGGAAAGAATTACAAGGATACATAAGACATGGTGAGCACAGGTGTTGAAACAACAGTGTGCCTTGCGTGGCTTGAGAGAAACTACAGCGTGTCTAGGTGTAGGTTTGTCCTGATCTGTTTGCATGGGGCTTTTTGTGTTAATTTCCTGGTGATGGTTATCAAACACGTGAGAATAAGTTGCATTTATCTGTCCAAAAATCATAGAAAATGTGAGCCACATGTGAAACAGGTGTATAATACAATGCATATCCAGGGGAGGAGCTCCAAAAAAGATTACGATCATTCACACGTGGAACGCGGTGTGTTAGTCCATCGCTCCACATGCTGCAGGCAGTTCCCATAATCTGTAATCTATTGGACAGACTCGTTGAACCCACCATGAAAAGGATAGGCTCTGGATGTACAGTATGGCAGGGTCCATTGGGACCTAGTGTGTCTTCCATTCAAATGCAACTGCTATTGTGGAGACACTGTAATGTTGCAGGGTGGTATAGAGAGAAGGGTGGCCGCCCTTCAATCACAGGAGCCGGGGTTAAAGCCACATGCTACTCAAGTATCCTCCAGGAAGATATCAGCTGTATCCCAGATGCATAATTGCATAGACA
Organism: Sebastolobus alascanus; assembly: GCA_916701645.2. Classification (NCBI taxonomy): domain Eukaryota; kingdom Metazoa; phylum Chordata; class Actinopteri; order Perciformes; family Sebastidae; genus Sebastolobus; species Sebastolobus alascanus. Next base: position 2,822,003 of record CAKAOJ020000067.1, on the reverse strand, counting down.
AAGTAGACAGTATAGGTATGTCCCATACAGTTAGCTAGTCATTATCATTCAAAGCTGTGGTTCCCACCCTTTTTGTTTTTGACCCTTTCAAACGAACGAGGATGTATGTTTGTGAGCAACTGAGTGATTTTCCCTTCTCGGATTAATTTCACTTGAGAAATGAGGGGCCTAAAGAGGTAAAACCATCCAATATTTAACAAGAAATACAATGAAGACAACTAAATGGTATTCTGTTTAATAGTATAATAGTAACTTTACCAGTCACTGATGACCACTTGAGTTACAAACACCTGGTAAATTCATTCATGAATAAATGAATGAATGCCTTTATTGTCATTGCACAGCTGTACAACGAAACTCTAGAGCAACTCCTCTCAGTGGTACAAAGAAAGAATTAAAAAAAGAATTAAAAAAAAAAAGGGTGCTTGCAAAAAGAAAAGAAAAGATGTGTTTGCAAATATAGATAAAAAATGATCTGCAATCTCAGTTTTTTTTAAGCTTGTGCACTTAAATTTGAACCTGCAAACTCTGTGTTTGACGTCATTACGTCAAGTTTTATTAAAAACGTAAGTTACGTTAAATTACCATTTAAATTTCAGCAGTTAGCTACTATACATTTGGTAGTTAGCCTACTAATAATGCCAGTGACTCTCCGTTACCATGGTAATTTAGGGGTCAGCTTGTTCGCTCTTACCGGGAGTTTGATGCTCAGTTTCGGTCTTCAATGGAGCAACAGGTCGGGGTATTGGTAGCCTCTACCAAAGTAGGAAAGATGCGACCTCCGGTTTCCCGGTAAGTAACGTTAGTTGTCTTATTTAGCCTAAATGTTGTGTCTTGTTAGAAGCTTCGCTTACGTTAAACACAGCTGACTCTATTCACGTTGTTCAGAGTTAAGCTAACTGTTGGTTTTGCTAGTAAATATCTCCAAAACATAGGCTGACTGTTAAACCACACTGTTTCGTTATCTATTCCTACACATTAATGCAGATTAATGCAGTGTGATTTGTGGGTATTTTTTGCTTTGGAGTTGTTTAAAAGACGTATTTGACGTCATCACGTTAGCTAGCTAGCTAACGTGATGTGATTAGGATTAAACCTGCGATGGCTGATTGTTTTGGCCACCAGGGGGCACCGGAAAGCTGTGAACTCTTCATTGACATAGCATTGTCTTTACAGTTTATATGGTGAACCTGCTTATTTACACATTCAGCAGTTACAGAGCAACATTATCATTCATTTGAAGTCGTGTTTCTGGCCACCTGGTGAATAAGTCACTCGCTTTTAGCTCGGTTTTTGGTCTCCTCCAACTCCTGAGGGAAATACCTGTCTCTTTAGCTGCTAAAGGCTTCACTGTGTTCACCAGTGGCAGCTAACTGGGACTGTTGGGTGTTTGGTGTTGAGCAGGTAGGGTACAGTGGGTCTTTGTCCATATATTAAATATAAAATATATATAAAACAGCTGCTGGTGTGTAACAACTGTTCTATATGTCACGACTCCACCAGTTGATTAAGCTGAATACACCATTTAACAACTGAGGAGGGCCCAGTGGATTATGGGATACTGAGTGCTACAAGGATACAACAGCTGTGTCGTCCAAATTCAGGCTAAAGAGGGCTGTTAGTGTTATCTGACAGATCTTTTACAACAGTAGAAAAACAATCCTTGTGGACGTCACTATTGACTGTGACACACTGTTGCACCATCCTTTCATGACCACCAAATTTTCAAATACTGTAAAACTGAAATTACTCATTTGTGTTGTGGCTCTTTCACTCTTTGCGTGTTACTAACAGTGGATCTCTTGTAGTTGGTATAGTGCATGCTATTCATCAGAGGCGAAAATGATTCATCCTGTAGTGCTATAGCTCAAGTAACACATCAATATGGCTGCTGACTGGCCTATTCGGAGGATTTCAGCAGATGGTATATAGCTGCTGACTGATGGTTTGAGGAGCACTTTCGTCTACCTGCTGTTCTTCCTTTGTCTTGTCCTCACAGCTTTCCATTCAGTGTTTGAACTACACATATTTACAGTACACAGTATATGTTAGTTGATACTTTGTTTGGGATCTAGTGCAGAATCTTTGATGACTGGGCTAAATGAGGAATTAACAAAACAGCTAATGGGGAGCACTGCTATACCGCTCTTTTAGTTTTCACTTCTGCTTTAAAGCATTAGGTAAATTCCCTTGCTTGCATATCTTTCACCAGGCTTATTCTACTGTAGTTGCCTCGGCGGTTAAAGGAAGTGCTCAAAATTAACCTTGATACAAGAGAGGTGATCTCTGTTTCGTGTCCCGATCTGCACTTGTCAGTCAAATGCAAGGAACAAGCAAAGGATAGGTTTTATAAAGAGAGAAGGGCAAAGAATGTTGTTAGGCAGGTTTTTCTTTTGGAGAGGAGCTCACTTTATCCTGCTATGAATCAGCTGTGCTGGCTGAGACTGTTTAGCTGAGAAACTGCCTGAGACACTCTTATATAAGACAGCATTTCAACTGGTCACGTCCAACTTAAAGCATAAAAGCTGCATACGTCAAAGACACAGCCACTTTGTTCTTTCTCTACACGTTGTGTCGTCAAATCTCTCTCAGATTTCTCTTTGCATTGAAACAAAGAATGTTTCACTTGTGTGAATTAGGGCCCGCAGCACTTTGGTGTGTACTATAAGAGTTGTTCTCACTTATAGTAAAAATGCTATTTTGTTTCATATATTTAGTTTATAGCCATAATATGTTTCACTTTATGTAACCGGATGTAAGGTGATTGTGAGATACCCCCGCTCTTCTCAATTTCCCCAAAAGCTAGAAGACTCACCCTTATTTTTCGAGAGATTTTTTTGTAATTCAAGTACAGAGTTTTTCGCCTCACATTGATGCCATACAATTCAGTATACGGCGCCTAAAAAAATCAGGGTTGAAAACCTGCACAATAGTGATCCCTCTGTGTGAGCTAATAGATGTGATTTTTAACATATGCCGATTAATACGCACGCTCAAAAGAGTCACAGACACACATCAGTGATCAGTGATCTCAGTGAAAAAAAAACAATAGGAGAAACCAGGTCATCTACAGTATGAATTGAATTGCGAGAGATGATGAAAAAAGTGGGAGGTGTACCTCCCTGAGAAACCAGAAAGATTGCTACAGAAAGTTATGTTGCCAAGAGTTGACAAACACATACAAAACACACTTGAAAAAACAAGTTCTGCTTTGTCATACCATGACATATAGGTGCCTTCTGGGAAACTTAAATGTCGTCATTTGTACCATGAGTAACCATTTCATGAGCAATATTTCAAAACAATCAGACAGCCTAGCGTTGCCATATGTCATGTCTTACTTCTGTACTAACAGCTAATGTGTGTAAACCTGATTTTGTTTCTTTTTTTAGCCTGACGTATATGGTGGACTTTAGCCAGTTATCCCAGCGTTTGTAGGAACCGACTCTGCTCCAGCGGAAAAATATAAGTGGGTCAGCCGTAACAGATAAAAGCCTTGACATTGTAAACCTTTTGTTCAAACGAGGTGTTCCCCCTGCAGCTTCTCAGCTCTGTTGGATTATGTTCCTCTAAACTGAAACGTTCACAAAAGGGCTTTTGAGAAACTACGCGTGACATGTTGGCCGAGCTTTAATCAAAGGCAGAGATCTAGACCAGTGCGGGCCGCACATGTTTATATGACTTAATGGCTTTATAACTTTATTGTCCCCAACGGGAAATTACGCTCCGCAGCACTGTACGCGTTATTTAGAGTCATTTTGTATTTATATAATTTATATGGGCAGAAGTATACGCTATATACCAACACACAAGCAGGTCCACACACACAATGCTCAATCGTATAATGAGGTGGGTGGCGCACACATACATTTCTGACAAAATGTTTCTATCTGGTTTGATCTACAGGTAAAATAAACTCAAAACTACACAAATAAATATAATGCAGCTGAACCAACATGTTCCTACCTGCACCAGAGGCTGGCACTCATCACACACACCTGTGATAAGATACCGTACAAAGCACAAGGCAACATATGCTTAACTTATCAGCTACAGCCAACTGTATGTGCTCCAATTTAGTTGCAGATAGGATCTCCAACATGCAAAACCTTGCTGTTGTTTTGAGCCGGTACACTACAGAAACTGGTTGAGCACACGTAAGCAAACACAGAGTACTTTTTAGTTTGACAATGTTGTCTTTGTACCACAGTGTGATAACAATCTCGTTACCAGGATGCGTAGCGATGATGATATTCAAATGGCCCCGCCGATGCAAAACCAGTGACCTGACTTGCCATCTTTCCAACAAATACGTTGATTCTTCTTTCAGTTGCACTCACCCACATGATGTAGTTGTCTTTCTCGGTACTGTAAGGCCCGGACGCAACTCAATCGACACGGAGTACAGAGTTAACGCTGCCCTCCCTCCCTGGAGGTGGGACTCCCCCAGTAACTCACTGTCCCCTTGGATGTCCTTCGTCCTCTTCCTCTCGCCCTCCTGCTCCACTGGCTTAAACTACAAAACCTGGTTTGATTCGCTCTCTCTCTCTCTCTCTATTCTCTCTCTCGCCCTCCCCTTTTCTTTCTACAGCAGTGTAACTGAATCCGGCTTGAAGGGTGTCTGACTCGCCCCTCTTTCGAGACCCCGAGCAGTAATAAAGAGTGCTGGTGTGTGGCGTTGTGTTTCGACGCTCCGTGGATTCAGAGAGAAAGAGCTGTTTTTGAATGACCCAGCCCTGCTGACAAAACAAAACACAAACTAAAGTCTTCCAGGTGAGCTGAAACTTGAACCCTCCTCTCTCTGACACTGTCCCTCCTCCCACACATCATCCCACTCCAAACTTTTGAAGCCCTCTGGACATAAAGCACACCATATCTTTTTTTTTTTCCCCTTTTGTGTTCTTTACCTCCTTAGCTCCCCACCAGTGCTTCTTTGCCTCTCAAATTGTACCCAAATATACACCCACAGAGCAATGCATCTGCACAGATACAAATACATGCAAAAACAAAGAATTGGCACAATGCCTCACGTATGTATGCACACACACACACACAAACATAGACACAACATGAAGTTAACAGTGGTGTGGTTTGTGCAGTAACATGCCCTGAGGCTGAGGTGTGTATCTCTGCTCACCTGTATTGTTTTGACAGTCTAATGAGAAGTCAGTTGGTATCAGTCAGGAGTTCCTGTCACCAAATTGTGACTCATGCCATGCCACGTCTCATAGCGTGAACAGAACAGGAATATGACAAACACACTCAATGCCCTACAAGAGCCACGCCAGCAACTGTGAGGCTGTAGACACAGCGGTGCCCGCAGCTAAATGCTAGTGTCAGCATATAAAAAACATGCTCACAATGACAATGCTAACACCCTGACTATTTAGCAGTTATAATGTTTACCATGTTCGCTATCTTAGTTTAGTGTGTTAGCATGCTAACATCTGCTAATTGGCACAAAACACAAAGTACAGCTGAGTATGATGCTAGGCTGAGCAATATGGCCAAAATCTTCTATCACGATATAGGTCGTGTCGTATCTCGATAACGATATATATCACAATATAGCATCTTTTCTGGTAATTCAATCTATATGAAATAACCACACGGTAAAGCCTATTTTTGTATGCTCCTGGATGAATTAAATACTTGACAAATGAAAAGTATATTTTCTCATTTGAAGAACTTGAGTGCAAAATGAACAGTAAAGTTATAAGGGAAATTATGGAGAAAAAAGAAAGAAATAAAAGCCCTAGCATATATCGCGATAGAAACAATATAGAAACAAATATACGATAGACATTTTTATATCGTTTTGACGATATATATCGTGATATTGCCCAGCCTTAAATGCTATTAGTTTTGCAAGTATTTGGTCATGAAAAAACAAAATTGAAGGGGTCAGGGGATCACCAGAGTTACTACATTTCATCCTGAAGAGAACGTGAATATCTATACTTAATTTTATGGCAAACCGTCCAATAGCTGTCGAGACATTTCACAAAAAAAGTAAATTGTCAACCTCATGTCGGCGCTAGAACAAGTTAGGGGATCACTAAAGTCATTTAGCGTTCATCCTCTGGGAGCCATGAATGAAAATTTCATGGCAATCCATCAATAGCTGTTGAGACATTTCAGACCAAACAGACCAACAGATGGCTGCATCGCTAAAATTGTAATATATCAATAATATATTTGAATATACAGAATTAAAAGTTAATCGAAAACGGAATTACACATGTCAAAGTACTTTCTATGGGTTACTGTAGGGATGTCACCGAAACTGTTTTGACATCAATGATTGGATTGTGGCCAGAGGTGCAACATACCTGAACTTTTCAACCCGTAGAAATAAATACAGCAGCAAATATCTATCCTATGTGACTGATGTGTTAAATTACCCTTTTAAGGATGCAGTCAATGACCACTCTGGTCACTAGGTCAGTGCTTCTAAAAAAAATTAAGCCACTGTGAATGTTACGGGACACTGAGCATAGACAACATGAGAGGGAAAAAAAAACTTGATTGGGAGTGTGAGAAAAAAAAGACTGTGAGGTTGGCTGAAGAGAAAGAGCCATTGTTAGAGACACAGCAGCTGATTGTGTTGCTTTGCCTGAACTATTAAATGCAATGAACCTTACAGCTGACTCGTGACCTCCCCCGCTCATAAAACTTGGTCTATGGACTCAGCAATTGTCTCAGAGTATACGTATGCGGAAATAGATAGATGGACAGATGTATAAATGCAGGTAGTTAAAACAGAGACATAGATAGAGCTCGCTGATGGGATCAGTTATGACCTCCGAACGGTCTCCGCACAAGGTCTCTTTCAGTCAGTAACCCCGACTAACCTTGTTGATATTCAGGTTGCCATAAAGTTGCCAAGACATTTAGAGGCTCCACCCTGGTATTAAATCTGGCGCATGTCCTCCTTTTTGTGTGTTTGCGTGACTGAGCTTAGTTACAGCCAACAGAGTGACATTTAGATACCAGTTTGTAATATGCCAGGCTGCCAAAAAAAGAGCTTACACTGTAGATCACATGAATATTGTGCAGTCACATTGTTTATCCTGGCTGACAGTCCGACATGGTTGAACAACGGCTGACAAGATGTTTGCACAAGCTATAAAAGAGAACATGAAAGCAATTCAGAGATCTGATAAATTTATTGAACGCCCTTGTTTGACTGCAAGGCTTTCGTTGTTCTACTGAGTCAAGCTGCTCGATTTTGTTCATGATGACATCAGCTCTCAAAGCAGCCAAACACACAGTCCATATGAGCCCGATGAAATGTATTCATACATCCTTCTTCATTTCTTTGTCAATTAAAGCACCTGTTGCTGCTAAAATATATATTTTTTTCTTTTCGAACTGGGTGCATGTAAAGCTCAAGGACAACTAAATAGACTGCTGACTTCCCGAAGAGCGTACAGACCAGATGGGTTACATATTAACAGATCTATTTAGGGCCCTTGCTGTAATTTTTGTATTCACAATGAAGTTAAGAATACGTGTCAGCTAAAAGCATTCCATCGTATGACTTATTCTCTAACAGCATCTATGGAAAATGTTGACACTATTTCATCTCTCATCGACGTGACAACCGATTCAAATTCTGTCCAAACTTCTCAGAAACCGAAGCAGGGATCTTTCGACTCATTTCGTTGAAGCGTTTCATTTGATTACAAGACCAATTTTGAACAAAGCAAAAAGCATCATGAGCACAGAAAACAACCGTAGTCTAATTAGAATGCAAATACGATCTCTAATCGTAAACCAGCTTATTTTAATTCATGTAACGTATAGACAGTATTTTGACACCGTCAACGTTTTATTTTAAATTGTACTAATGAACTTCAGAGGTGCTTGACTTAAGATCATATTATTTAATACATTTCAGAACCATAAGGCAACCCCCCCCACTGTGCTGGATAACCGATTTAAAATCTGGATCTTTCCTTTAAAGTATTATGTACCCTTATCAGACATGCTGATAAGGATGGGTTACTAACGTTGAATAGGAAACGTGATTAGAGATGGATCAAAGTTCTTTTGAGTTGGATGAGATGGTTACACACCACCACATATATAAAAATCATCTACCGCTCGTACAGCTTCTTCAATTCTCCCACACAATGGTTTCGTTGCTGGAGAAATGCAATAAAAACGCATTAGCTATAATGGTGCTATGACGGTTAAGGTTTGAAAAAAAGCAGAAGTAATAAAAAAACATGGTAACTACACACACAGACATAATTCCCTGCATCGCTGTATCTTCCTCACCTGTAAAGTGGCTGTCACTCTGTCACCCCTTGTCACAAACCGGTGGAGTAAAGTATTCCTGGTGTCTGAAAATTCTGCATTTTTCTCTGAGGAATTTCTCCGACGACCTTTATTGCTTCAGCAGGGAACACCCTTCTAAGTTCCTTCATCCCACCTCTCTGCCCTCCAATTCCACGGCAAACAACTTGTCTCCCTCCCTCTCTCTCTCTCTCTCTCTCTCTCTCTCTCTCTCTCTCTCTCTCTCTCTCTCTCTCTCTCTCTCTCTCTCACTCACATTCACACCACCTCAATTTACCATCAAAGCCATTACACCACTATCTTCCCATCAGTCAAGGCACCCAGACCCTCCTTTGTCCACACAGGTGTGCATTTTGTGTAACTTGATATCAAGAAACGTTATGGGAAATGATAGAGGAAGTGCGGCTTGAAAAATAACTGGTTAATAATTAACACCGTCCCATTTCATGTTCCCTGGACTCTAAAGAATGTATGTCGCCCCAGTGTCATCTGGAAAACACATTTTTTGCATGTTTTTAGACTAATTAAAGTGGCAATCTCAAAGATTTTCATTTAAATAAATGTCTGTTAACTCAGTATCTATAGCCATATGAGGAAACACGATGGTGAAGGAGCCTATGGCCCACTGATGAAAATACTGCATTATTTATATATTTGCAATATTGAAAATTGTTGTCTGCGTTGACGTAAGTGGAAAAATTGCAGTTTTCCTTCATTGTATACACAAAAAATTGAACTATGCACACAATTCTGAAAACTTCAAGCTCGTGTACACAGATAGAGATTTTTTTGCTCTTCTATTGCTACGTTCATGTATCAGCAAAAAGACCGCTAAACTCAAACTCAAAGCCCAATTTAATTGTTTTCACTCAAATAGAAATTGTAAATCAACCAAGGATGGAAATCTTAAGGATGCCACTTTAAAGAAATGGATTTTGGAAAATATGAATGCCACTTCCTGGATATAGGACAAAAGAAAGAGAAGGGAAAACAAACATCAATAGAGTGGATAAAACAAAGAGACGTGCAAGAATGTCTGTACACAATTTCTGTCCAAAACTGTAAACATTTACTAAATATTACCAAAATATGTCAGCTTAGGCATTTAAATTGCATCGTGGGGTTGAATTGTGCATATTCCAGAAACAATCAACACAAATCCCATCACTATCCTTTGGGATCACAACGCTGTCATCGTGTCAGCTGTCGCCAACCGCACCTGACAGACAATATAAATAATGGGTTTACAGTATGAGGAAGTACCTGTGCTGTCTGCTGAGAAATATGAAATACATCAATAGTCATGCAACTTAAGAAGGCTGCGTTTACCCGCAGCAATCCATTAGTCATGACATAATGATAGACGATACCAGCGTAGATAGAGGCCATCGCAGCCTGATGACATAACTGGAAAATTACAGTTTTTCTTCATTGTATACACACAAAAAATGTAACTATGCACACAATTCTGAAAACTTCAAGCTCGTGTACACAGATAGAGATTTTTTTGCTCTTCTATTTCTACGTTCATGTATCAGCAAAAAGACTGCTAAACTCAAACTCAAAGCACAATTTCATTGTTTTCACTCAAATAGAAATTGTAAATCAACCAAGGATGGAAATCTTAAGGATTGCCACCTTAAAGAAATGGATTTTGGAAAATATGAATGCCACTTCCTGGATATAGGACAAAAGAAAGAGAAGGGAAGACAAACATCAATAGAGTGGATAAAACAAAGAGACGTGCAAGAATGTCTGTACGCAATTTCTGACCAAAACTGAAAACATTTACTAAATATTACCAAAATATGTCAGCTTAGGCTTTTAAATTGCATCGTTGGGTTGAATTGTGTGCATATTCCAGAAACAATCAACACAAATCCCATCACTATCCTTTGGGATCACAAAACAGTTTCATTGTGTCAGCTGTCGTCCACCGCACCTGACCGACAATAGTAAATAATGGGTTTACAGTATGAGGAAGTACCTGTGCTGTCTGCTGAGAAATATGAAATACATCAATAGTCATGCAACTTAAGAAGGCTGCGTTTACCCGCAGCAATCCATGAGTCATGACATAATGATAGATGATACCAGCGTAGATAGAGGCCATCGCAGCCTGATGATCTATTATTGCCTCGATCACCGTAAATAGGATCGGTGACACTTCTCTTTGTGATGTTATGGTAAGATGAGACTGTATCCTGGAAATTTGCTGCCATATTACCAAGAAATTCCAAAAAGATTTCCTGAAACATTTCTTTTCGCTGCTTACGGTTTCCGCTCAACTCATGAACACACAGACACACATGTATAGGCTACATTTATGAAAACGGATATTTATAGTTTGCATATTTCATCTATATTTCTTCCGAGATTTTGGTTTGACTTTATTGACACATTTTTATATATTTATAGAATAAAACATATCAAACTTTGTCAGGGATACAGTCTACATGGATTTATTTTCACTGTTGTTCCTTGTGTTTTCACAGATCCAGATGAGCTGAAGAAGTGCTGGTAGGTGGATTATTTTACCTTTAGACAGAGTCTTTATGCTAAGCTAAGCTAATCACCTGCTGGCTTCTCTTGTAAGCCTCTGCAATAAAGTGAATAAGCTCAGAAATGGAGCTAAAAGACAAACAAAAAATGTAATTATTTGAGGAAAAAAATCGATTATATTTTTTTCAGGAAGCAGGAAAAGGTATAAAAGAAATCGCATCATAAAAGACAACATATGACATTGTTCAATATGAAAATATCAGTTTATGAAATAAAAGATATAAAACAACTTATACTATTGAATACTATCAGCTTTCATTGATTTGACTGTGAATTATTTTTAATTAAAGGAGGTACCATTCTATGGCACCAGTATACAGAAAGGAGGAAGGAAGTTATTTAGACTTAAATTAGATTTATCCCAATCTGGGTTTGACTCTATTTTGACTATGAATTTCTTTCTCCTTCTTGATATAATTCTGTCTATCTGGGAGCATGCACTTCCAAGTAAAAAATGTTTTTTTTCACATTAATTGATAATGTCGTGCCAAATTAGGCTACACACACTACATTACTGTAATGTGGCTTTTATGGACCAAACTTGATTGTGGTGAAAACACGAATTTCCATTTTTATTGTAGAGCAGGCAGATCACGACTAACCATCTTAACTTTTGCTTGTCATTGCAAAAAAAAAAAAAGAAAAAAAAAATCCAACTGCTTGAGATCACGCTACAGTATAGGACACCTAATGTTATGTATTGACATTATACTGTCTTGATGAAGGCCTTAAGCGACTATCAGAACGCGTTTCGAGCTGCGCTCGCTGCTGGGTTCAGTGCACATCACAGCACTTCGCTTGACGTAGCGAAAAGCCATTGTGGCACAGCGCAAGCCATTAGTTGATTTCAGAGTGCAGTGGTGCCGTTGTCGCGTTGTCTGAAAGGACCTTGAGAATATGGTTTCCTATGTGCAACCTCCCTGAAGACTCCTCATTCCTCCTCTAAAAACTAGAAAGTGGACCTTTGAGTTTAGATGATTTTATTGCATATGCTGTTGTGCAAGCTTCAAGAATGAAATAATTACATGCTCAGATCCTCACTCAGTTGGAACTTAATGTTCTGTGTCCAAAATCACTTGTGCACTCATTATTTTGGACACTTACTAATCATCATTATTTTGCGTCATCACTGACAGCTTTAGAGTTGCTCAAGAAGTCCTTGTCATGCACACACCATTTTTTGTAACAAATGTTTGAGGGAACTATATAGTGGATAGATTTACACTGTCAGAATCCACACCCTCAAATAAAATGTACAATAATTGTAGTGGACTATATAATAAAAAGGGTTGGGTGGTTTCAGACAGAGTCTAGGAAGTCCATAGCCATGTTAGCAGCTCTGTGAGGCTTTACAGCTGTGCTTTGAGCTAAATGCTAATGTTGGCATGTTAACAAGCTCACAGTGACAATGCTGACATTGTGTTGTTCAGCAGGTATAATGTTTACCGTGTTCACCATCTTAGTTCACTGTGTTAGCATGTTAACATTTGCTAATTAGCACTAAAGACAAAGTGCAGCTGAGGCTCATGGGATTGTCTTTAGTTTTGCAGGTATTTGGTCATGATCCAAAGTATTGGACAAATTCAAATTGTGGAGAGCGCACCGCAGCACCATCTAGCGGCTGTTGCCCGAAAAAGCACCAGAGGTTCGTCTCTTTTGCTTCTCTACTCTTTGTTAATCATTGCACGACTGTCACGACAACCACCTCGTCTATGTGTTCTCGCATATTAGTTTTTCTCTTTTGAAAGGTGCAACACCAGAATGTGTTGGACCAGCTACCAGGTTAAACACACTTATTACATGTTCAACAAACAGTCATGAAAATCTGAGAAAGAGACAAGCTTGCAAAATGAATCCAACACCTTTCACAAGTTTTTATACCCAGCACAAAAAGTGAATGCACGTCTTTCACTTCAATTCAACCCTGAAGTTAGTGAGTGACTACAGTACTTTTCCGCGATATATTGTTTTCAATGATGCAGAATTGTGTGTGTTTGAGTGAATTTAGCTACTTAAAACTCCATCTATTAAAATGTGAATTGTACTTTTCACAGGTGCGCCCTACATATGCCACAGTAAGATACTATGTTCTTATTGCATAATATTTTCTATTTTAACCGTTTAAACAACATTTTCTGTGAATTTTCGTGGAATTTTCTGAGTCAGTGTACCAGTTCCTCTTTTCGAGTCAGACGTGTTGGTACTTTTTACAGCCCACGTTAATCACACTACATTCTAAGACCACCCACTTTTTAGCGGTCCAATCAAATGCGAAGGATTTGATTTAAATCCCTCTTGTAACTGTCCACCGCTCAAATACTCTGTTTCACAGGGATTACTCACAGTACAGAAGCTAAAGACGCTCTTACGTCTGTTTCACTGGGACTTTTTTGTGAGTGGGAGACTCAAGAAACACTCGGCATATATAATGTAACCGCAAGATAGTATCTCTCTATTGCATAAGACTTTAATCTTTTAAACTATATTTTCAGTGAATTTTGTGAGTCAGTGTACTATTTCTTTTTGAGTCAGATGTTTTGGTACTCTTTCTCATACAGTGTTTGCACTATATTATTTTCAACATGATGATGAAGAGGTGTAGTAACTCAGTCATCCAACAGGAGGCCCCATGCACCGCCTGATTCAGGTGTTATTACCTGGCTGTGAATTATTTGTTAAAGAAGGCTGGTATTGGAGCCATGACAATCTAAGAGACAAAAGAAGCGCACTTCATGTTGGTTTCAAAATAGTTGTCCCAAAGCTTAAAACAAGACCAGAATGTCGTAGAGTTTCTGTTTGAGTTTCCTGTAGGGTCTCAGTGAGACAGTCATACAAAAGGGTGAATGTCTTGTGAAAGTTGTTACGCTGCTCAGTATCAAAGTACTCCAGAGTGAAAGCAAGGGTTACTAAGCATGGCTGTCCACGTGAGAACGACAGGGCCATCAGATCCACTTTGTTTTTGACATTTGCTAATGAATAAAGGGTAGAGGACAGGCAGGATGAAGAAAGAAGATGGACCGGTTTAAAGGAATGACTGGTATGGGGACATGGACGGGATAGACGCACGCACAAGAAGAGGGATGAGAGAGGACTCGGCTTTGGTTCTTCACAGTCCAGACAAATCATTTATTTAAGACAGATGTAAAGTATTTGAGTGACGGACCTCGACACCAAACGGACAGGGAGGAGAGGAGAAGACAGACAAGAAATAACATCGGACATCCTGGCCAGTCAGCTATGGGGAATGGCGGTAAGTCTTTCAGCCGAGATGCTTCATTTCAATACTGTTAACAGTAACTATGATGCACGCTAACAGCTTTCTCCTGCGTAGTGATTCAGATTTATAGTTTTCTATTTTCCATTGCTGTTCCTGAACTCCAAGAAAACAAACTTTTCTTATTTGGATTCAGTGTCTTTTTTTTTTTTTTTTAAATGTTTTGTTGGGTTACTTGTTGCACATTTCACTTGAGCTCTGCTTGTTTCCTGTAACTGACAAGCTCTTTTCATTGTGTTAGCTGGCATCTTAGAGGAGTCGTTTAAACCTGCGTGGCCAGTCTCTATTGTCATTACGGCGTGTACATAGCCAGAGTACCTGTTGCTTGAAAGGTGCTAAGTGAAGGCAGTGAATACAGTTTAGAAAGTTTAGTAGTAAAGAGTCCTCCATTTGCTGCTGCTGATACTTATGTAGTTAGGAGAGAAAACGAAAGGTCGATGTAATAAAAGTCTCAGCTGTTTACGTCAAGTGCCAGCTGTATTTTGGGCTCTTAAACTCCCTCCGCACTCGTCCTTTCACTCTCTTCCCGAAGGCTAATGAAGGCAGGGCCGGCATCTTTCCCAGAGATTGATTTCCCGATCAGAGTTCATCAGGCTGAATATTCACTCATAATGAACAGATATTGATCCAATTAAGCCCAGGCAGCCAGACAGACGACCATTTCAGTCGGTAATCATTTATGTCAGGAATACAATACACAATAAAATTCAAAAAGAACCTTTTTGTCGTTCAGTTGGCTCGTTTGTTGTTCTTCGAATGCTTGTAAGGTGATCTGTGTTGATCTGTGGCTATAATCGAATTACCCCTCTGTATTTGTATTCGTAGGGAGCAGTGTGAACTCGACGGCAGTCGGTATCGCCGTGGGCTTTGGGATCCTGGCGATCCTCTTCGCCATTGCCATTGTGCAATTCTGCTGCAAGTACAAATGCAAAAGCTGCAAACAGTGCTGCAAGAAAAAGGGTGAGCGGAGCGTCAGTGTGTCAGTTCACCACAAACAAATGCCAAACTCTCTATCTTACCTCTTGTGGCATTTAGCCATGCAGATAGGTTTGGTTTTATCTGCCCAGGTTCCAGATATGTGTCATCGGGCTCGTTACTCTGAGTAATCCAAAGACCTCTGTGAATACTTTCTACTTAAGAAATAGGTGATGACTGTGAGGTCTCCGGGGTAACAAAAATGTCATATTTTTCTATGCTGTACCACAAATTTCATTCACCTCCTTTGTTTTGGGGGTGGAGGCACAATTCTCAGACAGTTATCTCAAAATCTGCATGAATAAAACCAAAACTATCTGGATGGTTTTTAGGATTTTCAGTGAACCGGCCCATGCACATACTTGAATGTTTGGCACCAGACAACATCCCCCACAATTAAGACTACACTCTGATGAATCTGTCATGCTGTTGTCATAGAAATGCATATCCACTCTCATCTCCTCTTCTTTCTATATAGAGACGTCGCTGAAAGACAAAGTGCTCAAGTAAGTCGATTTTTCCTCACAGGCCTTTCAAATACAAAGTTTTATTTACTCGTAAATAATTGTTTCATGGTCGATCTCTCCCTATCTACAGAAAAGTGGGCATAAAGAAGTCTCCTCCTCCCTTCTCAATCAGCAGCGGTTTCAAATGACAGCCGACTTGTTTGCGGTTGATTCTGGCAACAACCACCATGACAGAAGGCACACCCCCTCGCATGTCACTTTCCTACGCATCGCCTATCTTGTTCTCAGTACGTTATCTCTTCCTGTTTGTATTTCGCTGCTATCATTCATGTTGACGTTTTAACCTGAATACCTAGGAGGGTTTTTACCGTGTTATTTTTAGATGACTTCGTGGGATGTCGTGCTTTCAATCCATATCACTGCCTCAAGGCCAATTTTGATTTTTAGTCTTTGTCTTGACAACAAAAGCCCACTTTGTTTTGAATCGGAAAGAGGGGCATTACATGCTACTGTGTATGCAAAGTTGTGATTTTATGTTGTTCTGAAACGGAAAGAAGGGCATTACATGCTACTTTCTATGCAAAGTTGTACTTTTATGTCATTTGAATGCCATTGTAAAAGAATGAATTAAAAAAGAATGTGAAATATACATTTAAATATATATTGCCGTGCAATTTCACTTCATTAGTTTTGTTATTTGTCACGACAACTGTCTCAGTTTGACATGTTGTCGCTTCTCGTGGTACACATTTGAGTACACACACACGCACACACACACACACACACACACACACACACACACACACACACACACACACACACACACGAACACACACGGAAACAATTGCATACATTCTGCTATTGGTGAGAAGAGCTTTTGAGGTGAAGGCAAAATATCCACAGCTTAACCACAGCAACCAGGCAGATCAGTTTTCTTGTAAACTGGAGGTGGCTTCCCTTCACATCTTCTGCTAATCTACCTTTTGATCCTTTCTATGATTGGTGGACCTATGTCTCATAGTTTTTCCTTTAATGAAACTGAAACGTGTTTCTCTGCACCTGATGTTTTTCTGATATAAGCTGCCTACAATAAGGTGAAGAAAAGGTCAACTTTTCTAGTCCGTTAGACATGCACGAAACAAAAATAGGGGTTAGAAGTTTGTGAATTAATTTAATTTAATTTATTAAATTATGGTAATTTAAATTATTTTAGATGACTTCGGGCTCCCTTCTTTGCACAGAAACACAAATGGCAGATGATCCACTTCAATGGCTTCAATGTTTAAAAATGGTTCTCTACATTTCTTCCTTTGTAATTATATTAGAGGTCAAAGATAGACTTTTTAGGCCACAGCAAATTAAAAAGTTGAGTCTGTTGTCACTGTGCCTTGGTCATGAAAAGGCAAATTCAGGCCGCACAGTCGAAGGTGAGAAATGCCACTTTCGAATGCCTGGCAACTACAAAGCACTCCCTGTAAATGTTGTTCAATTGTGAATCTACACAAAACTTCCATCAACTTTTTTTAATCTGGTAAAAAACATGTTACTTCAATCTGGTTCCAAGAAGTGCTGCGCAGTAGAACTTTTAGTTCACACATTGATAACCCTGCCTTATAGATTACTGTTGCCATTTTCATTTCTGCAATGTGATGAATCCATTTTTGGTTAACGATTCTGCAGTTGTGCTGATTTGCACTCCCCCCAAAAAATATCACGTGACTGTGCACACAATCTGCATTAACTCATGCAGAGCTTCTGGCAGTCACTGATCATTGGATATGCATGAATTGTGGTGCTGTGCCACAGGTTGAAATGAGTGATGAAACCAGGCGACAATGCTCGGTTCAACTTGTTGCTCTTGGTTATTAGCAATTTGTCTGGAGTCAGTCTGATTTCATTTTAAGATTTAGTTAGAATCACTGCTTAATTTGGCAACTTCCTGTCCATATTCCAATACCAACTGTTTTGGTAATTAATTAGAAAATTTCTTGTGGAATTTGGACCTCTAAAGTAAAATGTCAACCAAGGCTAGCTAATTTTGTGACCGTGTCTTGTAGACGGACCCTGCCTCAAAATCTAATTTTGGGACCTTTGTGTTGAATCAAAATAACACAAAGTAGCATAAAAGTATTATTCACAGTTTTAGTAGAACCGGGCATAATGGGAGGGTCTGCAGGGGCTCAACAGGCCTCCTTAAAGGTTAATCCAGCCAAACATGGAATGGTAAAAAAAAGGAAGATGAACTACGACCTACATTTGGTGGTCATCAGTCGACAAGTACTGCAAAACCAGTCACATGCGATACTCTGCAGTTCAAAGAAGGGATTTTTTCTCAGTCTTTAGGATTAGCCAAAAGTTGTCTCACTTCCCCTGTACTTTATGCTGTATGTGGAGAAGTAGGTCACATGATTCCCCTACCACTGCCAGGGATCTGCTTCATCCCAATAAAGAGATGGATAAGAGATATTATTTCACTTACTGTATATAAATGTTGGGTGTATGAAACGTCAGCCCTGTTGACAATATCTGCTCTCTTTGCTGATCAATGTGAAGCGGGACTTTTTTTTAAACCGAGTGGAAGCCTGAAAGAGGAAATGTTTGTTTCTTAGTTTAGAAGCTTCGAAACCACCGCTCTGGTTCCTGTACAGAATTTGCATATGGGGATCCCAAGCACAGTGAAGTTGATAGGTAATGTTTGTTTTCCAATGGGTATCGCTCTCTTGTTTCAGGGTTTTCCTGTGTTTCTTTGAGTCATGGTTTCTGAGATCAGCAAAAGGTCATTTGCTTGGGGTTTTTGTGAATGTATAGAATAATTTACAGAACATTCCAGGTAAACAGTTTCTTTTAATGACACAAAGAAGAGCAGAGTCACACATGTTCACAGTAATGAATGAAGTTTTTTTTTTTTTTTCATATTTTACTTTTTCTAATATTTTAATAGTGATAAGAATAAGAAATACTTTTTCAGAAACTTTACGGATTGCTTTACCGATATAGGGTATCATTGTTGGCGGAGGTGACAGACGGGGAGAAGTCGCAAAATGTCCAAAAGCACGTAACTGTCAAACTGATTCTCTGCCTCGCTCCCACACCAGTTTCACTTCCGGCATACAGCGTTTCAGTCAGTTGTAAACATACCCAGTGTGACGGGGTTGAATAAGGTCTTTGCCGTTATGTTCTCCGTCTCTAGAAGCTCTTGAGACTCCAACTGACAGCTATCAGCCAGCCGCTGTGTGGTCTCACATCTACTTCCTTCCTATGTTCAATAACAGCCTGTTGATTGCTCCGTCTTTTCTACTTACAGTTTTAATTCTGGACTAATTCCTCTCCTCCCAAATATCAACTAAGGCTTCTATTTCATGATTCCAATGATTGATTTGAATGATTTGGTCATGTAAGAAAAGGAATTGTATTTCTCCAATACAGCACTCAGTCAGGTAATGTCAGCATGATTTTATAAATAGCATTCCACAGCATATCACTCAGTCGTCAGCTGTACGTCACAGAGAGAGAGGGACACATTGTTCATGTTGAAGTCCTCTCCTCCCTCCACCAGAGGCAGCGGCGATAGAGCTGTTAGCAGAGGGAAAGTCTCCCCCAGTTGTATAAAAGTTGTGTCCAAGTCATCCACCATGACGGTGTCCATTTGTGTTTTTTTAGAGTAATTTGAAAACGTAAGCCCCCCTTTGTAAGAGTCTGCAAAATCGCATTTTCCGCTCAGTAGTCCGTGTTCAATACTCATAGGTCTGTATTGTTTGATAACTTCAGTTCCGTAATGGCCTTGTTGATGGCACCAAGTGCACTGACCTGCTCCCGAGCAGATACACGATTGAGGCCCAGCCCTGTAACCTGTGACCACTTCGGCCAAAATGGAGCCAGGAAGCATCTGTTTGAACAGCTCCTCGTCATCACAGACGTGAATCTGCACAGGGGAGTGACCCTGGCTGCGATAACTACCCCCAGCCACCTTGAGAGATCCACTGTCCTGTCCATCCAGATTTATGGAAGAAGATTCAAGCTGGCAGCCCAGCCCCACCCAACTGTCGTCCCTCTTCCTAGCCATGTTGGCATCGGTCCGCTCATCCTGCAGAGGGTAATCTGTCTGACAGCTAGTGGAGCTCTCTGGTCCTCCTAAGCTCCCACAGCCACTGTCGTCTTGTCTCATTGGAGGACTTCCTCCATTCTTTGTACCAGAGTTGGACTCCATGCCCATCCCGCTGTCCATGCTGGTCCTCCTGTCCTCCTCTCCATCGTCCTCTGTTACCGTAACAAGTGTCACTGGGTCTTTGACACAGTTTTTCTCTTCTGTTCTGTAGCTGGACAGGAACCATCCTTTGTCTGTAACGACCTCCACAGTCCCTTCTCCGACGGAGAACGGCTGCCAGCCACTTACAGGGGATTTCTGGAGCGAGAAGAGAGAAGACAGAGGCTGTAAAGTCATGCTTAGCAACACAGGTAGTTATGACCAACTGAACCATCTCAACAAGGCTTATGATATCAAGAATGTGACAGTACAAGTTTGTAAAACTGTAATTCGTCCCAGTATTCTGTAATTGAATGTACTTACCAATGCAGCAGGTGTTTTCTCTGGACGTCTCAGGTAACACTGGAGGATGCTTGCCACGATAGCAACGGCGGCCAGCACACCCAGAATAGATAGGGATGACACCGCAAGTATGAACCATTCTGGAGGGAACAAAAACAGGAAAAAGGTTCAAATGGGGCGAGGGTGTTATAGGTGAAAGGCTTTCCCCAAAGCTGTTGATTTAAACTTGCATCGAATCGCAACACAATCTTCCTTTGCCTATTTTACTCTAAGACTATATTAAGCTACAACTAGCAACTGGTTATCATCGCAGGCGGATTTTGTTACCTTTAGACAGAGCCAGGATAGCTGTTTCCCCCCTTTTTCCAGTCTTAATGCTAAGCTAAGCCATCCAGCTGCTGGCTACAGCCTTATATTTAGCGTACAGACATGATAGTGGTGTCAAAATTCATTCATATAGTTCCCAAAATGTCAAACTATTCCTTTAAGGATTATTGAATGAGCAAAGCACTTGAATTTAACATGCTGTCTTGTCTTTTTTGGTAGTTGTGCGCCCCGCCTGTTAGCAGCGATTGACATATGAATGTGTCTCATGTTTATTTTATTGTTAGCGCACATATACATTTTAGTTGTTATTGTTCTATTTCATGGTATTTCATGGTGAGATGCCTTTGAAAGGCCTTTTTTTTAATCTCACCAGCTAAATTCTTTTTCAATCCTTTAATGTATTGTGTTTTTTTTGTTTTACTTGGGCAAATACATCCACTACTGAACTAACCTAACTTGTAACAATCTGATTGCTGTTCAAAGCTGCTGTCTCTTAGCTGCGCATCATCATAATAAAATGTTTTTCTTACCTTGCTCTGGTAGCAGCAGACACTGTTTAGGGGATACACCGCTGGTGGACTCAGATCCAATGCCCTCTACCTTCATGTTGAGACAGTACTCTCTCCCCCAGCGGAGAGAACTGAAAGACTTCATCATCTGATCCTCCTCCTCACCGTTATCTTTCAGTAGTGCTGTGATATTCTGTAGGTTAAAAAAACAAACGCCACGCAGGTCAAGGCATTGTACATGTAGACCACACAAAAGGTTCAGATGTTGTTTCAGCCAGCCAAATATTGTAAAATATTTAATTGGGATCATTCACCTAACGAAAGCCCAATCAGGAATTTTAGTAACAGGTATATTCACAGACTTAATTATAGACTTTTGTCTGTCTGAGCTTGAAAATGTAACCACATTTTTGTGGCATTGATTAATTAACAAACAATTTACATAATCAATTAATTATAATTGATTATGTAATAATCAATTAATTTTAATTGATTGTGTAATAGATCTGTAATTACATCTGGCTGTTGTCAAGTGTATTTATCTGTTTTACCATCCCTGCCTATGACTTTAAGAGTGCTACAATATGTTTTAGTGATAGAGTTTGTGCTGCCTTATATTATTTTACATATTGTACCTTTTGATCTCCTCCCCTCTCCGCCAGGTAGATGGTGTAGGCAACCCCTAAAGGAAAGAGTTTTTCCAGAATTGGTTTTTGATGAACATAAACTGTCAGAGTGCTGGAAGTAGCCCACAAATTGAAGGAGGGAGGCTGCAGTTTACCTATAGAAACAGAGAGAGGTAAGAAAACATTCCCATAGTGTGCCTAAATTGCTTAACCAGCCTAAATACAAATGTTATAATCACGGTACACTACCAAACTGACAACCATGCTTACTTAAATTTGGGAGAATTTTCTTGTGCGTCCACGCAGACTCATTATACCCTGCAACCAGCTGAACTCTGACCTTGTAGGCAGCGCGATAATTATGTATAAGACTGCTGAGGTCACAGTAGGTATTTTTGATCCCCGTGCAGCTGGCCACCATGGCCCATTCATCAGTGTATCTGAGGACAAAAAACACACCTGTCACAAACTGGAAGGAGCTGAATATGATAAAAAGATTTCAATAAAAGTCAACTCTCCCTGGTAAATGATATAAATCAACGGGACAAAATATCAACAGAAGTGGTGTAGATTTAAAGGAAAAAAGTAGAGAGTGCTGGGAAATTTAAATTGCAAAGTAATAGGAAGTTTGTGAACAAGACACTGTAACTCTGAAGTCAAACATACTTTGCCATTTCTACATTGTACTGGGAGTTTGAGGGGGCGTCCACAGGATGTTTCCAATGCACTGTTACCTCCCCATCCAAAATATCCAGCGCCAGTTTTTCAGGCTTAGGGACGTCACCTGCAATAGAAAACACATGGGCATTATGATGCATATTCAGTGCTCATTATTACAAGATCATTTAAATTGATCTAAATAGAATACAGTTTTATATTATATTGTCGAGAGGGGTGACATTTGTACTGTTTTGATTTCAGACTGTAAAATCATAAACCTTGTCTGCACATGCTAAGCAAATACTGAAACGTTATCTTAAGATAGAAGGATGTGGTGAGGCGGTGAAAAGGAAGTCTGGTTGACGAAAAAGACGCGGCGATCTTGCAAATCATTGATGGGATCTCTGATGACAATGACACTGTGGGTTTTTTCGTGAAAGGGAACAGAGTTTTACCCATTTCCACTCTAAACGTGGGATTCATTTACCAGGAACAAGAAAATTATCAATAAATGTTCTCTGTAATTCTCCTTTTCCCCCCCTGACGCCTTCATGATGGAAATGGAAAAAATATCGCAAACATAGGTTTAAAAAATAGGTTTTCATCGTAACAGCTTAACATTTTCCAGAATCTCTATATTTGACCTACGGTATTTCACATGACTGTAACAATTCCATAATGATATATAATAAATAACATTGTCAGGAAAGAGTAAAAATAATTTAAATACCAAACAAGATTAAATAAAACACATAAACCAGTCAGACTTAAGATGCTGTGTAATAAAAGTTGTTAATTACCTGACACACAGTTCATTATGTAGATAGTCAGGAAGACAAGGATTGGTGTCTTATTGCTCATATCCATGTCTGGTATCTGGAGAGATATTATCATTCAGTCATAATCCACAAAGTAGCCGCCAAAAAAAGTCCCTTATTCCAATCATCAGTGAAGCAAATCAGACTGTAGACATATCTTCCCTCCGCAACAAGTCTGTTGTTCAGAATAACATGAAAGTGTTGATAAATGTAGACAGAGTGGAAGCCGCTCTTCTCTCGCTGATGTGGCGTCTGTTCATCCGTGGAAGAAATAAGAAGAGACGGCTTGTTTTTGCCTAATTATTTTCTCCCCAAATAACTTCCTCTCTTGCTTCAATCCCCTCCCTCTCTGGTGATGCGTTTCCTGTTGCAAATACATCAGTGACGCTGACACTAGTTTCATCTCTTTCAACTCTAACGTTTTCCTTCCTCTTTGGCTTTTTCTTTTCCCCGTTCCCCTCCCTCAGCCGGTTCATGGTGTACAGTGAAATGCTATTGAAACACATTTGGACTGTACACGTCTCAGAGACGAGAAAAGGGAAGCGTGAAGGGATTCCCCTTTCACTTTTTGTAATTGTAGGCAGCAGTTCGACTGGAGAGGCATTCTGATGCTTTTAAAGATCTTTCTTTATTTTTTACACACCAGCAGCAGACACCTATTGTCTTTATTTGCCTATGTTTAGTTTGTGTGTGCGTGCCTTTTTGACTATAGCACATGTATTTACATCTTTTCCTGTGATAATCTGTGTCTGTAAAACCTCAGTTGTGGTTGGCTGCATTGCAGGTAGTTTTTTTGCAAAAAGCAATGGTAGAGATGGCAGTGAGAAGGAGAGGGAAACTAAAAATACACATTAATTCTCGGGTGATTTGAATGAATATATTTAACAAGCAAAACAAGCATGAAAAAAGGCATAACAGGTATTCCTTGATTTGTTGCTAGACACAAGTTTACATGCATATAATTCCATCATAACTCATGCATTATGAGTCTAGTATGCAGGCTATGACGCTGGTATTAAGATAGTTTTTCTAGTGTAAAAAGTCTTATGAGTAAGTTCTAAACTAAAGTGACATTAAGAGAGGCGCGACCTTTTTAAACGTTTCGGTGGGATATCTGTATCTCTATCTGTGGTCTTGACGAACCACAGCGACTGTGGAACCTTATCTCCACACCTCATCTCACTCTCAGACACATTAATTTAACATTTCGTCAGGCTTCAAAAGGAAGCGTATAATATAAAGGTTAATGTGGGTGGATATGTACGATATGAGCTTCTTTTCTTTCGTATTAGCTAGAAGTAGATTACTCAAAAATGTCATTTTGAGTAATGACATTTTTGTCATTACAAAATGTCATTTTGTCATTACAAAATGTTAACTGGTCGCCAGTTAACAATCATTTATCCAAGGACCATTGTCTGAGAAATGTACTGACTGTCAGTACTTCCATTACACAGCATAGACACAATGTGCAAAGGCCTATAATTTTCATATATATATGTTTTTTTCCTCCTACGTCCGCTGGATACCGCTCTATAATAAATGTGAAATAAGATGGATTACTAACAGAATTGCCCTAAAACTAAAGGGACGTTTAGTGTTGACTCAACCAAACTATCTCACCTGTCTCTGCTGTTTACATTACAACAGTGCCAGCCTTTAGCCAGGTTTTTCCTCATGACCTTGTTTGGTAAATAAATACAATGGTTACATCCTTCACGGGACATTTGTCTCATCATGAAAAGACCAAACTGTTGTTTATAATCAGTCCCATTGAAACTGCATTGATAAGTGCGTTGATAAGCATAATACAGCCCTCAATACCAGTATTATTAAAATTATTATTATTATTATTATTATTATTATTATTATTAAAAAGTCAGTCATTAGTTTATCATTTGCTTTGTTTAAACTCTTATACTCTAATACTTGGGTTTTATAAATATGCTTTCAATTCTGAGAAAGCACTTTTCTCTTAATTATACCCAGATGTGTCACCACAGTTCCCCTCTCTGTTTCTCACCTCCTTTTCACATGTGACTGTTCAAGTTTTAGTTCCTGGTAAAATGAAAACACACCAAACCATGAACCTGTATGCTAGTGTGTCACCTTTTGGTTTCTGTCTTGCAGGCGGATGGAGAACTGCTGAGAAAATGTGAGCTGTGGGACGCCACTTAAATGTCAGAGATCATCTGCTGTTGTTCTGACGGGGGACTTTTTTCTCACGAGTCACTTGGAACGTGAGCAGTGCCCAGTGGCTGCATGCACATAGGTAGACCGTACATAATATCACCCTCTAGTTGTGTCACAAGGTAAACACACCCTCACATTGAATATCTTGTGGTGCTTCTCATAAACTCAGTATATAATTCAGTATCTCAGTAATGGTCACATTTAGATAGACCCACACAAAGACTTACAGTTTGTCTGAATTTTAAAGGTCTTGCAATCCAGTTCTGTATTTTAGTAATCTGATATCATGAATTAATGTGCTTGATCTGCTTAACATTCTTGGTTATATATTTTAGGGAGATTCTACCTTTTATCTGTGTAATAGTAGAGAGTTGTAACAAAGAGGAAATGTGGGTGGAGCGTTTGGGGGCGATGACGTGCCACAAAGGTCCTCAGTCAGGTTCAAATCTGGGACATTGTGGTTATGTGGTATGCGTCTTAGACCACGAGGTCACCACAATGCCCTATATTCATTTCTATGTGTTGTTTAGTATATTGTATATTCGGGCTGTCCTCGACCAAATAAATTCTTAGTCGACTAACACTCATAGTTTTGTAGACTAATCGATTAGGTGATTTAATCAGATCTGTAAAACTGAGTTTCTCCACAAAGAATCACACAAAAGCACCACTTTAAATCTTGTGTTTACCAGAGATGTGCTCAGAAGTTTCTTGGAAATAAATAATTCAGCATGAAAAAAGCATTAAAAAGTGACTAATCGACTAAAAAAAACAAGACTCGGTCAAAACCGAGTATATGGCTGGACCGTATGGTCAAGTCTTTGAACTTGTAGCTAAATTCTTACACAAATAGTCAGTGGTCATATCTATAATGTTTTGTGAACAGTTTTTTTCACTTATATCTTAATGTTTGATTGAAAGCCAACTTATAATGAAGCAAATGGCATTCAGTAATGTAAATGGTAACATTTACTAGTCAGTATATTATACATTGTATAGAAGGTGAAAAGGTATTATCATGACATACATTATGCAAGGTTAAAAGTATTTCAGATTTTTATGAAAGCATGTGTATCAAAAGCATTCATCATATAAGTGATGTGTAACAATATATACAAACGTTGCAAAAGTTTATCAGCGTTGAGATATTCCAGCTGTCATCACTGACGTTGTTGTTGCTGTATTTATTCCTAGATGGAGTGTTAATGGAGCAGCTGCGATGTTAACGCAGCCTGCCACTGATCGATCCGAACTCCGTTCAGAAAACAAGCATTTTAAAAGTTGTTTGCCTGTCGTCATGGTAACAGACCCGATAAAGCATGAATTCAGACTTTTTACTAATCAGCATCATTATGTACGTTAGTTATTTCGGCACACTTTGATCCGTTTACAACAACGTCGCTGCCGTATTTATGCCTAGATGACGTTATGTTGAGTGTTGATGGAGCAGCTGGTGTTATCACAGCCTGGCGTTGATTGATCCGAACTCCGCTCAGAAAACAAGCATTTTAAAAGTTGTTTGCTTGTTGTGTTGCGGACAGACTTGACAAAGAATGAATTCGGTCTTTTTACAAATCGATATATTTATGTTGTTATTTCGGCATTATTTTGACCCGTTTATTGCAATTAAATCACAGCACAGTCTGTTTATTTTGGGTCCATACCGCAGTAGTGACGTGTGGCTGCTAGATAGTCAGTTCATGGCGGAAATGGAGGAAAGCGAGGCGAAAATTTGCGAACATAACGTAACTTAAACGAGCATAAACAATAACACATGCACAACAACAGCGCTATGTAATGTTACATTGAACCGCTGACACGTAAAACATAAAAACAGAACTGTTCTCCGCCTTTTCATTTTGAAAGAGCAACGACCAATGAGGAAGCTCTAGCAACTCCAGCCGACCAATCCTGTAACTCTATCACTCAGTCACTCACTCAGTCAGTCACTCACTCAGTGACAGACTTTTGCGTCTGTAGGGCTGGCCCTCTGCGGTCCAGCCAATAATAGTCGACTAAGACCAAAAGGACTCATCGACTAAGAGGGGGCAGCCCTGTTGTATAGACACAAGAGCAGGCGCTAAGCACCAAGTCAATAGAGGCAGAGGTCCATCTTATCAGGGCCGGTTCTAGCCCTTTTGGTGCCCTAGGCGAATATCATATTTGGACCCCCAACCTCCCAGGGTTAGGGTTCAACCTCCCAGAACCCTAGCCCTGTAAACCACAACACACATCAGACAACACAGTGGTTTTAATACAAAAATTAAGATTTTTATTTTCATAAATAACTATATTTGTTATAATATATGTATATATATATATATATATATATATATATATAAATGTATATATATATATATATAAACAATTGGCCCCTGATATTGTGGGCTTAAAAGTGTTTAGTCAGTTTCACTACAACAAGACTTATAGGGGTGAAAAGTGTATTTCTTTCTTTTGTTATATATTTGTTCATTTGTTACCTCAATGCAGAAAATGAGGAAGGGTGCCTACCGGCATTTAATATATATATATATATATATATATATATATATATATATATATATATATATATATATATATAAAGATATATATAAAGATATATATATATATATATATATATATATATATATATATATATATATATATAAAGATGCAGGTGAAAGATGCAGGAAAAGCATATATATATATATATATATATATATATATATACTGTATTATTGCCCAGGGCGCCCCAGAAGGTGGCACCCAAGGTGACAGCCTATATGGCCTATGCCTTAAGCCGGCCCTGCATTTTATCACACAGCACCCGCAGGTTGTTCCTGATAAGTCCAACATATTGTGTCAGGGTGAAAGATGCAGGAAAAGCATACACCGAGTGAGAAACTTACAAAGGGAGACAGCGATCTCCCTCCCTCCCCCTCTCAGCTATGCAAATAGGCAAGAAACTGAAAACGACAGTGGTGATAGATGTAGAGGGTCTCAAATGACAGCAACTAAAAAAAGAGAATATGCGAAACTGGAGAAACATTGGGGGCTGAGAGAGGAACTAGTGATCATTTGGAAAGTGAATGTAAACGTGAACACAGAGGTGGATTTATAGGTCAGAGGAAGGTTGCTCCAAAAGTTTCCAGAAGCAACATCGGTGTGCAGAAGAGGATTGATGTGGGAACAGCTGAAATGTTGTGTGTATGAGCCTGAAATTCACAGATGTTGATGAAAACACGCACCGCGCCAAACATATGACGCATTCATGATTACCTTCATTTCCAGCATTCCATTACAGAGCTATTTTTTTACCTCCAGCATTTCCTCGTACAGCCTATGAGCATAATGTGAAAATAACAGAGAAGACATCCTGCATTAAACTGAAATAATGCTGAATTTATTTGTTTGTGAAAACATTTCAAGTTCAAGTTCCCGTCATTTTCTTTCGGAGAAGAAGACATCTTGGTTCAGGGCCCTGACAGCTCAGCTTGTGTCATTTGAGCCATAATGGAGCTTGATTTCTGAAACAAGCTTTTGACAGTCTCTGGTTGCCAAGAAAACCGGTCTGGCAGGTGGGAAACTGGTGCACTAGGCACACCCGCCTCTGTTAGCCAAAGAATGAAGGTCTGAGAGAATGATGGATGCTGGAAATGGGAGGTGTCAGGCCGGGAGGGGGGGGGGGAAGGCAGACCTACCTGTTGCTGCTTGGATGAAGGTCAGTGACAAACACACAGTAGAGTAGAAAGGAAGAGAAGAGGTGTTTAATGTGGCACCATCGTGCTCTAACCACCGCTCCGTGACCGAGTTAACGCCTGGATGTGAAAAAGCTCCACCAAACTACGCTTCACCTCCACTCTCCACTCTTTGCTGACATGAGTCCGATGGCAAAACATGACCTGGTACGTTCTTTCTTTGTCTTTCTCTTGTAAGAAAAACTCTTTGGCCTCTCCTCTGACTTCAACCTCCCTTTAAATCAATAGTCAAACCTCCTCCTTGATCAATACTCGCTCAGACTCTGAATGGTGGCTCTTGTTTCCTGTTTATCTGCTTCTCTGCTTGCTCTGTTTGAGTTTCAGTGTGACTGTAAACTGGTGCGGCCTCCATAAGCTTGAATAGTGCTGCTCATTGCATTGGGGTTGACATCAGAGGTTTTATTTGTTTCAATTTACCTGCCAAGCAGCAGGTCAGAAGGGAATTTCAATATAGGTTTTGCCTAATCCAACTGCTTTCTTTGTTTACTTTATATGGGGCAACACATTTACACTTGCTTGAACCTCTTTGATTATAACACTTTTTTTTAAAGCTAATATTGTAATTTTGTTCTTCGTGGATTACCATGTATATCAACTTTTCATGAGCCAAGAAAAAATAGCTGTTTTCAGATTTCTGACCATGTCTTCCTGATAATCCCAATGGATCTTTAAATGATTTGATTGAGTTGAGAAGTAGAATAATTGTGTCCTCCTATGAAGGAACACCTAATCATTCAGTTCATCTAAAAAATCTAAAATTTGGAGATACATAGTTTTTATTGGATATCTATCTGTACTTCCGGCACCTATTGCAACATAACCATGTTGAGTGTTTCCTAATCCGAATCAAGAGTCTAAGGATAAAGGGTGTCATATGTAAAGCCCTCTGATTTGGGGTTGTATAAATACACTTGACTTCAACTTTATTTATCCCCGAAGGCCAATTGGTTTGGCAGCATAGAGTGCAAAATACAGCAAACGTTAAATAACATTAGTAGGCGTAACACAGACTCAATAGCATTACGTCAACGAACACGCATAATCATTGGAACTACAGCTCAAATAATGATGAGAACAGAATGTGCTGAATTAGTGCTGACGTGCGCGGCTGAAAGTTTCAGTGGACTGACTTTTTGTTCTGTTTACTAAAAGAGGAATATTCAGATTTGTTTTGGTTGCAGTCAAGCTCGGATCACTAATTGAGACCTTGATTTATTTTAGGCCCTATAGACAAACATGAAGGGACACTTTTGTTCCCAGGATTTTCATTGTCGGGTAGCTTTGTAACGTTATATTATCGCAGTTATTGTTTAAGTAAAATATTGACCTTTTAAATGTCATGTGAGCCCAACCTAATCTTTACATTTTTCTCAGTAATTTTCCACGATAATGGCCGATAGGGAAACTACGGAAGATGATCCAAGCGTTCTCTGCTGGGAAATATGAAGAACCTGCTCCCCCACCTACGTCAGTTCAGCCATTTTGAATTAAGTGGAGTGTATTCTGCCTATAGGCGCATTTTGAAACTTGATCAGCGTGAAATGGTCTTACAGTATGAAACCCCTTTTGTAGCGGGTCCACCCATAGCTAGTGCCTCCTCAATAGATTAAATCCTTTCTTTTTTCAACAAAGGTTTTTTTTTTTGTTGCCCTGGCTGTTTATGACGGTGTAACCACAGTGATGAATGAAGAAGGATCTCAACAGTTTCGGAGAGAGGCCATCATCATTGGTTATTGGGAACTAAGTCTTAGCTTTCTCTCCTCTAGGTGTGGAGAGGTTACTGCTCAGGGCTGCACAAGACTAATTCGACTATGTTGATAACACATTAACAGATGCTGATCATGTCAAACCTCTCCTATGCTGTGGCCCCATGCCCATTACACAATTTGACCTCATTCTCTCATGATTTAATAGAAGAGATGGTAATTACTCTTATGTAATACAATTAATGACACACTTTAAACTTCCTTGTATTAGATCATTTCCCATGGGTGTCACTGCCAACAGGTGTCTAGGCCACAAAACAAGTTTAGTCACATAACATTCTCCTTTCGGGAATTTTTAAATCTCTGCTTTTATTATCCAACATTGTATAAAGTATGCCAAAACAGCATAGCACTATACCTGCACTATAATAAGTAGGTCACATGTTGCAACTGTGTGCAGTTGAATGTATTAGAGTTAGAGTTAGCTCAATTTTCAAATTCAAAATCCAGCACCTCTTAAGCTAACTAATTAAAACGTCATATCTTGTTTGTTAGCACTCAGAGACTTCAGGAAGTTGTGCTTGACCAAGAAATGGTGCATAATCTCCCGTAACACCGCAACGTGTTGTTTTTCCACTCCGCTAAATAACGTTCCAAGCTTACGATAAATTTTGGCGAGTCTTTCACGGGTCTCCCCTTTACAGACATGCCCACTTTATGATAATCACATGCAGTTTGGGGCAAGTCATAGTCAAGTCAGCACACTGACACACTGACAGCTGTTGTTACCTGTTGCGCTTCAGTTTGCCATGTTATGATTTGAGCATATTTTTCAGGCTAAATGCAGTACCTGTGAGGGTTTATGGATATTATTTGTTAATGTTTTGTGTTGTTAATTGATTTACAATAATAAATACATACATTTGCATAAAGCAAGCATACATTTTGAGCAGATAAAAATGTGCGATTAATTTGTGATTAATCGCGATCAACTATGGACAATCGTGCGATTAAATATTTGAATCGATTGACCGCCATAATAAAGACACAAGAGTGGTATCAACCTTCTCATCTAACTCTCGGTGCATTTCCCAAAGTGTCAAACTATGTCTTAAACATATTTGTAATATTTCCACGCAGCTACAGTACAAACTAGAAAAACTAGCCACGCTCAGGGCTCACTCTTACCTCTGCAACGAAATGGGGCTTCTAACGTAGGCTCTGTGACTTCTATGTTTTATTTATCATTTCATTTTATATCTATTGATTTTTTTTCTTCTCATTCTTGTTATTATTACTTTCACCTTTCTCTCTCCTGTTGTGGGACGGCATTGGCTGAGGTTATTGCTGTTTTTTAATGCCCTGCAACTGCTGCAAAAAATTAGAATAAAAAATATATCTAAAAAAACCCCAAACAAGTAAAACTAGAGACCATCTTGCGATAGGATCACACCATCCGCGTCACCAAATCGGGGCATTGGGCGTGGCGGGGGGGGGGGGCCCTTCCCCACTACACCCCACCACACCCATCTTTAATTATTAATTATTAATTCATTAATTGTCTCAATTACACACCTGTAATGTTTTGTGACTGCGTCTTGCACGACAGCGATGCCATTGCGCTGACAAAACACCTGGCAAAGTACTCAAAACCGCATCTGCGGTAGTTCCCGCTACAGGAGGCGTCTCTATCATGATGACTCACGCACAGACTGACAAGGTGAAAACAATACCAGCGTCGCTGTCGAAGCTGGTAAACATTAATTCACCCATGTCACTGACTCTCCTTGAGGTTTTGTATTCTTCCATATTCACGGAAAAAGGAAGTGAAGATTGTTTGAACCATGCATGAAACAATGCGGTATAAACTTTCAAAAGAAGTTTTTGCAAGTCATTGTGTAAGGAAGACAGCGATACACAGAGACAGAAATATCACTGGCAGTCTTAGAGGCCATTGTTTAACCAGGTCTGACTAACTTATGTATCTGTTTATCATGTGTCATTCACAGTGAGCTCATATGGAGCTTTAGCCAATTGGGTAAAGCTTGGTAATTTTAGTCGCCTTACTTCTCCTCCGTGAACAGATGTTAACCTACCTATCCCAAAAAACTCAAACACTGATTAAATCCTTTGTCTGGCGTACTTGATATTGCTACCTGCAGCTGTGAATCAAAAAGGGCAGAGGAGATAGCATGAACAGAAAAAAAAACAATGAAATGAACTGCTAATTCCTGATCT
Source organism: Sebastolobus alascanus (assembly GCA_916701645.2). Lineage (NCBI taxonomy): Eukaryota > Metazoa > Chordata > Actinopteri > Perciformes > Sebastidae > Sebastolobus > Sebastolobus alascanus. The sequence goes on along the minus strand of CAKAOJ020000067.1, from coordinate 2,789,061 downwards.
TTCAGACACTGTTGCCAGGATACGTCATGTGTCTTTGTGGGTAAGGTTATTACCCAGGTGTGGACTTAATCGTAGGCTTGATGATAGTGTTAGGATTGCGTGTAGGACAATGGGCTACGTGCTCACTCTTGGCAACCAAAAGCAGGCAAGTGATTTGCCTCTCTAGTCTTTTGCCTATCTATTTTCTGTCTATTTACTGATATTATTATACCTAAAGATAGCATGGTGTCTTGTGTCAAAGGGTAATAGGTGACACAATAATGGATAAAGACTCCACATGTGTGTTTTTGCAATAAGGGATTTATCTATGTCATGATGTCACGCTAGCTATTTACTTTCCCTCTGTCTTTTCTGTTTTTCCTCACAGAACGATCCCCCTCCTTACTACATTGACGTGCACAGCCTGCCCCCCCTCAAGTCCTATGAGGAGGTGATGTATGGCGTGGGTCCAGGCCTGACACCACCCTCCTATCCACATTACATCCCCCAGATTGCACCGCCTGCTGTCGTTCCCCAAGTTACAAAGTCAAGCAAACGTGAGTGACGTCCGCAGCTTCCACATTTTCCTGAGAATACAACGGACCCAGCCGTAGGATTAAAACAAATGCGGAGTCGCCTCGAGGATTAATAATGTGTTTTTGTGTATATGTTTGTGTCCAGCCCCCAGCAGTAAGAGGAGGAGATGCTGGGAGAGTAACGCCCAGTGTTACGGAGGGTCAGGGGGAATCTTACTCGTGTTTGGTCTGCTGGCACTGGGCATCTGGCTTGGAAGTATGTGTTTATTCATACAGATCACTGGATATTGTCATTGATATTCATTTGGTGCTTGAATTTATTCAGGACTATTTTAACTGCAAAGTATATGTTAGTCGCAATGTTTCGTGTGCCCTTGTGGTTATGGTGGCAGATTTGTGTGCATGGTTATAAGGCATACTTTTAAAAGGGATTGTAAGGAACAAAATGACTTTATTGCTGGTATATAATGCTTTATGTAGCCATTAAAAAGAAACCTGTTGGTTGCCAGGTTCTGAAAAAAATCGTTGCAGTATCCTCCTCTAGCATCCCTTAACTTATTGCCCTTTCGTTAAGTTTGCCTTTTGAGATAATAAGATAAGTTTTTTTTTTTTTTTCCCATTTCCATTGAGCTTTGTTGGCATTCAAAAAAAGTTGGTAGTTTACATTCAGTAGCTGTAGCAAATTGAATTGTTAGAATCATTTATGGGAATTGGATTACCATGGGATGTATGAATGAGTTGAACTAAGTGAGGGAGACAGAGGTGATGTATTCATTTACGTTGCATTTCCTGTTCTTATGTTAATATATAATAATGCCACACTCTACCTCCACTTACCCACACTCATTACTACCCCAACGACAGTTCGTTATGGCACCCAGTTGGCGACAGCAGCAATCCTCTACAATGGGCACAATGATGGCAATAATGAAAATGGGGCATTGCAAAGCCACGACACCTGCCCCAACAATACTGTCCAGTGTGATGCGATAATTGACTGCCAACTGGGCACTGACGAAACAAGCTGTGGTGAGTAGGCATATGCACACACGTAGACCTTCCCAGAACCGGACTAACACAAGGACAGATGGTGAAGAGGGATGGGCAGACACTTGTCAGCCAAAAGGATATCCTCAAAATTAAAAACAGGCCAGAGGATCTTTGTGTTGAGTTATCATATATTACGTACACATTATTGGTAATGGGGATAATATTCCATGTATTCAATGTCGGTATTAACAAGAGATAACTAGGGCTGTCAAAGTTAACACAATAATAATGTGCTAGCACAAATTCGTTTCAACGCCACTAATTTCTTAGTTAGAGTGAAGATACTGATATCATATGAAACTAGAAAATCGGAGGAATCCATTGGTACCAACCATGTCGTACTAGCTTGTCGTGAAGGAGGCTAAATAACGCTCCAAACTTACACTAAATTTTGGCTAGGAAAAACTGGTATGGCCATTATCAAAGGGGTCCCTTGACCTCTGACCCCAAGATATGTGAATGAAAATGGGTCCTATACGAGTCTCCCCTTTACAGACATGCTCACTTTATGATAATCACATGCAGTTTGGGGCAAGTCATAGTCAAGTCAGCACACTGACACACTGACAGCTGTTGTTGCCTGTTGGGCTGCAGTTTGCCATGTTATGATTTGAGCATATGTTTTATGCTAAATGCAGTACCTGTGAGGGTTCTGGACAATATTTGTCATTGTTTTGTGTTCTTAATTGATTTCAAATAATATTTATTTACATACATTTGCATAAAGCAAGCATATTTGTCCACTCCCATGTTGATAAGAGTATTACATACTTGACAAATCTCCCTTTAAGGTACATTTTGAACAGATAAAAATGTGCGATTAACTATGGACAATCATGCGATGTATTGCGATTGAATATTTTAATCAATTGACAGCCCTACTAATAATATTATCAGTAATTTGATTTATGTAATACTTTTTAGCATATAGCAGCCTACATTCCAGTAGACAGCGACTCATTTAACTTTGTGAAAATGTTATCACTTTATTATGTGATGTGAAGAAACAAAACTGCACACAGCATTGCAGCTTGCATTTGCCGAGTCTTGCCAAGTGAAGCTAATTCCTTTTGAAACATTTGATTTTTGCTTTTACTATAATTGTTTGTAGTTGCAACAGCAGAAGCAGCACACGGGCCAAAGACTCCACATTACTGTCGCATTGTGTTAAGCATAACCCACCGAAGAGACTCCATCTAAGTTGTCCTCCTTCTTTTGTCTTCCCCAGTGAGGTTTGGCCAGGGCGGCATTCTGCAGATCAAGACATCTCAAGATGGCCGCTTCCTACCAGTGTGCAACAGAGGCTGGAGCCCGAGCTTCGCCGACAAGACCTGCGCTCAGCTAGGATTCAGAAGGTGAACAATCATCACCTTAACTCAATTATGATTTTGTCGAACCTGACCTAAAGTTTGCTAAACAACGCACGAAAAAAATTGTCTCTGAGCAGTAGCGACGGCAACAGAACTCCAACATCAAAACATTTTATCACCATTCCCCGTCATCATTCGGAGCTGGCTCAAGCTTCACGAAGGAGTCATTTTACCTTACCCAATTTCAACAGCAGCTAGCGAACATGTGGGCTTCAATCTCCAACCTGTAATTTATCCACTGAGATCCATCTCGTTCCTCCTCACCTGCTGCTGTGTGTTTAGGGTTGAATTGATTCTCCACAGGGTCTCCCTGGGGCGTCTCAGTGTGACAGAAGCAGAATGAGTCTCCAGACTCAATCAGACGTTGTTTCGACAAAATGATCTCTGTATGTGCGAGTTTATCTCTTCAGCTTTCTTAACTGCCTTTCTCTCTATCTCCAGGTCCTATAGCACCAAAGCGATTAGATCCCAGTCCATTGGTTTAACGATGACCAGCAGCTCGTCTTCACTTATACAGGGTCAGGTAAACGGCAGGTAAGCAATCTAGTCCTTTACCCTCCTGTTTCACGCACAGCTCAGGCTTAATCTATGATCCTTCCAATCTCTTTATTATGAAATCTATCTCATCATGTGCAATATTTGTGAAAGCAGTTAAAAAAATATGACCCCCACATACTTATTTTCTGCTTTTGTTATTGATAATACTATGAAAAACAGCAGTAAAGTGCACATTGGTTTACTGCATGTACTCATGATAACTGACATGTTTTTCTCATTGTGGCATTACGCAGCTCATCCTGTCCAGACCAGGAGGTTGTCGCCCTGCAGTGTGTGGGTAAGGAGCCTCCATCTGTTCCTAAAGTCGTGTGTCACACATAGTCACTCCCTCTCTCTGTCTCTGGCTCAGCTCTACCTGCTGTGTTGAGCTTAGTGTTTCTTTGTGGGGAGTGATGAGGTCAGAGCCTAGAGACTGTAACCATACACGCTGTACTATATTTGCACAATAATCTATTCCATGTAAATTGGTATTGATTGAAATATACAAAATTATATATACAATTGACACATTGATGTTTCACCTGATCCGATTGTTAACAGGCCATTAAATAGGTGTTATCGGTCGCTATAAGCACCATAGATGTGGGTCATTAGGGGCCTACTACATTGTAAAAGTGAAAGCGAAACTCTCAAACAACACGTTTTAACATGTTGTGAAACTGAAAGAAACGTTACGTTTTGAACACAAATATAAAGCCTTCTTTAAGTTTGGCAACAAAACCACTTTTAGGGAAAAAACATTGTGTTTTGGGAAGTGGAATTTATCGCTCCTGAACACAAAGTACTCTTTGTTGATTTCACATGGGATGCGAAACCCCGGCCTACTGGGTAAAAACCAGATGTTCAACCTCCACCCCAGATTGAGTCTCACAGTCTATACTAAAGCACCTGAAAAAATCGCCTCTGCTCAGGTCATAATTACTGCGATCGCTAGAGGTTGCTGTCGTGTTCTTTTATACCTTCTTTCGTGATCTACCATGTGAATAGATGATAAAACCTACTATCGGGTGTAGTGTTTTGTAAAATAGTAACACGATATGATCATTCTGTCACCACCATTTCACTGAAACTCACCAAACAATAATATAGAATTATCTCTCAACCTTATATGAAGGATGTTTTCACTGTTTCTTTGGTATTGTACAGCGTCTGACATTGTCTCCCGTTTTCCAGACTGCGGACGGCAGCAGTCTACATCCCGGATCATCGGGGGCAGCGTAGCTAAGGAGGGTATGTTTCCTTGGCAGTTTTCGCTGCATTTCAGAGGATCCCACGTCTGTGGAGGAGTCCTGATCTCATCTGATTTTGTGCTGACCGCTGCCCACTGCTTCCCAAGGTGACTGACTGCCAGAGAAAATCTGTCTTGGCATATTTTTCACACCTACTGTATGGATTTTTTCTACAATACAAAAAAAAAGGTTTATTTGTGTCTCAGTATCCATACTGTACATTGAAATTATAGAAATGCATATTGTTGAACTGATTCATTTCAAAGTTACAATGCAAAGATTCTTCTATGCTGAAAATATCAGCACCAATTCCATATTGATATGAGCCCACTGCTTTTCCACTGAACAGTCTTTTTCTCTGTTGCAGAAGCAACCCTTCAGCTCTCTTGGCGGAGAACTGGAAAGTGTACGGTGGAGTGGTGTCTCTGGACAGACTAAATGAGCCCCACCTGGTTAAGAGGATCCTACTCAGTGAGAACTACAACAGCAAGACTAATGACCATGACGTCGCTCTGCTCAAACTTTCATCTCCAGTTGGTTTCAACGGTCAGTCACATCTTCACTTAATTAAAATAATGTCGATGTTCATTCTACCTTCACACTTGAGGCTGCGGTCAGAATTTGGTCTTTGCGTCGGCACCTGGTTAGCTGTCGTGGTGGAAATCTGACCTCCATGCAGCAAGAGCTGTTGGCGTTGGGAGGGAGTATGTGTTCATATAAGCAGTATGTAGTGTGGCCTGGCGGCGGACTGAATGGCTTGAAAGACAGTCCTTCTGCCGGCTGACCCGGGTTCAAGAGCCTGTGACAATAAACGTTCACTTTGAAACGTCCTTCAACAAGTCTCTACATTTCTACGTCCTCTAGAAATTTCTATCTCTGCGGCTGCGGAAAATACTAAGGGTGTAAGAAAATGTAGAAAATCGCAATATTATGTTATAATAACTTTGTATCAATTTTTAATTAATAGTTGCAAAGATTAACTCAGTCAATACTTTATTTCATTTGCAAAGAGATGCGTCCTCTCTGTGTATGTTCCCTCTCAAAGTAGTGCTATGTTTGATGTTACAGGGACTGTGATAAATGCAAATGCAGATCCCACTGTTCTGATTGCATAGAAAAGTACATGTTTTTACTCCCATTTTACGCATATGCCGGTGCGTTCTTTATACTATGACAGTTTCCCTAAAATTAGATTTAAAAATTGCAATATATCGCCTTGCTTACAGTATCGCAATATTGAATCGTAACCTCTGTATCATGATGCGTATCGTATCGCCAGATTCTTGCCAATATACAGCCCTAGATATAATAGTAGTATATTGTTGTTCAAATTTACATTAAGAGTGATTTAATATATGAAAATCATCATAAATATATATTGGTCATCATATAGTGAAGGTCTATACATTCATAAATGATTTGTTTAGGAAACATAAACCAAAAATTCTAATTGTGTCATATGGTAAAACCAATATGCAGGAAATGTTTTTCTATTGCTGCTCAGTCTGAGCTTTTAAAGTCTGCACCGAGTCCACAGTCATACTGGTAATCTGATTTGCCCGGCCCAGTGTGTTTGTGTGTGTGTCTACAGTACTGTCCTTTTGAGCACACAAGGTTGCTGGTGTGTATGCAGAAGTTAAATACGTCTTTTGTTTTGTGTTATCCAGCTCAAATCCAGCCAGCTTGTCTGCCAGCTTTTGACCAGCAATTTCCCGATGGAACCAAATGCTGGACCTCAGGTTTTGGCACCACTGTGGCAGGATCAGGTAAACTGGAATATGGAGCCACTGAGTTTACTAGACATATGACAAATGGCATAATTAGGTTTACAGTTTATTATTTTGGATCCCCCATTAGCTTCCACTGTAGGACGTACGTTCAGTCATAAGGAAGGATTACAATCGGCAACAAGAATGCAGTCAGGCCGGACAAACAAATCCAGAGAACTAGAGCAGTCAGGCAGATAGTCATCAGAGGAAGAACAGGCAGAGTGAAGTCTGGATCCCCTAAGGGAACATGGATGATTTATCAGAGAGTAACTAATGTCTGTCCTCTATATACTGAGACTGATAGCGAATGAGAAAGGGGGATGTAAAACTCAATAGCAAGGGCTGATGGGCAGGTACAGAATGACAACTCTCGAACGACGGTCAAAATAAGAATGCACAACACCTGATTAAGTCTTCCACTCCTTAACGGTGCCCTCGGCCGACTTTTCCGTCTTTCAGAAGCTGTAGCTCAGTTTAAGAGCTAAAAACTAGAAAACCTAATGAATCCATTGGTACCAACAATGTCCTGCTAGCATGTCGGGAAGATTGCTAAATAACGCTCCGAGGAAAAAGAGTCCCTTGACCTCTGACCTCAAGATGTAGTGACTGAAAATGGGTACTATGGGCACCCACGAGTCTCCCCTTTACAGACATGCCCACTTTATGTTAATCACATACAGTTTGGGGAAAAAACCATGCAGTTTTTTTGCATGCAGTATAAATGTGTTATTTTCACCTATTCTAAAAAGGGTGTCTGCATACTGGGGTCCCTAAACAGTGTTTGAATTGCATAAACTGGGTATGACTGTAAATCTGAGACTCTTGTGGATCCAATGAGCTTAATTGTATTCAGGTGCGATGATGTTAGTCCCCATAGTAGCCATTTCATTGTAGTGAGACCATTTTTTTTAAACTTGACGTCACTGTATAAAATGACCTGCGGTGACGTCTAGGATAATCACAGCCTCATGAAACTTTACAGCCACAAACTAGAGACCTAGAGCACTCAGAGGATGTGCGACTGAAGAACCCCTGCCCCCCCATAAAAAAGACAAAAATGGGTCTATGGTAAAGAGCGGTGGAGTGGAAAAGGTTAATCAAACAAAGTGGAGACAAAAGAAGGGAAGAAATAACAGTGGACTAGCTGTTGCCATGGCAGTGCCTATATTTAACTATCAACTAATCCTATTCTTAAGCTCAATGTGAAGTTTCACATTTATTCAGCCACTATTTTGACACATTTTAGAAGCTTGTTTGCAAAATGAACGAGCACATTGTTTTCTCCAATACAGCCAAGATCTCCAAGGATCTGATGGAAGTGACTGTGGACATCATCGGTACAACACAATGTAACACATTGTATGGAGGCTCCGTGACCAAGAACATGCTCTGTGCCGGGCACCTGAATGGAGGCAAAGACTCCTGTCAGGTGAGTGGTCAATAGCAACGGAGTCAGATGAATATACATTGTGCCTTTAACATCCTGTAAAACTCATATTTACTATGTATGAACTGTATTTTCCAGGGTGACAGCGGTGGACCTTTGGTGTGTGAGAAAGACAAACGTTGGTACCTGGTGGGGATCACCAGCTGGGGAGAAGGGTGTGGTGAAAGAAATAAGCCTGGTGTTTACACCAGAGTCACTAGTGTTCTGCCCTGGATCTATGCAACAATGCAGGTAACCTGAATACACAATGTAGGAGGGTGTGTTTGACATCCAAATGACTAAGATGTGTTTAGATTTAGGCCACAGATTTTCACCATCTTAACACTTCCTGTGTCTCCTACAGGAAAAGAGGCCATGATGTCCCTTTTTCTACCCTTCCCCACCCAATGCACCCTGCACTATGAAGTGAAGAGATGGTTGGATTTACACAGAAGAATTAATTGACGAGGAGATACTTAGGACAGTAAAGACACACGGGTGAAAGGTTGCACGCTGGCTTGGCGGAGTAGCAGCACGATAATTTGCACAACTTGAACACGGGACTTCTCCGTCGGCGTTCTGCAATATCTCCTCATTTTTCTTCCCCTGTTTCTTGGTGTCTCACTCATACAGCACACTTGTGTTCGCCTACATGTTGAGCTTTAAAGACGGCTGGCCCTTCTCTTATGTGTTCTGTGCCAACGAAACGCAGTACACTGCTGTGATCTCCTTAATTGGTTTGATGCTCCTTATGAGTGTAGAGGTGTGTTTTTTTGTTTCCTCAGGGACACATCTCAGGCTTTTCAGTGCTGACTATTGTTTACGATATTCAAATAAAAACGACACTTTATGTATTCACTTTGTAAAGAAAGAAGACCCTTGACCCTCTCATTGAGCCGGCGCTCTGCCTGTGCACCTCCCCCCTGTATACACTCACACTGTGAAGGTTTTCTGAAAGTGTTTTTCTGACATTGTATGTCAATGTGTGTATTCTCTGTATGTCATTTTTATGTACATAGGTCATGATGTTTAACAGATTTTTCTATTTCTAATGTGGGATCGCTGAACATTATACACTGAATATATATAAATAAAGATGAAGGAAGATCCATATAATGGAGTTGATCCATGGCAAGCTGGCTGGTGTAATGCTGGGGGTCTATGATGCTGTGTGTAGAGAGAGAGAGAGAGAGAGAGAGAGAGAGAGAGAGAGACTTAGAGGAAGGGAGATCAACACACTGAATAAGCAGTCACTCCAGGAGACACATTGTTATCCATCACGTCTATTTTTTTTTTCCCAGGACAAGTAGATGTGAGCAGTGTGCACATATTGACAGATGCGAATATTTGGAGAAAGCCTTGTGAGACAAGCTGATTGATTTTTTGAGGGTGGATATCAGTTTGTTGCCCGACGGTCCGCTGGAGAAACAAGTGGTAAGTTGATAAGCGCGCATATTTGATGTCTTAGATGGTTTCATTGTTATTTTTTGGGGGCGACAAAAAGAGAGTCAGCAAGAGGAGGCATGATATGAATGAAAGATGGGTTGGAAAGGAACGCACATATGATCATAATTTATTTTTTATTGGCTTATTTTGAGCGCACAGTCAATTGTAAACGAATCGTCCCTTTAGTAAGATTTCACCTACATTTCCAAATTATTTTATGTTTGCAATATTTAGGCTACGCGCCTCGTTAACTTGCAGAGAGGCCATTTACAAGGCTGCTTGTTGTTTATCAGTGCTATAGCATTAAGGGTGTGTCTGCTACACTGATGTGATCACTATAACCTTCACTGGTTGCGCGTCCAAAAACAATATTTCGCCTATATTTTGCAAATGCGCATCCGAGCGTGCACCAATTCACTTTCTCTCACTGTTCTCGTTAATCCCTGTAACGGTAAATTGAAATCCAAATATCGGATGTCGTGCGTGAAGTCACTGCTGTTATTATTACGCTATAAACACACTGACTGAAAGGGAAAAGCACAAGGCGGGCGCGTTATGTGCTGGTCTCCCTGGCTGCTCCATCAGATGATCCACAGGTTGAGGGACGCACAAGCTCAGTGGATCGATGCGCACACGTCACGCCTCGGATGTTTATATATATAGGTTACTGTTTTATTGTGAGTGAAAGCAATCGGTGCGTGATATAGTGCCGTGTAGCCAGGGCGTTTACGTTATAATGGAGATTACCAGCGCGTTATTGAGGTCGGTCTTTGTTGTCTGAGCGCAATTTACGCAGGTAACAAAAGCAGCCGAATTCACAGCCACGATCCCCCTATAGCCGACGTATTTAATTAGAAATGGATGTGTGGATATTCATCCTAGAAACCAACTGAAGTCCTACCGACTAATTTCTGACGTTGAAGCTGCGCGCCGCACCCCATGCTCCTATTTAACTCCGGTTATCTTTGTGCTTCCACGCGAGCCCGTCATATTAAACCCCGTTTCTCATTCGGCGCCAGAATATTTTCAGACGGAGGCAGTTACCATGGAGATAACTGGACACCATATGGAACAACACACATTGTTGTCATGGTGATGCAACATCATTACGATGGCAGATATAGGGGGCCAAGTTTTTTTTTTTTTTTTTTCACAAAGGTTATGGAGACCTGTGTGGTGACCTATTTAGCTGCCCTACATTTGTATATTCATGTTGAACAATGGTAAATGCCTTTTGCATTTATACTGGGACTTTTGTATATAATTTGTTTTAAATACTTAGAAGCCCCGGGGTCAAAGGTCACCAAACGGATGTCCTGCACACCCAGGAAAGGGTTAGAGTGAAATGGGGAGATTTGGCACAATGCTGCCAGTCAACCTCACATTTTAAACTTTCCATTTTGCATGATAACCTTGTTATCATGGAATTGTTGTTTTTCTCCGGTCTGTGAAATCTTGCAGATGCCATTAGGAGCACAGGAGGACACAGAGGCACATGATTTTTTTTCAGATTACCTGTCTCACGCACTACTGTCAGAATATATTGACCGTTTTATAAAAATAACTTTTTTTGAATCATATTTGCTCGAATTCTACCCACTTCTAACTACAGGTGCACTGTGTAGGATCTAGCGACATCTAGCAGTGAGGTTGCAGATTGCAACCAACTGTAACTTCTTCTGTGTGCGAAGCGTGTAGGAGAACTACGGTGGCCAACATGAAAACGCGAATGGCCCTATCTAGATCCAGCGGTTGCGTCCGAAATTCCATACTAACATGCTATTGAAATTTCCCCTCGGGGATAAATAAATTGCTATCTATCTATCTATCTATCTATCTATCTATCTATCTATCTATCTATCTATCTATCTATCTATCTATCTATCTATCTATCTATCTATCTATCTATTTAGTAGGCTAAAACAGTGTGTGAGATATTTTAGTATAATGATGTGATGACATCATCAGTGATGACAACGTTCATAACGGACGTTGACGGACGGCTCTGTAACATCAATAACACTTCAAATGAACTGTAAGTATAAGATTTCACTTTGCTAGGCGTAATATACTGTATATGTTAAATTAGTTCAGACTTTGTGATTCTCACAAACCGTCATTATGGTCACATGAGGTTGGCACGGGTTACCATGGTTACATGACTCCAACCAGCAAGGAGACTCTCAGGATGAGACGACGTAAATTACTGTTCAGTGCGTCCGAAAAGATACACACTGCTGTTTATTCACACAAAAGTATGTTGAACGATAGTACACCTACTCAGTATGTAGTATAGTATGCGATTTCGGACGAAGCCAGTGTTTGGTTCGTCCGTTCTGGGCTACTATTATACACTAAAGAAAACGTACTTATTAATATTATATTCCATTTCTGCCAATAGATCTCCCTAAATGCTACACATAATTCCTTTAAACAGGGACACACACATAAATACACACAAATATCTAACCAAACATGTACGTATATATTATCTCAGAGACACACAGATTTAGAAAAGGCGTTATGTGAAGGCGTTACGTGAAGTTGCACCTCCCAGAGTTACAGCAATCAGACAGTGAAACATCCACAGCAAGCCAGGGAGATTTAAGGATGACAATATCATTTCAAATATCACTTAATCTCTGTGTCATTGTGCACAGGATCCCTGAGCACAGCAAGGACACAAGTAAGTGTTTGGTGGGGTGTGTTGTCATGTAAAAACATATACACATAATGGAAACTGTAGGCAGTTATTTGAATTTTTTTTCTTTCATGACCTTGTCAACTTTTTCCATAATTCATCAATCAAACTGTAATTTTAGATGTTTGTTTTACAAGAGTTTGTCTCACATTGATCTTAAACTTGTCTGAGACTCACACATTTGCCAAATGATGTCAAAGGTTAGATCAATATTTTTTCCACGTCTCAGTGACTGTTGAGCACTCAGCAGCGTTTATAGTCTCACTGCTCCCATTATGGTTATGTTGTCTCTTTGATCGCCCTCCTGTTTCTTCCTCTCCCTCGTCACATTTGCCTCACCTCATTTCCTGACCTTTCTTTTTAATGCTCTGTGTGTTTCACACTGGAAATGGCGCTATCATACAACAGACAGCCCTCTCTCCTCAGACGGTGTCTCCTCTGCATGCCCTTCACCTGCACCCACCTGCTGCTAGACAATGTCTGTCCCTGTCTGCTGCTCGTCCCCCGTTCTCGCTGTCTTTCAGCCTGCCCTTTCCTTGTCCACACATTACAGAAAACTGCCTATTTCCTTGTCCTCCCCAAACAGATACAGTCACCCTGCCTGTCCCTTTCTTGTCCTCTCCTCACAGACAAAGGGGAGACTCTGGAACCTGATATTGCTAAACAATAGTGCAGATAAGGTAGGGTTAAGGAAAGATGGAGAGGCAGCTGCTCAGGTTATGATACCTGGGGAGAGAAAGGCTGGCGTTGAATAGCTGCTTGATACATTACATTTGGCAGTGCCATGCTACCACACACCTGAAAGGATTCTCAAGGGGACAAACATGTGACACTGACCCACTAACCCACTAAAAAGAGGTTCATATTGCACCCTGACAAGAGTTATATTGTGTGTACTGTGATCTCATCAGTTTATGTGAGGGTTGAAAATACTGTTTGGGCCAGAAAAGGGCCTTGGGCCTGAAAGCTGCAATAACTAAGCAAATTTCATGGTAACTAGGTGATAATTAGCAAGTAACTTATTTGAAATTTCTTTTGAATTACTGCCAAATTACCCCAATATTTACCTCAAATTACCTAAAAAATTATCAAAGATTACTTTGTTTGGCTGTCTTGACTTGGGACTTGACTCTGGACCTTTATTATTATTATTTTATATCTATAATAAATATTATTTAATAATTATATTCCGCTATTTCCCAATAAGCAGTAATAAATAGCTGGTAATTTATTTAATACATTTCCAGGAAAAGAATACAAAGTTAATTGATTTATTTCCATGTCTGCTGATAAATAGATTATAATTATCAAATATCCTCTTTGAAATTTCTTAAAAAGCTCCTTGAATCATTACATTAGCTGCCAGAATACATTTCATTGTGTAGACAATAAGTCACACAATGGTGAGATTTATGCCTGATCAGAAGTGTCTTCTATTAGTTTTGGTTTTCCACCTCCGATGAAGAGCAGTGCACAGCCGCTTCTCAAGCCTAGGGGCCCTATTTTAACGATTATATGCTATTTTAGCATATAATTATTAAATCATGTTTAAAATAAACAAATTTTCGATCATTTTTTAGGTAAATATTGGGGTAATTTGCCAGTAATTTCAAAGACATTTCAAATAGATTACTTGCTAATTATCACCTAATTACCATATTTGTGGACCTGTAAAATGAAGTGTTACCCTTATTTCAAATTGAATTTTGTCCTTAAAAAAGGCTGTACAGGTGTTGTGGTGTGAATCGACACCCAGTGTTTTGAGTCTGACTGATTGCTTGACCTTTAACCCCCCCAGACTTATCTTTGGTTCCTCCAGAATCAGTGGAGCTACTTAACCCTGAACACTCACTGTCATATCTCTGCCATTAACAAGTATAATAGGGCATCAGGTATTCTGCCTCTCCATTAGCCTCACATTGACGAACCTATCTTTACAATGCCGGCACAGGAGAGCATCCGTCTGAACATACATTATTCCATATTTTCTCTTTCTAAATAGAGAGTCAGGGGGGTTGGAGGATGTTATTTCGGAAAGCTTTGCAAATGGCTAAGTAGCTACCCGAAGTTTTCCGTTATAAGTGTAAAGTTTTTTTACTTTTGGTAGAACATTTGTTGTTTCTCATTGAAAAAAAGCGATAGAAGATAGTTAGCTAATGGAGAGCTTATCCCAGCGGGCCACATTTTTCAAGTTAGACTGCATTATCATCTGTCCATCCACCTTTCCCACTTATCCCGTATCCTCTCAGATATATAGAGGTTTTCACACCAGCTGAGCTGATGTGATGATTGAGAAATGAGGGAATCAGTCAGTCAGTGAAAATGTATGGCTTGCAGCATTCTAAAGATTCTTGTGAATTTTGATCAAAAACAAATCATGTTATGTTTATTACATAAAGCATACTGTTTGATGGAATAAACATAGATGACCTGCTTATCGTGTGTTCAAATTTTTTCCACTTCAGGACAGGTCTCCAGTCTATCACAGGGCTGACACAGACAATCATACTCACATCTACAGGCAACTCTGACCTTTAACGTTGGCTTCATGACATAACAAGATAAAATGATATGTCGTTATAACAAGAAAGGTTTCTTGTAAAAAAAATTAGTAATTTGGTATAATAAGAAAATAACATGAAAAATATACATTTTTATAACAGTTTTATTTCGAGAGCAACATTTTTTCTGTAATGGTGGCAGCAATACTCTGCCGTATAAATGGCACACCTGCCCTTGCATGAACAATTTTCCCACCTGCTTTGAGATGGATCCGTGTTTATTAATGTATCTGAAGTAATGTACAGTTTGGGCCCAGCAATCCTTACCTCTGATGTGAAAAAAAAAGGTCTCAAGATGTGCAGATGTGATAGACGTGCCATCAAAGACTATATTTTCATATCTGATGATCCATATCTGGGTTTGGTTTTAGCTCGACTTTAAAGGTGCCACTCTGAATGAACCATATTCTTCATAACATGTGCACCGTGATGGTTAAAAAGACCTTGAGAAAAACTTCACAGGTAGTCACAACTGAAATGAGAATCCTCACTGGAGGAAGAAATTCTCTTTTGTCTCTAGTATTCAGAAATGTTAAAGGACTTTAGTATTTTAGTATATATACGTATATGGAGAAGAGTACTGCAAACCTAGAAACAAGAGAGCTTTTTAGTTAAACCATTGTACATCCACTCAAAAATAACAAAATAAATATGAAAATAATAAATAATAAAACTAGTCTGTCCGAGGTCACACAGGGTTGATTTTCATTTTAAGAGTAGATGCCATTAGTCTAATGGATGCCATAGGCCTTCGGTTCCTCTGCTGTCATCTTGTGTCACATTATTTCATTAATGTCCTTGTTACCAGTGTGCTGCTCAGATCTCACAAATCACATATGTGAAGCGCCAACACACAAACAGCAACTTGGCAGGAATGCTACAGCCGCTACCTCTGCTAATGACTATAATGACCTCTGCTCATTTAAGTGCACTATAGTATGTAGGTCATCTGCCACTGATACAGTTGAATAGAGACAAACAGCCAGATGGGTGGAGTGAAATAACGCCAAGTAGGCAGACAGGTAGACAGCCAGGCTGCACTGTCAAACAAGAGTGGTAAAGCCAGAGTTAAATATAGCTGTTGGACTCCTGAAGGCTTGATTCAGACCATAGACTGTATATAAAGATGGACGACATGTCTCCACTTCCTTCCACTGTACAAAAGTGAAGCCAAAATATCCCAGTTACGGGAGCTGCCATCTTGACTTTTTGACATAATTTGGAGCCAGAGTCTGCACAGTAGTGATCGGGGGGGCTGGAGCCGCGGTATCGAGGTCCCGCCCTCACACCCGCCCGAGCCAATCACGAGCCGAGCACGGCCGCAGCTTGCTAGCATGAGCCACCTAGCTGCTACGTTAGCACCACGGTAGCTGTTTGGCTAGAAAGACACAAACTAACCATAATATATCTATAACTACATTTTTGAAGTAATTGACACATGTTCTCTTACACAGAGTGGTGACGGTTATGGAAAGTTAAAGTTACACCTCCTCTCTCGTACAATTCCCGAGCCTCCAGCTCCACGACTACTTCACTCAGAGCAGCTGTCAATCACAGCTGTCAATCATGACGTCTCAACCCCTTTTTATAGCATCAAATAACTAATTAAAACCAAACTTATCAGAAAAATTAACACTTGAACATACATCAGCGTGATAAGAATTACTTAAAACGACAGAATCTATCTTGGGAAAAAAATTACTTTTTAGTTTAGCCCATGTCCCATCCATTAAAATCGAGGGGGCGGGTTTATGACCTATACTGTAGCCAGCGTACAGGGGGCGATCGGGATGTTTTAGCTTCACTTTTGGGTATCTGTCATTTCGTCCATCTTTGTATACAGTCTATGATACAGGCGCTTTCATGCTGTGTGTATGGAGAACTCATGTTGTACTTCAGACTTTCACTTTCTATTATTTCACTATGGAGCTTTGACATGCTTCATCAAATGTATACCTGTAAAATCTTGTTACCCATCTGTATTTGCCGACATTGAACCATTACTCTCAATACTCCCTGTTAGGGCCGGGGTATACTCGATCAGAACTAATCTGTAAGATTTGTTGTCCGTCCACATAAGGACAAAACGTCGAATGGCCACACTAGAAGGCGGAGTGAAAAGCCGGATGTCAAAGAGAGCAGGGAGACTAAAGGTTGATGTATAATAAATACATCACCAGACACTCACACATCCTCTGAAGAATTTGGATGGGAATTAGACCACTCATATTGATTATTGACTTGCTGTTGCCACCAAGTCTGCATTTGTCCAATTGTAAATTCAGAATGAGAAAGCAGTAGATTACCTGACTTTTCAAACCTGTCTTTGAGGGAGTTTTTTTTTTTTTTTAAATGTGAGGAGTAGCTTTACTTGTTCTATCTACACTATGCTTCTTTTGTTCAGATGTAGTGCTTTTTACGTGCCAGAACAAAACCGTAAAACTTAAATCACAGTTTAGTTCCCAGGAGCAGATATATTTAGGGGGAAATAGGGGAATTTGTTTTGGCTGTGAACATTTTGTAGATAAGTTAGTTATGGTTCATCGTCAGTCTACAGCCATGTTGGTGGCCCGTGTGAGTCTGTGAGCTAAACGCGAAAGCCAGAATGCTAACACGTTCAAAATGACCTCATGCTGATGTTTGGTAGTTGTAATGTTTACCACATTCACCATCTTAGTTTAGCTTGTTAGCATGGTATCATTTCTTAATTATCAGTATTCATTCATTCATTCATTCATTCATTAGTTTTGCAGGTATTTAGTCAAAAACCAAAGTATTGGACAATTAAAAAAATTGACCTGATGATGCTGTTCACCAAAGTCATTAGGGTCCATCATCTAAGAACCTGTACCGAATTTCATGGCAACCATCCAATAGTTGTCAAGACATGTCACCAAAAACCCAAAATATCAGAGGATCACCAAAGTTTTTAGGATTTATCCTTTCGGCACCATGCATCTGTACAAAGCTTGATGGCAATCCATGCAGAAGTGGCTGAGATACCCCTGGAGCCATGCTCCAGAATGGCTAAAAACGTATCTGGGCGACATTACAGTTCCTCCGAAATGTATTTGGCAATGCAAAATAGTGGAACATGAACACATTTTGTAGGAGACACAGTTGGCATGTGCGCATTGAATAGCCTACGTGAAAATAGGCCAAGGTTGTGTGATGTCCACAGGGAGGAAAAGAGTCATCTCTGCCAGGAAAAGAGAACATGCTCTGAACATGGATCGTTATGCAAGATAAAAACTATATCCGTAGGCCTTTTACATCAGTGAAACTCCAGGGATTTGGTTATAGCCAGTGCTGTGTGATGTGACTCCCCTTTTACACACCATTTACTGCACTGTGTGTGCTTGTGTTGTGTATATAAACTGTATGTGGATGTGTGTTCAATATGTGCTGGAGTAGTGTAGTTTACTAAAACAGACCTCTCTCACTGTATTTGTTTTTGTCTTTCTTTCATTCTCTCTCACCCTCCCTCTTTTTTTACTCCATGTCAACAGTTGCCATGGAAACTATTTTGCTCTTCCTCTCTTCACTCCTGGTGTGTGTGGCTGGTAAGTCCCCCCCTACTCACTAAACACACACACACATCGATGCATACAAACACACATGCATGCACACTTCAATTGTCCATAGGGAGGCAGTGTCGGGGCAGGGAGTGATGTTACATGAAAAGACACTCGCTGGGTGTGGGCTCGTAGCAAAACATCAATTACTGCTTTAAGGCTTTGTGTTTGGGTTTCACAGACTGGCTGTGTCACTGACTGTGTGTGTGTGTGTGTGTGTGTGAGGTCTGTTTATAGTGTATGATTAAATGTACAACACATGCTCACACACACAAATAGATGATGTAGTGCAACGCTGTGAGCTGCTTTTTATAACACTTAGAGCTTGTGTTAGTTAAAACATAGATAGAGAGATAGAGTTGAAGTATTTTTCACACATACCGTTCCTAATTTCCTGTTTCCACTATCTCCTTTATCCTTTCACCCTCTGACTCAAACCACTTCCCCTCTCCGCTGCCTCTCAGCTGTAGCCGACCCCAGTGCGCAGGGTGAGTACACTTGATGTAATCTCTAATGGGGTCACACTCAGTCCTAGCAGCCACATAGGTGGGTCTATTGGTTTCCAGATCAAATCAGACACTTATGGATTGCTCCACCACAGCGAACAGTGGCAGATGTATGGATTAAGACCGAGAATGACCGGACCCAAGTGTGTGTTAAAATCAATGCTGAAGAGATGAGAGTGATTGTTTGGTAGGAATGAGAGGTTATAAGTGTATATGAATACATAACAAAATATAAATAATAGAGTGGTGCAGGAATGAGTCCTAAAACCCAGAAATGGGTTAGCGTTTCTGCACTTCTAGTTCCCTTGTCTGGAAGTCAAGGGGATTTTAGTTAGATTCCTGAAATAAGGTCTTTAGTTAACACAAGCTTCGGAGATTTTAACAATTTATTTATAAAATAAGTAAATATCCCCATTTGTGAATTTTGAAGCCTTTATGTGTCTTAAAAAAGACGGTTGCTAACAAGTGGCTAAATGAGACTACTAAACATCATCACACCCCGGGTGGTCATATCAAAAAACATAGTGGGCTTTGAAGTTGGTAATTACATGAAGAGGAAAGAGAGGTATTTTGTTATAAAATACAAACAAAAATATTTTTTTACACATATTTTCAATGCGTTTTCATCCCAACTCATCATATACTGACGCTTTGTCAGACCGTCACTCTTTTCGGTCGCAGTAAACACGTGCTTAATGTTGTGAATTAAATAAAAACGCTTAGGTTCAAGCCGTAAAACCACTATAGTTAGGTTCAGGAAAAAAACAACATGGTTGGGCTTAAAACTACTACGTTTAAGTGAAAATGACACTGAAAGTTGTGAACATGGGACAAGAAACGAACAGCTGATTATAACGTGACGCACGGGACACGAACAACGGTCTCCTGGATGAAAGCTTTGTGTTTGTTGGACCCATCCACCTCCCCTCCAGCCCGCCCGGAGTGTCTCTTTTTGCTCTTAAAACTACGTCAACACACTCCCAGCAGACTTTCTCTGAGGGTTTAATACTGACGTGCATTGCAGTTAATGGAAAACCTGGTGCATTTCGTACCGACTCCAAAGGGTGCCTTAAGCGTCAGTATCTAATGCCGACGGCCAAGACAAAGTGACTGTATTTGATGCCCTTGGAATGGGAACGGGCTGATATTTTGCATGTAACATGAGATAAATGAATAATTAACACAGTGATACAGTATTAGAATTTAGAAAATGTATTTTTCATCTCAATGTGTCTTTAATTGTGTTTTGAGCAACACTGATTAAATCTGAACACCTTGGTTCTAAATGTGGTTTCTATCACATTTTTACAGATGGCGAGGAAAAAGTTGAAAACGCATTTGTTTATGGTAAGAGAAATCTGTGTTTCCTGTAAGCACCTGTTTACACATTAAAATTTTTGGAATGAATGACACATTGATTAAATGTCTTTCTCCTTCTCCTGTGTCTCTCATTCTGTCATCAACTTCCTCTGTAGACTATGAGAGCCTGAGGATTGGGGGATTGGCATTTGCCGTGGTGCTGTTCACACTGGGCATTCTCCTCATCCTTAGTAAGTTAACCTCTGTGGGTGGGTGTGTGCGCGTCATTTTATTATGTGTACATGCACTCAATGTAATCAAGTGTTACAATCAAATAAAAAATGATTAATAATAAATGAATGAATCATTATCATCTAACTAAATAGACCTCTGGTTGACACAGCTGATGAGTTCTTATATTTGCAGGTCGACGATGCCGCTGCAGTATCAACCAGAAGCCCAGGTATGTCAGTGTGCCTCTCTGATCGAAAAAAAACAAAAGAAAGACTTGCTTTTTGTAACGACATTTTTTTTTATTTATCATATTACATGATTTGGTTACCATGACAACCTGTGGATCTTCTCTTCAGGGCCCCCGGAGACGAGGAGGCGCAGGAGGAGAACCTGATTGTCTCCAAGGGTGAGAAGCACATTTTAACTCTCTGTCAGCTCCTCTCACCTCTGGCTCACCCCATGACACACATCCATAATTGAGTTTCCCCTTGTGAGTTGCCATAGCACAGGGGAGGAGGAGGAAGCATTGTAAATGCTGAAACGCTCCGTTTTAGCTCCTGTCTCTTTAAGACCTCCTCCCGAAAAAGTCCAGTCTGCTCTGATTGGCTTGTGAGAAAAATATGGTGCATGTTTGCAAAGGTAGTTCTCAAGCCGATGATGGTTTATTCTAATGAGCCTACATGTGACATTGGAAGGGAAGCCAAATCTGAAAGGCTTAATAATCTAGTCAGCCCACAAAAAACTGACTGGGTTGTTTTATTTTGTGGGTTGGTAGGGACTTCAGATCCCCAAATGTATGTGCACAAGCACTGAAAAAATGAGTTTTTCATGATGTATCCCCTTTAAAATAACTGCTGACCTTTCTCCAAGGCATATGATAAGTTTGATTTTATACCTTCCAAACTATTTCAGGTTTCAATTCACCTCAAAAGAGTATAGAAATCAACCGACAAAGACTTTACATTTTAGTCAACATTAGGTTATCATAACGTTAATTGTAGTTTCAAGCATGGACTGTTTTAAAATCCCTCCCTGTGGTTGCACTTCGGGATGGTCCAGCATCTGTTGCCATTCTTTTAAACGAAAGAAACAATCAAATACATGAGCATTTTCACAGCATCGACATGTTTTCCTGTTATTTTATCCCTGGGTTGATCTTCTCGCTTGCATATTCCCTGATGTCTGAGCTATTGTCTGCAGGTCAAGTGTTATGTGAAGGAAGGAGCTTATGTAACAGTAACTGTTACAATAGAATACAGTAGAGAAAGATAAGTATTCAGATCCTTTCCTCTCGTAAAAATAGCAATATCACAGTAAAAGATATGCTTCACTCCAAGCAAACATCTTGTATTTGAGTAAATGTGCTTACTGGTAGACGGTAAGAAACAAAGCTCAAAGTATCCTTTCGGAAAATTTCAGCAATACACCATCAAATGTCAGTGAATGACTGAATAAAGGAGAGAGATAAGGGCTGAAATATTTAGGAGGAAATGACTGTGGGCGAGTTTAATGTTTTGCATTCGACTAAATCGCTTGTCCTTGACCTCTTTCAGCTGCGGCGGCTGCCAAAGAGACTCCAGCAGAGAACTGAGGCAACTCCACCGGACCGAGCTGCCTTCTGAAATCAGTTTTATTTGATATTAACTAAGCCACTACAACAGTGAAGGAATGGATGATTATTATAATATGACAGGGTAAGAGGGGAGGTATACGTTTAGAGGTGTAATATGTACATAAATGTTGTGCCCTGAAGACAAACATTTAACCCGTTGTGCTCCGTTGTGACCGTGCCCGTCCCTCAGTGCTCTCGTCCGTCCCTGTGCCTTCCTGTGACATTCTCTCACTCCAGTTTGAATTCCACTTTGTCTTAGCTGGTAGC
This sequence comes from Sebastolobus alascanus, assembly GCA_916701645.2. Classification (NCBI taxonomy): domain Eukaryota; kingdom Metazoa; phylum Chordata; class Actinopteri; order Perciformes; family Sebastidae; genus Sebastolobus; species Sebastolobus alascanus. Next base: position 2,766,943 of record CAKAOJ020000067.1, on the reverse strand, counting down.
ACCTTGGACACAAGATTGTCTCTGAAGCCCTAGAAGAAGAAGAAGAAGCGTTAATGTTGTGTGGTCTGCTGTTCTTCGTTTTGTACTTCTATCTATCGCCTTTAGGTTTTAGAATTTGTTGTTTATTTTGTCAATTGTCCTGGATAATGTTTGTCACATTTGGATTATAACATATATGCATATATACATATATAAGTATATATATATAAATACAGATAGTTTACCGATACAGTCCTTCATTTAGGTCTACGTTTGAATGGTTGGGTGTGTGTATATAGGCTATATGTGTGTGCATATCCTGTATGATTGCATATATTTCACAAGTGCATGTGTATCTCTACATGTAAATGTGATGAGCCTTATGTAAGACAATCTCCACTGCCACAGCTCTCCGTCTGAGCACAGGAACGGTTTGCAGATATCTGCATGAGCTCCTCCGACGCCGTGTTTTACCATCTATTATAGTGGAGGGAGCTCCTGCGTCAGCTGTCTCACTGCCTTCTTCTCCACACATCCGCTCCACCGCTACGTCACTGGCTCCACCAGGATTAATACTCTCCAGCAGACTATGATTATAGTTTCCCCAGACACACTCGCTCTAGTGCCGCAAATCTTTCTTTCCTCTTGCTCTCTGATGCCATGATGCGTCGAGTGGCCATACATTCCTGAAAAAGAGAGACAATCTTTGGGAGAAGTGAAATTTTAAATTGACATTATTTATGTGCAAGACTACATTAATAGTAGCCTGAGTCAAATCATAGCGAGAGAACAAATAAACAATCCATGTCAGACTGTCATCAATCTCAAGTCTGAGTGTTTTAAAGACAACCGCTGTATAAGTATAAATGCTCTGTTCATTTTACGCATGAGGCCTTGTTGTGAAGCCACCTGTTGCTGTGCTTTTGGCATAAATAAATAAGAGTATGTCTGAACACACATGTTTTTGTGTTCATTTAGACGAAGACAAGATTTTAGGGCAGATCTTAATCATCTTTCTGTCAGAATTCTCTTCATAGAAAATCAGATTTCACAAGCAACCCTCCAACGGTACTTGATCAGTCCCTGTCAATGTCAATCAAGGTTATAAGCTGCTACTTGGTGCTATTAAGCTACAGAGAATGTGTTCCTCTCCAGCAGAGCCAGTAATGTGCCGTTCATTCATGCTGTGATTCCAAAGGTTGGCAGATTATACTCTTTATTGGCATCAGAGTACAAACTTTATGAGACTCTACTCTAAATGTGAAAATGAGCGGCTAGACTGAAATATGTCTGTGGGCGTGGAGAAGTGTGTGTGTTAGAGGGTGGATCTGCTGGGTTTGAGTTTGGTCTGCACCTACCCCCTGGCACAGACGCACACACACACCTGGGCAGAGGTAATACAGCAGCTTCAGCAACTCAGGTGAGTAATAACTTGCTTTTCCTAAACAAATGTTAAATTAAATGTGCAGGTTGTAAAACTAAATCTGCTGTGTGCACTTCAGATGCCTATAAATTGGTAATGACTGTTAGTTTAGGGTCGGACCAAGTTCCTCTTGAGTTAATCCATGTTTTGGAGGTGTTAGTTGATGTCTAGAATGCCTATTTGTATGTAAAATAGAAATTATTGGCATTCTTGCATTGAAAAGTTCAACTTTTCTTCACCAAGTTGCTACATTATTTAATGAGGCAAAATATAGAAGCAGACAAGGTAACGTGTTGTAAAAGTTGGTTTAGAGTTGTCAGTTTTCTTGTTAATTGCACCCCATTGAGGAAATCTAATAACAGAGATGCATTGCTGCACTTTAGGGGTGGTGTGGTCATCTGCCAAAATCACTGCGTATCAATTCGGCATTATCAGGCAGGCTCCTCTTCCTCTTCCCCGTCTATAACCTCTATCAAACTGTGCAAGGTTCAAGATTAATGAATGTCGGGGCTGTAATATATTAATGAGTAACTGTCCCTCTTTGCCCTTATGCTCAGTGGTGCATTGAAAAAGGCCCAGTCACACAATAAATGAAAGCACCGAAGTCCACAATTCACAGTGACATGCTTGAACAAAATGGAGACGGCGAGGGAAATTTTTAGTCTGTTAATCTGTGCAAGTTAATGATTATAGGTCAGGAGATGTAGATCAAACGACAAGCTTGGGTGTGTAAAGGATGAAGAGAGAAAGGGTGGGGGGGGGAGGGAGAGGATCAATATCGCCATTAGCCTCTTAAAGTTCTCAGTGAAGAGCAATGCAATCACTTTGCTCCTAAGTCTGCAGCAGGGGAACCCACTGAGGCAATTTGTCAGGACATATAGAGTTTCCAAGCTTTCAACTACCTCTCATCTAAAGTGAATAAGCCCATTTAAACGAGCCTCTACAAGTCTCAAATCTAATTAAAATGGGGGGACTATTGAAACCAAATCCACACAAATCTTCCTGCCCGCAAACAACAGTTTTCAGATACCAGACTTGATGGAGAATGCTGTTATTGTCATTATATAAAAACAAGATTAAAAACAACAGACGCGGACGGATCACCAGCTGCCGGCTGCTGTCATCACCGGCCTTTTGTTAACTGTTTGCATTATGTCCCTCCAGTTTTGTCGACTGAACACACAAACAGACGAGGCGTCATGTCTTCTAAAGGTACGTCACGTAGCACCCGAACTGCTGATTATGCACGAATAGGAGTGCCACTTTAAAGAGGACGTATTGTGCTTATTTTCAGGTTTTTTCACCACCTGCATAGTCGGTTTCACTTTTTAATACACCACAGAAACTAAAGACACTCTGACCTCTGTTTCACTGTAACTTTTTTGGGGGCGTTTGAGGGAGTGCCAAACTAGCCGCTAGGCAAAATGTGTTACTTGGTGACATGACCACGTTACGGAAGAAAAAGTGGGACTTCAAGCAAGGCGTTTCAGGCAGTTCAGGAGCAGTGTTTCTGTGGGGGAGAGTAACTCCCTTTTGGCGTGGACTTTGTAACTTTGCAGACCTTTTACATGCACAAAAAATGATATAACACACTAAAGGAAAGGAGAAAAATCACAAAAGCATAATAGGTCCCCTTTAACATGACACCGTTTAAGTGACATAATATGTGCAAGGTCACAGCCGTTCTCACTGTATGATTCTGAGTCAGAACCACTAACAACAACCTGTAAATTATATAATTATATAACTGGGCAAAGCAAGGTTGACTTATTAACTGCTTGGAATGCTGCAGCCTCACAGTTCAGGCTCACCTTCTCATTACAGCATTCTGCCACAGTTACTCATGTTCACAAAATCTGTACTGCTAGTGGTGCTGCACATAATAGGGTGACATGTTAAGTTAGAAGACTAACGTGCCCCTGTGGAGGGAGAAAAACAAGTTAAATTTTTTTTTTTTTTTCAATGTATTTAACCTTTATTTAACCAGGAAAGAAAAAATTCTTATTTATGTTGGTGGCCTGGCAAAAAGCAAAGTAGTTCAAAATCAGATTTCTAGCCTCTCAAACTAACCCAAAATAGCATGTGTGGAAAAACACCTTCAGGGAATGAATGCTGATTATGACCTATTTTCTTAACTTTCACAGCAAGTTGTTCTGCCAGTGGTGTCTAAATCAGAGCAAAATCCCTTCAATGTTACTACAAGTGAAGGGGATCAATGAAATGTATTTAATGTGTAAAAAATTTAAAGTTTCTGTAGAATTACTTCATGTTTCTACTGGGTTTCCACTCATGTCCATTGTATGTCTATCCCCAGATGCAGACATCGACCTTGATGCAGACTTTGTATACGGTATGTAACTACAGCTTTGAAAGTGTATCTGAAATAGTTTAAATATTTAACTTCTGCCAGTGCTCTAAAAAAAGAGAATTTGCAAAGCATGCACGGGATAAAGAGAGTTTCTGCCAGCACATGTAGATGTTAGATGGGCAAATAGAGTGAGAGATAGAGGAAAAAATAGGTAAAAGAAAAATGGAAAAAGAGAACCAGAGAGGAAAGCAAAGAGGAGAGACTACGACGGGGTGAAATGAGAGAGAGATGGGGGGGTACAGTGATAATTGCCATAGGTGACAGTGATGGTGTGGTGACATTGTTCTATCTGAATCTGTAGACTACTATACACTACGTGTTGGAGGTCTGGTCTTTGCCGGGATCATCGTCTTCCTCTCCATCATTCTGTTGGCAGGTAGGTCAACAGCTATATCCTCTGTGTGTGTGTGTGTAGCCTACTTCCATGTGAATTTGAAGAGTCTGATACAGGGACTGAAAACAGAGACAGAAGACAGTGTGAAACAGAAGAAGAGCTGAGGTGGATGATTCTATCATACAGCATGTTGCTGGACAGACGGGCTGAATGCAAACAAAAGTGCCTCTAAACACATTTTCATTGTGTAATGGGGGATGAAATGTATCTCTTGCTCCCGTCCTACAGCTCTGTTTCCGTCAGGGTTGTTATCAGAGCAGCTCTGTCGAAAGAAAAGCACAATAGTTCTGAGCTTTGGGAAAAACTAATCTCTTATCTTTTTTTTCCCTCTAAAGGCAACAAGATCAGCAACTGTGGCAAATCCAAGGTAAGGGAAATGAAATAGGCCTACAGCTTTATGGTGACATCTGCTGGCCATACAAATAGTTTAAAAAAAATTCAAAAAAGTTTTAGCTTCTGCATACTTTCAGGTTAAATGTGACAGTTGATGTTAACATGAGATTAAATGAAAAATGCATTAATAAATAAATATAGATAGATAGATAAAATAACAACTCCTGTTTTATTGTATCCAGCCTAAACCTCCTGAAGAGGTGTAAACTGAACAGAACCAGCCAGGAACCGAGGAGAGTGCTGCGATATGCCACAATGCCGTTATGTGTGTAAGGATGTGAGGCTTTTGTACTAATAAAGTGTGCGTAACCTTGATGTGTTTATGTTTGTTTGACATCGCTGCTGCCACCCGGACCACCAGGGATTTGAATTATTATGCAAATCAACACAAATAAATGAATGAATGAATAAATAAATAATAAAAATAAATTCAAGATTAAAGAGAGCTTAATATGATTTTGCATATAGGAGTTATTTGATTTGTTGACCAAAATGTGCCAATGTTTCATGTAAAAAAGAAATCAATAAAATACTAATTACAAAAAAAAGATTAAAGAGAGCTTTATTTTGTCATTTTCTCTGACAACAAAATCACAGTTGCACCTCCAATCAGGTGACAAGTCATTTAGAGATATAAAAATAAAAAAAATAAATTACAAAATAAGACAAAAAAAAGTACCAAAATATAGAATATAAAATAACAAGAATAATATAAAAGTACCAAAATATACCATACAAAATAATATAAAAGTGCTCAATGAACAATAACAATTTTGACAAGAGAGACAGTGATTGAATTAAAAGGTAAGAAGTAAAAGGAAATACTTTCAGGTAGATATTCACAATATAAATACACAAATGCTGTTGTCAGAAGTCCCCACCAGAGGAACCACGTGATCATGCCTCTAGTACAAAAGATACAAAACAAGTGCTCTCCCCTCAGGTGCAATGGCTCCGCCTTAATGAGAGTTTACATAATGTTTCCTCCCCTCCATTTGACTTCAGCTACGCGTTGTGTGCGGCCTGTAAGTGGACTTACTCGTGTTTGAGTTGCTGTAATCAGGCTACCGCACCCAATCCTATTTAAGAGACTTGATTTGCATGTTAGTCATGTTCCCGTCTCTTTGTCGAGCTTTAAACACACGTGGATATCAAAATATCAACCAATAAATCTAAGAAAAAATAAAAGTGCTCTGCATTGCAAGCTCTGAACACACGTCAATTGTGCAGTTTATATAAAGAGTTGTGTAGTAAAAGTATGCTCCTAATATATGCCGAATTGTGGATAATGTGCACATACATTTATTTAGGCTTTATAACAAAAATGTGTTCATTACTACCCCCAAAATAAGGGCTAGAAAAGCGGATGTTAATACGGTTCCTTTGACTTGCGGTAACCAAAATAACCACCAGATGGCGCCATTAGACCAGCAACACCACACGAAGAAGAAGAAGAAGAAGAAGCACAACTTCCCCTCAACAGCAGGCCGCAAAGAAGGAGAAGTGAAAGCTGCTGACTGACGGACTGACTGAATCACATGACCCCAAACATTGTAAACACTGTGGGAAAGAACAAGTAGGTGAAACAATGTTGATATAATAAAATATTTGGATATTATCACGGGCTATAAATTACACACTAGTCTGATAAATGTTAAAGCTGCAGATAACATCAGAAACAACATAAACAAATGGGGGGAACTAGCTATAAATTCACTTGTAGCACAGAAAGTGCTCCGGAAGTGTATCAGATGGGCAGCAGTAGCTAAACCACCATAAAAAAAGCAATGAAAGTTGCAGTTAACTGTTTTAGTTGCATGAAGAGGCCTTACATTAAGTTATATATTCACTGCTTCTCGCTACTTTTAAAACAGGACGTCCCGCTTTGCTAAGCTTAAGCCTGAGCAGTGGCCGCAGCACAGCTGACAAAGCGCATTAATCATTCCGCCAGAACACTACGCGTGATTAATTATCCCTGAATAAATAAGTCGTTACAGGCAGAGACAGGAGCTGTCACCTGGGTGAGTCCCAAGGACCCCCTGCTTTCTCTCTCTCTCTCTCTCTCTCTCTCTCTAATCTAACGCTCCCTCTCTCCTTCCCTCTTTCCACTCAGATGGCTGCATTTGTGGTGGGAAAATGAAGGACCGAGCTGTGAAAGTTAACACAGCCTACTGTACTACCAAGCAGTTTTCAAACCGGTTGGATCCCTCAGGGCTCAGGTCATCTGCTTTACATGAGGGCTTCAGTTGAGGAGGTAAGCATGAGAAGCCACTCATCACACAGTTCACTAGAACTGATAGCATCACATCGCAGCACCGGTAGAACAACACACAGTGGTGGACAGGTGTGTGTGAGAGGGCTGAGCGGTTACTGTTCCCATAAGCATTTCGGATTGGTATCTGCTGAGACTGAGGGAAACAAAACAGGTGGAGGGGTGGATGAAATGTGTTTGCCTTGCACGGATGGAACATTTTTTAAGAGCAAGATGTTGACAAAGTAACTTCATGACAAAGATGCATCTCTGCTGGTTGATCCGAACTTTGCGGCTGCTGCTCTTCTAGTCGGTGCAGTGTTTAGTGTTTAGTTATTGGGCTTTTCCCTTCGCAAATTACATTTTTAATTATACACCTGTAGTTTGGCTGGACAGTGATGTCTGCAATTCTCTTAAGTCATCTCACGTTGCTCTCAGAGTGCAGACGACCAGGCCTGTGTGAAAGCTGACAAAATGCTGCTAACTGGCCTTCAACCAAATATGACCAATTTGTTCATTATTTACATTAATTTGTACTTCTCATTTGGCTAAATCTCTGAAGTCTTACTGTAGGTTTCAGTTAAAGGATGGTTGGCGATATCCTACACCTTAACTAGATTTTATATTTTATCTATATTTTTTAGAGCTGCAAAAATTAATCGATTAGTTGTCAACTATTAAATTAACCGCCAACTATTTTGATAATCGGTTTGAGTAATTTTTAAAAGAAAAGAAATGAAAAATTCTCCGATTTCAGCTTCTTAAATGTAAATATTTTCTGGTTTCTTCCTCCTCTATGACAGTAAACTGAATATATTTGAGTTGTGGACAAAACAAGACATTTGAGGACGTCATCTTGGGCTTTGGGAAATACTGATCAACATTTTTCACCATTTTCTGACATTTTACAATGAATCGATTAATCGAGAATCGACAGATTAATCGTTAGTTGCAGCCCTAACAGTTTTGTTATTGTAACAAATTTTGTTTTTAACAAATCTCGTGAAAGTCTTCAACCTCATCGAAACCTACTGAGCTTTAGTGCCTCTCTCAGTGCTTTTCAACTCCCCTAATCTGTCTATGTGTCTCAGCCCAAAGCTCAACGGTTCCTCCTGAAGCCGTAAATCTTTAAAAAACAGGTCAGGAATGTATAATACAGTAATTTTAACAAACACTACTCAAACAGGAGTTTATTGTGTATTTGTTGTGGACTATCTTCAGCCCAGGGCTCACCTGGATTGACTTGAGTCGTAGGAGGAATCTATTCAAACTGCAGTGTTCATCTTCATGGAAATGTAGCAACATGTCGGCAAGTTCAACATCGTGGCTCGCTGATGTGTTTTTTTGGCACAGAGTATCAGGCTTTGGCTGCACAGGTACAGTAACAGTACAGTAGTTCTTGTTAGTAGAAACAGGTCATTGTTGATTTTGGTCTTTTAATGTGATTTGTAAAGAATAAGAAAGATATAGATGACCAGGGTTGTCCTTCAAATGAATGTCGGTGTGATCCCCTCTTAGCTGGCCTTGGGTCACTACATGGTTTAACCAATCAGTTGTCACCAGTCAGTCAAATCACACAGTTTCTAAAAGACAAACTATGATGCGTGTTTTAAGTTCAGTTTGATATTCTTCTAGTTGTAGAAACTGAAGAATATAAGGCGGCTTAAATAAGCTTTTCTCTGTTATGCGGCGACCGCAACATTTTTATGTTTACGTCCGTTCATTTTGTTGTTGTGAGTGTGTTTTGTGTGTGTGTGTGTGTGAGTGTGTGTGTGTGTGTGTGTGTGTGTGTGTGTGTGTGTGTGTGTGTGTGTGTGAGAGAGAGCTTATGCATGTCTGTGTGGAGCGGGTTAAGCAGTAAGACAGGAGGTACAGGAGTGTTAAAGCGTGGGAAAGTGATAAGATCAAAGCACAGAGGGTCAAGATGGAAAGTCTGCCTTCAGCTAAGCTCTACAACGTCCTCTCACACCTGCCAACTATCTCTCTGTCTCTCTCTCTCTCTCTCTCTCTCTCTCTCTCTCTTACACGTCGGTTTATTGTTGACTTAATGTGATGTAACGGACCAGAACTGTAAAGATTTGAGTGTCAACAGTAGCTTATTTCTGTTTGTTCATCCCTTATTTATACATGTTGCTCTTCTAAATGCCCTGGAGCAGGTTGATGTATGGCGGTTTACATGCACAATAAGTTACTTTGAATGACTAGATAGAAACTTTCAGTAACCCACTTTATTGTTGCCTTTCCTGTGTGTGTCGATGGTACATTTAAGATAGGTGCATGAAGAGGTCTGTTTATTGCGTTGACAAGGATAACCCAGTTAATGTAGGTAAGAGTAAGGCATTAATCAAAGCTATAACGTGTTTTTTTGTGCAACAGCAGAGAACCATGGCTGGATTAACCTGTTAGAGGACCCCGGGGCAAACACACAGTATGTCGTTGGATCCCCACTGAGCCCCCCCGCTCCCTACCTGCTGCACTCTGTGCATCGTGTATGTACCCTGTTTCTTTGAAGTTTTCATCACGTACAGTGCACACAGCAGACTACACATGACTTCATTATTTGCCAAGAAACCAAGTTTAGTTTGTGGTAATTTAACTAAACATGACTTTTTTTGAGGAGCGTGTGAGCATCATAAAAAAAAACCCATACAAGATTAGGTCCTAATGCAGGCCCCTCTATAGTTGATGTTGTACTTTAGTGGTGCAAATTACATACATACAATTAGTCACGTTAGCAAAACCAACTGAAAAGCAGTGAGCAGCAGACTTTGTCAAGAACAAAGCTGAGGAAATGAATCAAGTAAAAGATGTATTTGTTGTTTACTGTGACAGCGAGTTAAAGTAAAGAGGGTCGCAGGTTCAAACCCGGCTAGGGGCCCTTCTGTGTGGAGTTTGCATGTTCTCCCCGTGTTAGCCAGGGTTTTCTCCTGGTTCTCCGGCTTCCTCCCGCAGTCCAAAGACATGCAGGTTAGGTTCATTGCTGACTCTAAATCGCCCGTAGGTGTGAATGTGAGCATCAGTGATTGTCTGTCTCTATGTCTCAGTCCTGTGATAGTCTGATGACCTGTCCAGGTCCAGGGTTTACCCCGCCTTCGCCCAATGTCAGCTGGGATCGGTCGATCAATAAGTGTGCCTTATATGGGGCAGTTTTGTCAGACAAAAACTTTTTTTTTTTTTTTTAAATCTAAATTTAACAAATATTTAAGTAACACACTTCAGTGTTTCAAACTCCGGAGAACCAAATTTCTTGAGAGAGAGAAAGAAAGACTTGATCAGCAGCTCAGTATTTGTTGATCTATATGGACCAACACCTTGAATTGGAGTCACCAATTAGGAAAATGTAAAGATCAGCCTATGTGAGGAATTCAGCAGTGTATGATCTTCTGCTGATAACATCTTTAATTGTGACCACTGGGTGTCACTAGATTATCTCTGATCAATATCTCTGTACCAACCACAACCATCCGACTCAGTCTTTAACATATTCAAATATCAAATGATAAATGTTAATCCTTTACCGAGCCCGTTCGAATCTCGTCCTCCCTCGTTATGCTCGAGGAACGCAGCCGAAGTCAGAAAGTGTGTTTGTGTGTCACCCACTACGGAGCGAGAGCAAAACGGGTCTCTGGGTTGGTCCCACAGAGGACGCCTCCAGCGGCAGCCATCTTGGAAGCGGTGGCATCGCCCTGGCACGGTGTGTTTTTTGTCTGCGGGGCGTTCTGTCTGCCTCAGAATCGCACCGTTTCCTCCATCTCTTAATTTTTTTTTCTTTTCTCTTTTTCAATCTCGTCGTCTCCCTTGTCTCCCTTCTTCTCAGCTATGCAAATAGTCTCATTTGCAAATGTGGAAAAAAAAAAAAAACAAGTGGGGAGGAAAAAAAAAAAAAAGAGAGAAATGGAGAGATGAACCTCCAGCCGAAGAAGGTGCCCCCCCCTACACACACCAACCTCCGCCCCACACCCCATCCTCTCGTTATCCTCCCCAGCTCATTTGAATAAATTAACACCCCTTGATGTCTCGCGTGCACGCGCACGTACTCTCGTGCAAACACACACGTACGCAAACACGCGCTCCCAAATACATGCGTGCACGCCCGACTATAGGGTGGGAGAGCAGCCAGAAAATATATGTCCTGTGCTTTGCCGCCATGCTAGACGCATGCTCACACACACACACTCGTCCTCTGATGTGCTGATACACTCTCGCACATCTGCCACAACAATCACGCATGCTCGGTTTAAAGGCAAACACACAGCATTGGTTGGCGCCTTCCCGTTAATGCACTGCGGCACGGTGGTGTGTGATTCATATTAGCCTAATGCGGTGGCTCGTTCATACACGGCGGCGTGCGGAGCTAGCTAGGCGGCCCCACTGAGGGGAAAAGGAGTTCTGCAGCACATTAACTGGCAACTCAACACAAACTGCAGTTCTTGTGTGTTTTTAAAAGTCCGTTTTCACTGCCGTGATGCGGTTTTAAAGGAACACAACTCCTCCGTCTGACCCCATCATCGAGTGATTTGCCTCTTCCGGCTCCTCCAGCCACCATCCAGCCCCTATTCCTGCAGCTCTCTCCCCATTCTCGTTTTCGATCCCCGTGACCTTGCACAGAGCTGAGCGGTATTACCGTGTGCCCTCTTTCTCTCCTAATTCTGACCTTGCCGCGGTTGCACTAGGCTGCAGGGCTGCGCATTAATACTGGATACATTAGCGCTAATATGATCCTAGCATGTAGTCGGGGGGCCCGAGGGGGAGCTTTGATTGTCTGGGCATTAACATTAACATCCGCATTAACTTATCCGCCTCATCGCCCTCTCTGTTTGCCCCCTTCACCCCCCCAGCTCTGCTTTCTGTTTCTCTGCTGCTGCCCCGCTCGCCCGTTTTCCTCCTCGGTCAACAAACTCTCCCCTCATTTCCCATCTCCTTCCCTATCTCCAGGCAACGAGCGATGGGTAGAGTGATGGAGATGAGTCACATGGCGCGTTTTTTTTTTTTTAGCAGTGGTGGCAGCCCGTCTTGGGTCCTCAGTGACAGTCGCTCGAGCTTGTCTGGGAGCCGCTCGCCTTTTCTCCGGCCCGGCTGGCCCCAGCTCAGCCTGTCAGCCTCCATGATGATCACTGGCTGACATTACAGTACAACCTGCTTGGTGCTGTCAGGCCGACTCACGTCAGCCCCTTAACCGGCTCGCCACGCTGCCTTTTGAGGTCCTGACGGAGAGTCCTTCGTGTGTTACCATACGGGGGCTGTGGGGTGGGACCTCTGTGTGCGAGTGTCGAGGTGTTGGGTGCTGTTATGTGACCAGTTTGTCATTGGGAGAGGATGCTGAGACACATTATATTCCCTGAGGGTTTCTAAACAGGAGTTTCACTCACCATACCCTACAGGGCTGCACTTTTAAACCTGGTTAGTGGCTGGGGGGAGGTGATTGAAGCTGAAAATGTGTCCACCTATAAAACTAATTTTAGAGCACACATCTGGATGTACAGAATAACGGAAGTGCTTCCGCGCACGCTTTATACGTGTCCCCGTCGTCGCGTGCGCATTTGCGCGTGGACGTTTGTGGGTCTGTTCGAAAGAGAGCGAGACATGGAGGGTGCGTGGGTGTGTGTGTGTGCTTCCACCTGTTACATAATAAGAGAGTGGAGGCACAGTGTGCCTGCCTTGCCTGCCACACTACAGCGGCTCTTCAGTGGGAGTGAGAGAGGCCACAGCTTGCCTCAGCTCCATTCCACAACCAGGACACTCAAAAAAACGCCACATTATTGTACTGAGAGAGACACGGAAAGAGTGGCGGTGGAGGTTATGTCAAGTAGGAAGTGTTTGTTTGTCTGATAAGTAGCGTAGACTGAGTGGACAACGAGTAGAGTTTCTGCGGTCGGTCTGAAATGGATGAACAACAATCAGCTGTGCTTTGGTGTTTATTTTATTGTGTGTTGATTATTCAGGAGTTGAACTGAATGACGGTAAAGAGGAGACGATTGAATGAGACAGCTTTGAACCCATGCAGTGTTGAAATCTCCAGTTGGCCATGTGGGTCAGTTTTTCTTCAATAATTGATTTAGAGTGAAATGTGATGGCCAAAAACTTGTGTGGGAGGGGAATTATTTTATAGAAAAGTCCGTAGATCAGTCGGTGATACTGACTCTCCACTCCCACCGGGGCTGCTGATGCTAATAAGTATAGATCCTGATTAAGATGAGCTATTTTGAATATTTAAAACATTGACATTTAAACCCCGACTACTGAAGTGAGATGTTTAGATTGGGTCCTGGTCAGGAGCTGAGCTGCAGTGTAAACGCATGTAAAAACAGGCCGGAGTGACTGCAGGATTTGCAGGTTGTTTGGAAAAATCCTTCCTTGTTGAAAGTAGTTTGCAGTCTGTTTAACTCGCAGTATTCATGAAGATTGTCTTACTATTTGTTAGGCCATGTGAATGTTTTTGGTTACACTATTAAAGTGGCAGTATAGGCAGTATAGGCAGTATAGGCAGAATATTTTTGGCATCATTGGGCAAAAATTCCATAATAACCTTTCAGCATATTGTAATTCAAGTGTTCTGAGAGAAAACTTGACTTCTGCACCTCCTCATGGCTCTGTTTTCAGGCTCAGTCTAGCCCGTGACGGGAGACTTTGGCCAATCACAGGTCATTTCAGAGAGAGCGTTCCTATTGGCTGTGCCCCGTCTGTTGGGCGGTGCTTGGTATTTCCTCAACAGATCTCAACATGGCTGCCGGGTCACAAACCTTCTCATTTTTGCAGCTACTACAAGATGTTTCTGAAAACATTTGCGGCAAGAAATAGGCATTACAGTAACAGAATATTGATTCATAGTTTGACCGTTTCGGAGTTTGGAAGTGATTGACAGCTGCTCAGAGACTAAGACTCCAGCTTGGCTCTGATTGGTTGTTTTCCTCGTCTGTGAAATCTTGCAGATGCCATTAGGAGCACCAGAGGACACAGAGGCACATGGTTTTCTTTTCAGATTACCTGTCTCATGCACTACTGTCAGGATATAGTGACCATTTTATAAAAAAATAACTTTTTTAAATCAGATTTGCCCCATTTCACTGCAGTTTTAATACAACTAAATGGGCAGTTTTGTTCCTGACATGATTCTCAAGTCAGTAACCAACAAAGATGCGCACACTTTCTATCCCCCGTTAGGTGTGTGTGTGTGTGTGTGTGTGTGTGTGTGTGTGTTGTGTGATGTTTGTGTGTGATGTTTGTGTGAGAGAGAGAGAGAGAATCAAAGGGCAAGATTCACAGATCAGATTTAATGAATGTATTGACCATATCAATCACAGTACACACACCATTTAAATGATGCTGGTTGTAGATAATTCCTTAGTGTTATGTTGCTACGTGCTGCGTTTTAATATCAAAACTATTCAGTCTGTTGTAAAGAAAAGTGATTTGAGCGCCACGAGTGTTGGCAGTGACGCGCAGGTGCGCAGAGCACATTCCCACTTTTCCCCTTGAATGAAACTGAGGCTGCAGCTTTTCTGCGCTCCTTCTCCTACTGTTCTTTTCTAACTTTACAATGGCACATTCTGTTGGTATTTACTCTCTCTCTCTGTCTCTCTCTATGCGCTGAGACAATGGCAACTGATTTATGGAAATCCTTGAGTTGATTTGCATGGGGAAATACGCGCAGACCATTTTCCCTCCAACGGCTGTTTTTATTAGCAACTTCCTCACATATAAAACATTTAAATGACTTGTATGACGGCGCATTTTGAACTTTGGGTACTCCATGCATCAAGCCCCGTCGGATAAAAGCATACATCCATCCAGCGCGCGTAATCCAGAGGTTCCCAGTGGTTTCCTTTTCGGCGCGTATACAGCTCACCTCTCCTCTCCATCACGGCGCATCATTAGGATACCGGGGGTGGGGCGACGGCAGCCCGTCCCGGTAAGGGGAGGAGAGAACACAGGGAGCAGAGGCGGTACTTTCTCCGCGGCTCGTTTCTCGGCGCCGGAGAGTGTGGGACCAGGGCTGGAGACACCGCCGGGGAGCATCAGCAAAGAATCCAGTCCAGCACGGAGGAGCCTCGCCTGGCCGACCCGCTGCGCCGCACGTCGTGCACTCTTCTCGGGGGGGCTGCACAACATTCCTGTGAAATATAACTGCTTTTAATGGCATGTGGCTTGTAACTTTACTTCTGCTGTATTCTTTGCAAGAAGGTAGGTTGGATAATGCCTCTTGGAAAGTGTTATGCTTATATCTGCATGCTGTTATTCCTCCTCCTCCAGTGCAAGTTGGCTGCTGTGCGTGTTTATTAGCTTATCAGGGGTTGATGATGTTGGATTCATAAAGGAGGGGGCAGAGATGTCAAATCAAAACTCTAAAAGCACCTTTTGGAAGAGGACTGGTAACTTTTTTCTTAATGTTTTTGAAATGATTTTTTTTTTTTTCCCAGATCAGCGTTCATTTTTCCTCCTGCTCGGGTTTTCTCTCGCGTTCTCAATGTCTCATAATGATCAGCTGATGATGTGATTAAAAACGATCAAAAAAAAAAAAAAATCAATATGCACCTAATTTGGGACGAACAGTGGGAAAAGCACATATGTCTCCAAAGCGCACACTGCGTTCGTGAAGATGGAGAAAAGAAAAAAAAAAAAGACAACGGCATTTGCATTTTTTGCATGATGAATATGTGGAGGTGTCGTGAATATGGAGGCTGTTGAATAGAGAGGAGGAGAGGCTGATAAGGATCTGCAGGCGCGCGCGCGCACGGGTAGACGGGGCGACCTCGAGCGCTGCTGCTGCTGGCCACAGCTGGCCACAGCTGGAGGCTGTTTACTCGCTAAAGTCTAAGGGGGGCAGAGGAGTTTAATGGATCCGCTGACTTTCTCTGCCCTGTCCCAACACAAATACGATGCTAGTGTGTGCGTGTGCGCGCGTAGGGAGGGAGAGAGAGAGAGAGGAGGGGGGGGGGGTCCCTAGGGGTTAAAGCATCCTTTTTATCAGCTATTTTTTGGGAAGGAGCACTAAAATAGTGCGTAAAACACCAGTTTGTGTATGTGCGTGTGTGTGTGGCAACAAGGGTCAATAGATTTGATGAGAGACGTGTGAACTGATGCTGGGGGTATTGAGCGGCCTGGCCTTTAATTTGTAGATAATGTGCCCCAGTTGGATATTTAAAAAGACGAGGAGGCCGTATATTACAGTTAGTTTTCTCTGATAAGACGCAGGAGTGCCAGTGTGCATGCATGCAGACTCAGTTGTTGTTATCATCCCTGCTCTAATTATTCATCCACCATTTTCTGTGGCACCAGATTCCCACTGATTGGCTTCGCTCTAAATGCTGCAGATGGAAGAGAATGATTCACTTTGCCTTTTTAAAAAAAAAACTATATACAATGATCTGTTCGTTTTTGTTAGTTGTGAATTTACATCACTTTATAATAACCACACAATGGAGAGGATAAAAAACAGATATTATTTTTCCATTACATTTCCATGCGTTTTCTTTTTACGCACGGGTCTCTAACCGAAGATGGCTGATTATATACCTTATTAAATTTGAAATAATCATAAGTATTTGTTCATAATTCTGTGCGGTGCGTGCGTTTCGTGGTCCTCGTCTCCATCGTTGGCCTTGGCAGTGCCCTCTGCCAGGCTGCAGCTGCGGAGAGGACTTGTGTGCTGTTTTTGTTGTATGTAATTGGATTACAGGGTCTATTTCGATTATACACACTGTACATCGCCCTGTCCCGTGACTGAACGAGATGTGCTGTGTGTGTGTGTGTGTGTGTGTGTGTGTGTGTCTCTCTGTATGTATGTGTGTGTGTGTGTGTGTGTGTGTGGGTGGTGAGGGGAGGAGGGTCGGGGGCTGCAAGCAGCCACTGGAGCGGAAAGAGTGCTTGAGATGGGAGAGATGTAGATAACGCAGTGGTGAAAACAAACTTCCATTTTCCGTTGTTTTTCAACGCCATGTTCCGCTCGTTTTGCACGAATCGACTGCGGTTTTATTGTCTCGTGCGGCCGCTGTGTGTTTTAGATGTGTGTCATTTTTAATAAACTTTATTTTTAAGGGTGAAAGGTAGGTCTATTATCATACATGCATATGCATTAGTACTGCGTATTTTCCTGGCTCGGCCGCGCCTCCTAGAATGGCACACCAAGTCTCTGCTTATTTTTTTATACATCAGTGTGAAAATATATTTCAGATCACACCACTACATAATTTAAGAGATTTTTTTTCTTTATGTATTTTTTTTCTGTCATTAATTCGACATTCACTATGCTATTACTGACCGTTTGCTGCTTTGGTTTGGCTGCATATCAGCACACCTGCACCCATGAGCGCGGAGAGGAGGGGGAGAGAGAGAGGGATGGATAGATGGATAGATAGAGGGAAAGGAGGGGAGGGGAGGGGGGGGGGGGGAGAGAGGATGCACTCATTCTTCTTTGTCATGATTTGGGAGGTTGCTTGTCATTTTATGGAAATAAAATTGAGACAAACTCAGCTGAGGGGCTCTGTGGGAATCTATACTTTCAGGCCTGATGGGCCAGAACAGGGCCTGAGAAATTGGGGGTGGAAAGGCTTAAATAATTATTACAATTAATATATTTCTGCATCAGTCCTAAAAACCACAGTCGCTTTGGCGTGGAATTTGAGGAGGTTCAATCAGGAATTGTGCAAATATCGAGGCAAAAAATGCCATGGATAGATCGAGATGGAGTGAGAGCTCTTGCTATAATTATTTCATCAATTAATGTGATTCCGGTTTTATCCAGTTTCGGTCGACAGGCCTCCCTGCAACACACACTCCACATTAAACTGAATTTGCATGGTTACAGTGTTCCTGCAGAGATGTATAACATTTTGGCTCCCATATTGTGCCTGCACTTCATTTTTATTTGTGCATTTGATGGATTAAACATTGTGTTTTCCATTTATTTACTCCCCTATTATTTCCTCGTCTATCTGATAAGATGAAATGTCACTTATGCCATTTAATGTCAGTACATTTCTTTTCTTGATTTCAGTTAAATAACACGAAATTTCACGACCATTTCAAAAAGTGTGAAGGGGAATTTGTGCATCTGATCTGCTGTCAGATTACCTGTATTTCTTCATACCTTTACAAGGGGACTCCTGTGTATCCTTGAAAGTGTCCTGAGCCGCTGATCTGCGGCGTTTGCAGACCTCTGGGCTGCTGTGTGTTAAATTTGGAATCAAAACAGATAGCGTCTATAGAGGAGAAGTGCTCGGAGGGGGGAGCCCAGTAATTGCGGTATGAGTCAGACTCTGGTGGCTACTCGGCTACACCCGCACGATGCACTCGGCGATGTTGCGTCTGGATTGGACAACTGAGGCTTTAGTGGCTGATGGAAGTCTAGTGTGACAACAACTTCTCTCTCTCCAAATATCACGGTGTAAAAAAAAAAGTTTTTATTTGGGGATGTGCTGCTGTGTAGTTCAAGATTCACTATTTTGGTCTATTTGATGGAAAGAAAAAAAAGATTTGT
This sequence comes from Sebastolobus alascanus, assembly GCA_916701645.2. Taxonomy (NCBI): domain Eukaryota; kingdom Metazoa; phylum Chordata; class Actinopteri; order Perciformes; family Sebastidae; genus Sebastolobus; species Sebastolobus alascanus. Next base: position 2,748,659 of record CAKAOJ020000067.1, on the reverse strand, counting down.
ACAGATGACTGTGCAGAACATGTCCATGACGCATATATGTCCCAATTACGCATGACCGTTTCCAAAACAGTCACATTAGATCAAAACATGAAAAAGAGTCTCCTCTTATGTGTCGTCTCATTTCTCCGGCTCCCGAGTCCCGCTGTGCCGGCACCACCTGCCACTTTTCTTGGAGAGAGAGACAGCTCCACGGTATAATAGCTACATGTCACTCTCAGGTTAACTCGCCTCCCTCGTTGTGCTCCGGCGAGCAAAGCCTGTTTTCATTGTCAAGTGTTTGGGCGCTATGCGTTTGGCAGTTGACCCCGCGCAGCGCAAACAACACGTCACTCGCTCTCATGTTCAATCTGAGCCTTTTTCGTTTGTCTTGAACAAGTCGGTGCGAGGAGATCATTTCATTTACGGGAGGGCACATTAAACCAATTTTATCAAAACAGGAAATTCCCCCTAACAAATTGATTTGGTGATTTCTTTTCTTTTCATAAGCGAACAATAGTGCACGAAAGGACTTGGTAAGAGGGATAGTCTTGCTTTTAGCCTATTTCGTTGTCACGCACCAATCCCCCAAAAATGTCTGACTGTTTATCATCACGCAGCTGTAGATCTTAAAGCCCATAACAACAACAACATCGTTATTACGCTAAGCTGTCACTCACACACACACAGAAGTGGATTTTGGACCGCTAACTCAACAGGTTTTACGCACAACAGTAGTGTCCGGTATAGCTCGGCGCCCTCTCCATTACGCACGGAGATAAGATTGATTGGTCACGTCTTGAATGACAAAAATAATCCCAGCAATCTCACTTTAACATCTCGACTCTGTCTTCCACTCTCTCCTGTTCTGTTCTGCTTACTATCAAACAATTTATGGCCCTGTCTCTGCTGGAGAATAGGAAGAAAAAAACAAAACACATCTCTACAAATCTGACACACACTTCAACAACGGAAATCATCCTTTTGAAGTGGGAGATGTGAATTTCCAAATGCTGAAATGGCTGCCTAATATTTTTACTGACACTGCATAAACTGTGTATAGGGGTTGTTTACCACCCCTCATCCCCCCTCCTCCTCCATGTGTGTGTGCATGCATGGTGTATTCACATCCTCTAATATCATGCCATGCAGTTTTTCTTTCTTGGCTACAGTGAAATGACACCATGTTAGAAATGATTTCCTTTCTGACTACACACAAAAGCAGAGAGACACATTGTCATGCAACCCTAATGCATATCTCAATCTGGAGTCATTGTATAGTAAATGAGCAGCACCCTCCTATCAAATATGATCATATCTTTTCCCTTTTATGCTTTTCTGTAGCATCACTGCAAAGGCTGTATTGCCGCCGACTTCATCTGTTATTTGGCTTGAATGCGTTTTGTGTGCCGTTATCTGTAGTGCTACACGGTTCACCACATAGAACATCTACTCGCTATTATGAACGTATATATATGCAATCTGAAATGTATTTATGTGACTTTGTGTGTGTGTGTGTTTGAAGGAGAGGCAGTGAGAGCGGGAGGCAGGAGTGGGATTTATAGCCCTGTTTTTCTATGCACGTGATGGTATGAATCTCTCTCTGTGTGTGTGTGTGTGTGTGTGTCTGAATGAATGTAGATGAGACAGAAAAAGCTGCATTATGCATAGCGGTTCACCATAGGCAATATCCTCGCTTCTCCAGCATACATATTCATACTCCATTTTCATATCCACTGCAAAAACAGGAGGAGAAAAAAAAGTGCAAATGTGTTTGAGTGTACAGCAAAGAAAGATTTGAGTCAAAAGGAAACAAAAAGAAAAGTGAAGGTTAAAAAAAGGAACAAATATAGAAAAAGATTGCGAGGGGGTTCATCCGACAGGAAAGATGTTTCCGTGGGTTTCTTCACCCTAAATCACTTTGACCTTCTTTATTGTAATTAACGCATCCAGGCTTGAAGAAGGAAATCAAAATACAGTTTATGATCGGATGAGTGCTGCTCCTTTTGCTCCTTCTTTCTCTGCTGGGGAAAGGGTGGAAAGGGAGCCCGGGGCTATGAGAGGACTCTGATAACCATCTGAGGTTAGATGTTGCCCAAATAAAGAGGGTAAAACTGGGTTATTACGCTCCATGTTGTTTGCATGAGATGTTTACAGTTGATTTGACTGATGACATTGTTTCTTTGGTTTCCCTGTGGTCATCTATACGGTTTATTCCACTTTCGTGGAAGATTCTTGGTTGGATAATGTGTTTATGTCCTTAATTGCACAACTTGATTGCTGTCCTATTTGCACACCTCAATTGTCAGATATCCTAGAGGTCAAGGCTCCAGGGAAGACATAAAAATAAGAGCTCCGCTATTGTCCAACAACAAATTCCGGCTCTCCCATGTCTATATCATATCACACATGACCCAACAGCTGCAGCCTGGAAAGGAAGCCCTTATGTCAAGTGACAAAATGTGGATTGTTTTTAGGCAGATGCTTCACTTCTTTCACTCTCATCTGTCCTCTTTCCATTTTGGTGTTTTGAAATCAAACTCTAAACCATTACTGCGATTAGGACACGTGGTTGGCGTTGTCGTCATGATTGTCTTTTCCGCCGGAGGCCGTAATCCGCGCAGTTCAGTCCGGGGCTCACTTCCGTGTGGTTGTACACATGTGTCTTTGCGTGCATGATTGTGTGTATGTGAACTCAGTGACCTGAATTCATATCGTAGGACAAAGCGATTAGCCATCGCATCATAAGCTGCTGCTTTTTAGAGGTTTTCCCTCTGAGTTTGAGTTGTTGCATCCAAGCTGTTTTGAATTAGTTTGAGGCCATTTTTGGTAATATCACATGATGGTTTAAGGTTTATTTATTTTTGAGCAGATTATCCAGTTTTAGAGCATATTGGGAATAAGCAGTGGTTTCCAACCCAGGGATCAGGACACCTACAAGGGAACGAACAATAGATCGGAGGAGAAAAGGCATATTTCTGCCACACAAAATTATGTTTATTTATTCCAATTTTCCTCTAATATTTGAATTACTGGATAGCTTTACCTCTTCAGGCCTTTCGAAATTATTCAGATAAAAAAAAGAAAAAGCATCTCTTTTATTAAATTGGTCACAAGCAGATGAAGAGGGGTAGTAAGTAGACGCTGCTTCATTTTAAGGGGGCAAAAGCCAAAAAGTTTGGAGCCTCTCGTAAAAAGCAGTGATTGCCTACCGGGTGTACTTTTACCCTAGTTGGTACTTCTGCAGGTACCAGGGAGAACCTGGAACGATTGTGGAGTAGCTCAGAGAAACACGAACAAAAATTAAAAAAAGAGATTATAATTTGATAAAAGAAATAAACATAAGATATATCCACATCTGATGTGATGCTGATCTTTAACCAGTAACGGTCAAGATCAAGCTGACTGCATGCCTAAAATAGAGCATAAAAGTCGAAATAGATGGTTGACACTAGGCGGCAACCTCCAGGTCTGAAAAATGAAGCCAATGCTGAAGTGACTTAAACTTGCATTCTTTCTAACAGCCAGCAGGGGGCGACTCCTCTGGTTGCAAAAAGTCTGATTGTATAGAAGTCTATGAGAAAATGACCCTACTTCTCACTTGATTTATTACCTCAGTAAACATTGTAAACATGAGTTTATGGTCTCAATCGCTAGATTCAAGTCTTCTTCAATACAGCATGATGTTCATTTAGTAAATGATGGTCCCATTTAGAGTCAAATAGACTATAAAGCAGGGTATGCTTTAGGGCGTGGCTACCTTGTGATTGACAGGTCGCTACCGCGGCGTTGTGTGCTCTGGGAGTTGATCGCGTTTCCGTCTTACAACTTTAACCCTTTCATAGTGTGTTTTCAGTTCATGAAAGTTAATTGTAACATTTTGATCGCCTGAAAATGTCTTATTCAGCGTTCAGCTGTGCTTAGCTCCACCCTCTCGTGTCACTTCTGGTTCCAAAAAACCAAGATGGCGACGAAAAACCACAATGCCGAACTCGTGGCTTCAAAATAGCAGTCCACAAACCAATGGGTGACGTCATGGTGATTACGTCCACTTCTTTTATGCGGTCTATGGTTGACTCATCCAGCTGCTGCCATTCCAAGTGGTTTTCGTATGAATGAATGAAAACTTGACCAAACCTACTTAAAAGAGAAAAAAGAGACGATACCTAACAATTTCAGGATCATGTGAAGCCACTGGTCCACCACAAAAAAATGTTTTCTCTGTGGTGAAATACTATCAAACAGTTCCATGAAGGCCATCCCATCTATCAAATGTGTATAATGAAGGGGTACTTGTGCCCATTTGGTTGGGCTTTTGAGGGTGCATTGGACAGAAAAAGGTTGGGAACCACTAGTCTAAAGGATGACAGTTTTCTGAACACAAATTCTTATACAGTGATATAGTTTTTTTCAAGATGGATTTTACAGCTCGAGTAAATTGTTTTTGTCACGAAAATACTCTGCTTCTAAAAATAGCATTCGTCATCAGAGAGAAGCAGGTCACTGTCACTGGTATCATCTGCTAATAGCTTCCTCCCTATTTGCGCGGTATGGAAACACTTCGGCGTGTTCCTCACCCAGCAGCACGTTGTGGCGCTCTCCGTGGTGCTGAAAGTGCAGATCAGTCATCCCAGCCGCCTGTGAGAGTGATTGACATGGATTCCAACGGTAGGATGGATTGAACTTGACCTGAATTCAGATTTTTTTGAACACCGAGGATCTGCTCCAATTTTAGCTGGTATAGGCAGGAGAACAATGACGCTCTAGCTCCTCGGCATCTCTGCCGTGCCTCGAGCAGCGATCACATCTTTTTCCCCTGCACACCTCAGCCTCTGCTCTTGGCTGAGTTTGACATCGAGAACTGAGGCAGTCATTTAACATTAACCTCTCTGTCCCTTTGACCTTACCACACACAGACGCACACACATGCTCGCTCACTCGGTTGCATCCAAACACTTTTGCACCTGAGCACCTTTCCCCCAGACCAGCCACCCGTGTCCTGTCTACAATATTGCGCTCCTGCCCGGCTCCCCGATCCCTCCTTCCGCTGCACACCCACACACACAAACACACACAAAAACACACACACATATGAGAACCAGGGAAGTCAGACACCGGCCTCCCACGGCAGTGCGATTACAGAGTGGATAGACTGTGTGTGTGTGTGTTAAATGCGAAAGGAGATTATGTGGGTTTAACTCTCTTGCGTCTGGCATACAAATTCCAATCCCATAACATTGCCTGTCTCTAGCGTGGCAGGAAAAGACGAGAGAAAGTGTCTCGGAGGGGGTAAAAGGGTGAAAGACTGACGGCAGATGGGAAACACAAAGAAAAAGACAAGTAACTCAGAAAGATAAGACGTAGAGAGGGATGCAGACTGATGTGTCGGACAATGGAGGAGAGAGTGAAAATCACCGTATGTCAGTTTGAGTTTTATCCCTAATCCCTGCATTTTATTTTTGAGCCTTTCCTCATGCGATTCATCCCATTCATGTCATGTTATTAATGTCGTTATGCTATTCTATGTTACTATTTATATGGGGACAGAAGAACAGATAATGAAAATGGTCTCTTTGTATCAACCAATCATCCATGTTCTCGCCACGCATTAAGAGCTTAAAAAGACGGCCAGTGGGCTCCAGTCTCTCATTTTTATAATAATGATATCCATTGATGTAGAGGATCTGTAGAAATTAGAGCCTAAATGACTTCTGATAGTGTCTTTATATCTCCATTGATGTGTCTTAGCCGACACCCCATTTTCTCCTAGCGCGGAAGGAATTAAAGCGATAGGGCTAATCCAGGCATTGTTGACACAATCCAGGAAAAGGGATTAATTAAGTATCATTGTCTGAGAAGAAACTTCTCTTTCTCTGGCTCGGGGCACAGCGTCTTCCCCTGGCCTCTAGCCAAGCTGAGCTCAGCACTTCTTTACACTCCTTTACACCCCCACTCCCCCCCCCCCAGTCACAGCAAACACACACACACACACACACACACACACACACACACACACACACACACACACACAGATCTAAAAAAGATGCCTCACTCCCTCACTCTAAACTGGAAGAGGGCGTTTGAGAGAGAGGATATATGGTGGTCTATCTCCCCTAGGACAACTTATCTGGCTGCAGCTCTTCATCTGTGCCACAATACCATTGTTTTACAGCAAACATCTGT